>SJXQ01006260.1:279800-290927 GCA_006408695.1 Aepyceros melampus | reverse complement strand
GGGGGTTGCCAGGGAGGGAGGGAGGGGTCAGGATGGCACAGCCCCTGCCCTCAGGTTCTCGGACCCTGGCAGAAGAGACACAGAAAATGGTCCAAAGTGAGCTGATGAGGGGGCGAGAGAGGGAGAGAGGGAGCCCCTGCCCCCCAACCCACAGCAGAACTTGCAGCCCAAAGACCCACATGAAGCACAGCTGTTCTGACACAGCGGAGGGCCCCTTGAATGCTCCATCGGGGTCAGGGAGGGGCGAGTTTGGAGGCTTGGGCAATGTTGACCCCATCCTACAGTTCGCATGCAGATGTTGGGCACGATTTCAGCCTGACCCACACCACCTCCTAGGAGGACAGAGGCCTGGAATTTCACCTGGAGGGAGGGAGGCGCGGGGGAAGTAGGCCGAGCCTCTGACGGTGGCTCCAGGCTCTTTCCCACTGAGGAGCGCGCGCAGGGTGGTTTTCAGGGGCAATGAAGCGGGCAGGCCTCGGGACCCCGGGAGCGAGAGCCCTGCTGGAAGACGCAGTTCACGGAACACAGGCACTCGTCAGGGGAATGGATCACTGACTTTCCCCGGGTGCACCAATCCACGGTCTTGCAAGTGATTTTCAACTCTCCTCTCCCGAGTCTGAGGCGAGGGGCCTACTGCTTCTTTCTTTAACCAGCACAGACACATGGTGTGTGTCAGTCGCTCGGTCCTGTCCAACTCCTCGTGACCCCCTGGACTGTGGCCCACCAGGCTCCTCTGTCCCCGGGATTCTCCAGGCAAGAATACTGGAGTGGGTTGCCATTCCCTTCTCCAGGGGATCTTCCCGACCCAGTGATGGAAGCTAGGTTTCCCGCATTGCAGGCCGATGTTTTACCAGCTGAGCCACCAGAGAAGCCCCATAATAGGGGTATAGTAGGACTTCAAGCCACCTAAGACAGTGGTTCTCAGTCAAGGTGACCTGTCCCCGTCCCAGAAGACACTGAGCAATGTCTGGAGACATCTTGGGTCGTCACAGCTGTGGGGAGAGGTCCCACAGCACGCTCAGGTAGAGGCTGATGGACAAGGGCAGCCCCTTCCCCCACGACAGGGACCATCAGTCCCAAAGCTCAGAGTACAGAGTTCTGGCAATCGCTTTAGCACAAAAGCAGGAAGGACGGCTGGAAGAGGATGCGGATTCTCCTTTCTGACGGATTTTAAGAATGGATTCCAGCTGTCCTTGTGGGTCTGGGAGCCTGGGGTGAACAAAGACGCCCTAAATGGGCCACTTGACCTCCAGAGCTCCGTCACTGCCCGGCACCAGGCGCCGGAGCTGCAGCTCCTCCCCGTCTCATCCTGCCTCTTCCTCCCACACGGGTTGATTTCGGAGGCTTTTCCTGCAATGTGAGGGGGTTTCCATGAAGAGTGGATCCTTTCCAAACCAGAAGGCAGTAAAAAGTCCCGCCTGTGGGACCAGCGTTCCTGCTGCGTCTGTGCTTCAGGACGGACAGAAACCACAGCATGAATGCTGCATATCCAAGTCACATCTCTCCAGATTCAAGTTCCAACCTGCAGACACTTTACAGCCACGTCATGAGGTGCAGAGCCGATGGCCTTTTAATGACAGCCATTCTCTGGGGGCAAGAGATAGAGGAACTTGTATAGAAGAATACAAACAGGCAAAGGAGCACCTTTGAAGGGGCATTTTCTTTCCAGGGTGAAGGTAACACCGCAGGGGCCATACCTAAGGGTGAGACCCTCCGGCCATCTCTGCCGGCACAGGGCTCCAAGCACGTCACTCACATTCTTCGTCTTGACAGCGGGCCCAAAGCACACACAGTAAGATTTTCTGGTTCTGAACCACTGTTCTGATGCACTGAAGTGGTTTTTCTAAGGCCAAACTGAGAAGTGGGCAGATCCAGCCTTCAAATCCTCAGAAACCTGCAGGGCTTCCCAGGAGGCTCAGCAGTAAAGAGTCTGCCTGCCAAGCAAGAGACCCACAGGTTCGATCCCAGGGTGGGGCAGTTCCTCTGGAGAAGGAAATGGCAACCCACTCCAATATTCTTGCCTGGACAATTCCATGGATGGAGCTGGTGGGCCACAGTCCAGGGGTTGCAGAGACTCGGACACAACGGAGTAACTAAGCAGCCGCAGCAGCAGAAAGTGGTAACCTTCCTTTGTGCACCAAGCTGGACTCCTGGTTGTTTCTGTTGCTCTTTTAAATTTATTTTTGGCTGTACTGGGGCTTCAGTGCTGTGTGGGAGCCTTCTCTAGTTACAGCGGGCGGGGGTCTTGGCTGTGGTGCGCGGGCTTCTCATTGCGGGGACTCCTCTTGTCGAGGAGCACCGGCTACAGATGCGTGGGCTACAGGAGTTGTGGAGCACCAGCTTAGCTGCCCCTCGGCATGTGGGATTCTCCTGGACCTGGGATCCAGCCCGTGTCCTCTGCAGTGGCAGGTGGATTCTTAACCACTGGACCACCAGGGAAATTCCTGGACTGAAGGTCTTTAGAGACCATGACCTTGAACGAATGCAGGAGAAGTTCAGCTACCATCCACCTCAGCATCTCTCTGGGAGAGACTCCAAAGCTTCATCTGTCGGATGATCCCAAAGCTACTATTTGTACCGAGAAGTGCCTGCCCCACGCACGACGCGGTTCTCAGTGACTTACATGTGACCGTAACACAGGGAGGACCATCTTGTCATCCTCAGCTTACAGATGATGAAACCAAGGCACAGAGATGTCAGGTAACTTATTCAAGGCCGCCCAGCTCGTCAGTGGCAGAGCCCAGACTTGGGCTCAGAAGGCTGGTTTCAGAGTTCATAACACTGTGCTGAGCCACCTTTCTGGAGAGTAACTCCCCAGTTTGTCAGCATTCAGACTAAAGAAGTAAAGGAAGCAACTGAAATCACAGGTCCTAAGGAACTACAAGTTTGCAAAGTGCTGGGCAGTTTACCAAGTGCTTTTCCCCAGCATGATCTCTGATGGGCCCTGCAAGGCTCTGAATTTGACGGCTGTCCCTAGGAACCCAATGACGCTGTCACCAAAAGACCCAAAGAACCCTCTGTGTGTGTGTGTGTGTGTGCTCCATCCAAGAAGGACCAAGAGAGTCACCGTGAAGGTCCCCTCGCACACCTCAATCAGGAAGCTGTCTCTGGGAGCCCCCTTCCCTCACTCTCAGTCCACGGGGTTCAGCAGAGGCTCCGCAACCTCCAGAGAGCAGGCTGAGATCCAGCTCTGGACGATGGGAGTAGTTCCATCCTTCCAGCCCCAGGAATTGGTTCAAGTGGGGAGTATGTGATATCAGTTGGTCTAGCCAGACCCCAAGGGAGCTACTGAGAAGAGTTGGACAGTCTCTGTTGCACTGGAACCTGGGAGGACACAGGACTGGAGCCATCAGCAGGAAGCCATCTTGCCACCAGGTAGACCCAGAGAATCAAGCCAACACTGAAGAAGACAGGGCTTGAGGGAGAGGAAAAATGAGCAGAGGCCTGATGTTACAATTTGCGGCCCTGGATCCAACTGGTCCTGAAGTCTGGTTCCCAGAATCTTCAGTTCTGTGAATCAGTAAATTCTCTTTTCAGCTTAAGATGATATGAATTTTGCTTCTGTTCCCTACAAATGATATAAGTGAAAACTAAACCTATCTTATTGAAACAGTTTCAAAAGGACACTACTCTGGTTGGGAACAGAGTGAGGAAAAGCCTGCTCATTGAGACCCTGCTCCCTCTCCCCACAGCTTTACCCAAAAGGAGAATAACTGTAAGAGGGGGCTTCCCTGGTGGCTCAGTGGTAAAAATCCACCCGCAACGCAAGAGACGCAGGAGACACGGGTTCGACCCCTGGGTTGGGAAGATCCCTTGGAGGAGGAAATGGAAATCCACTCCAGCATTCTTGCTTGGGAGATCCCTGAGACAGAAGAGCTCGAGGGCTACAGTCCATGGGGTCGCAAAGGGTCACACACAACTCTGACTGAGCACTGCACGGCCATACCCTGTAGCACAGGAAAGAAATGAGGTTGAACTTATCAGAGCCGTTTTGAAAGGAGCAGTAGATTACCTGTGAATGTCATCAGCTAATTCGCAGAATTTGTTCCTGTGTGAGTTACTCATCAACTCTCCCATCCATAGCCACAGGTACCCGTGACACCAGCTCCAGGGTTGGATAGGACTGAGCGACTGAGAGCAGCTAGCATAACCAGCTAGCCATTTGCAATTATTGACTCTGGGTGACAGGTTGGATGGATAAGGGTGCCTGGGTTGGCCCATCTCCTCTACATAAAGGTCAACACAAAGTGTTTAGCATCTTAGCAGACGGAGGGCTACCCAGTTCAGTGACAAAAGCTAGACTAAAAGCATCTTCCCAGGCACATTTCACTACAGCAAAAAGCTTCTGCTTGGAGCAGCTGCTTCTATATGAATTCTGGATTGAGGACACCCAAACAGAGTAGAAATCAAGCAAATGTCACTTCCTCCCAATGATTCTATTCTCTGTATATTTTTCTCTAATTTCACAGCCCCCAGGAAACCCTCGCACAGCAAGGAGATCAAACCAATCAATCCCAAAGGAAATCAACCCAGAATATTCATCGGAAGGACTGATGCTGAAAGTCTGGCCACCTGATGCGAAGAGCCGACTCATTGGAAAAGACCTTGATGCTGGGAAAGACTGAGGGCAGGAGAAGACGGGGACAGCAGAGGATGAGACAGTTGGATGGCCTCATCGACTCAATGGACGTGAGTTTGAGCAAACTCTGGGAGACAGTAAAGGACAGGGAAGCCGGGCCTGCTTTAGTTCATACGGTCGCAAAGTCGGACATGACTGAGCCAGTGGACAGTAACAACAGAATCCCTCAGCAATCTCTGTCCCCAGGATGCTCGGCCCCCGGCTCTGTGCCGTCCGTGGCAAACAGCTGCCAGCCGACACCCTGGGTTCCAGATGAGGGGCCTCCTGGTGTTTGTTTTCCTGCTGATTGAATTACTCATGCCTCATTTGTCCACTTCCCTGAAACAATCTTTTTTGGATGCCTTTCGAAACCTGAGTCTCTGTGGTTTGTCTGGACTGGTTTTTATTTGTGGAGGAGAGTTCGCTTGTCTAGGGCGGAGAAGAATGGGGTCTGCAGAAGTCACGGCATCTGTGGCTTCCTGTCTCGTGTGCCCTGCTGTTCTCTCCAGGAGCCAGGATTCCTCCTGGAACATTCTCGTTCCAATCAGAAGCTCTTGATGGAACAGAGACAGGGAAATCTTGCCAAATCTGCAAAGTTCCTAAATGATTCTCAGCTCTCAGGGAACAAGAAACACATTGCAAGCTTCGAGGGCAGGGGCAGAACAAATAATTACTGAGTCTGTTGGTAAACAGACCCAGAGAAGACAACTGAATCCAGCTTGTTCACTCTTGTCTGTCAGGCAGAATTTAATACCATCCTGTTTCTGTTTTTCTTCTACCCATGACCCAAGTTACAGCTTGCTTAATTTCTGTTTACAATGTGAGGCTCATGGTGATGGAGGGAAAGAGAGATCTGGTCAGACTTTCCCAGGAGAGTGTGCCCTGTAGACCAGAGGTTCTTAACCCAAAAAGATCCTCAGTCTGAGAAGCCAAGTCCAATTAAATCAGAATTACTGCAGAGGAGAACTTAGAAACCAGTGTGATTCCATCATGCAGCCAAGGTTTAGAACCACGGCTAGAGAGCCACACTGCATAACGTCACGGCCACGAGCCCTGCGTGCCTGCTGCGCACTGGATACACAGTGCATCCAAATTGAAACGGGCTGTAAATGGAAAGTCTTCACCAGATTTCCACAAGTCAGCACAAAAAAAGAGGACACAAACTATATCATTAATACCTCTGTTATGTTGATTACACGTAAAACAACGGGGTGTGTCCTGAGTGATGTGGGAGATGCTGTGGGGTAGGCTAGAAATCTGTAAGGAATCCTTCGAGAGAGAAAGAAGAAACACTCACATGTCTTCAAACAATTCTTAAGACATCACTGTTTCCATTTGTAAGACGCACAAATCCCCAGTTAGCCCCCCAGCACTTTCACACCAGTGTGAAAGTGTTAGTTGCTCAGTCCTGTCCAACTCTCTGTGGTCCTTTGAACTGTAACCCACCAGGCCCCTCTGTCCATGGAATTCTTCAAGCAAGAATACTGGAGTGGGTTGCCATTTCCTTCTCCAGGGATCTTCCCAGTTCTGGGATGGAACCCAGGTCTCCTGCATTGCAGGCAGATTCTTTACCGTCTGAGGCACCAGGAAGCCTTCTCCCACCGACACCCGTACTAGCACGCAAGCTCGTTGTGATACATCCTTATGAAGTCTTGGTTCATTCTCTGTCCACCAAAAAGAAGACGCGAGGAAGGAAAAGTCTATGATGTTGGACTAGAGTTTCTAAGAAAAAGTCAAAGTTCAGGCTGGAAATCTCTTTTTATCCATTTTTCTTAAGCATGGCCAAAAAATATCCTCAAAGTATATCCTTTTCCCCGTCTCATTTTTAAAATCAAAAGTCATGTAAAAGGTAACATGGAAAGAACTTTTGATAGATTAGGACCAGCTAAAAATCTTGGATACGGCCGTACCAGAAAACAGTGTTTGTGATTTTTGAGGCTGGAGTTTTCGGTCTGCTTGGAAAGGTTTCCAGTGCTTTGCTGGGAGATACGAGGAAGCTTCCAGAGAGCTTAAAGGTAATCCTCCCCTGGAAAGCTGCACACTTCCTTGTTACTCCCTTGACAAAGACCCTCGGTCATAGCACATCTTTCACGTATTCAGCTAAACCACAGAGGGAGACAAATTGAATTTTTACCTTGAAAGTCAATACCATGGGTTGCAGTTGAGATATGATCAACAGCAGGATGGGACAGGCCAGAGAAAGTCAGGACCAAAGATACGGACAGACTAGACATTGTAAGAGTAGGGAGGAGAGCTGAGGTCAGTGGGTGTTAGGACAACATGTGAGAAGACGGAAGCGCGGGCAGGGAAACAAAAGCCAAGATCCTGCAGATAAGGGGCAATGGGAAAGGCAGTACCGACAAGGAGGGACAAAGGAGCTGCTCGACATTCCAGCAGACGAGACAGTTTGAAGAGTCCATGAAAAGGGAAAGGTAGAGAAGAAGCAGGTTCAAGCATGCAGAAGGCGCCATCAGAGCCTGGAGCTCAGCATCCAGGGAGAGCCAGAAGGATGAGGACTCCTGTACCCACTGACCAGTACGCAATGGGGTCAGAACCCAGGCTGAAAGAATTCATAGGCAGAGACTCAAAACCCAGGTCAGAAACGGGGGGTCAAGGGGGGAGCCCAGCACGGGGGAGGGGTCTGACAGCAACTCTCGCTTCAACACCTCCATGCATCGAACATAGCAAGAACCACTCCCATGTTATTCATAGATGGGAGAGTTTCCAGGCTGTGACAGGCCGGCCGATCATCTCAGAGAAGGTGTGGGTCATGAACAACATTACTCCAGTGCTAATCAGCAACTGCTGGGTCAACAGGATAAGACCCCAAGGGTTCCCATAGTCTGTTCTTGACTCACTGGTCGAGCTCAGCATTCTCGTCTCCTCCCTTGGAACCTCGGTCTCTGTGAGAGGCCTTAACATCAAGCTGTGCAAATGCAAAGGACTGGGAGGTTTCCTTTATCGAGCCCATCTTTGCATGAAATGTTCCCTTGGTATCTCTAATTTTCTTGAAGAGATGTCTAGTCTTTCCCCTTCTGTTCTTTTCCTCTATTTTTTTGCATTGATCGCTGAAGAAGGCTTTCTTATCTTTTCATGCAAAGATGGGCTCGATAAAGGACAGAAATGGTCTGGACCTAACAGAAGCAGAAGATATTAAGAAGAGGTGTCAAGAATACACGGAAGAACTGTACAAAAAAGATCTTCACGACCCAGATAATCATGATGATGTGATGACTAATCTAGAGCCAGACATCTTGGAATGTGAAGTCAAGTGGGCTTTAGAAAGCATCACTACGAACAAAGCTAGTGGAGGTGATGGAATTCCAGTTGAGCTTTTTCAAATCCTGAAAGATGATGCTGTGAAAGTGCTGCACTCAATATGCCAGCAAATCTGGAAAACTCAGCAGTGGCCACAGGACTGGAAAAGGTCAGTTTTCATCCCAATTCCAAAGAAAGGCAATGCCAAAGAATGCTCCAACTACCGCACAATTGCACTCATCTCACATGCTAGTAAAGTAATGCTCAAAATTCTCCAAGCCAGACTTCAGCAATATGTGAACCGTGAACTCCCTGATGTTCAAGCTGGTTTTAGAAAAGGCAGAGGAACCAGAGATCAAATTGCCAACATCCGCTGGATCATGGAAAAAGCAAGAGAGTTCCAGAAAAACATCTATTTCTGCTTTATTGACTATGCCAAAGCCTTTGACTGTGTGGATCACAGTAAACTGTGGAAAATTCTGAAAGAGATGGGAATACCAGACCACCTGACCTGCCTCTTGAGAAATCTGTATGCAGGTCAGGAAGCAACAGTTAGAACTGGACATGGAACAACAGACTGGTTCCAAATAGGAAAAGGAGTACGTCAAGGCTGTATATTGTCACCCTGCTTATTTAACTTATATGCAGAGTACATCATGAGAAATGCTGGACTGGAAGAAACACAAGCTGGAATCAAGATTGCTGGGAGAAATATCAATAATCTCAGATATGCAGATGACACCACCCTTATGGCAGAAAGTGAGGAGGAGCTAAAAAGCCTCTTGTTGAAAGTGAAAGAGGAGAGTGAAAAAGTTGGCTTAAAGCTCAACATTCAGAAAACGAAGATCATGGCATCTGGCCCTATCACTTCATGGGAAATAGATGGGGAAACAGTGGAAACAGTGTCAGACTTTGTTTTTTGGGGCTCTAAAATCACTGCAGATGGTGACTGCAGCCATGAAATTAAAAGGCGCTTACTCCTTGGAAGAAAAGTTATGACCAACCTAGATAGTATATTCAAAGCAGAGACATTACTTTGCCGACTAAGGTCTGTCTAGTCAAGGCTATGGTTTTTCCTGTGGTCATGTATGGATGTGAGAGTTGGACTGTGAAGAAGGCTGAGCGCAGAAGAATTGACGCTTTTGAACTGTGGTGTTGGAGAAGACTCTTGAGAGTCCCTTGGACTGCAAGGAGATCCAACCAGTCCATTCTGAAGGAGATCAGTCCTGGGATTTCTTGGGAAGGAATGATGCTAAAACTAAAGCTCCAGTACTTTGGCCTCCTCATGCGAAGAGTTGACTCATTGGAAAAGACCCTGATGCTGGGAGGGATTGGGGGCAGGAGGAGAAGGGGACGACCGAGGATGAGATGGCTGGATGGCATCACGGACTCGATGGACGTGAGTCTGAGTGAACTCCGGGAGTTGGTGATGGACAGGGAGGCCTAGCGTACTGCGATTCATGGGGTCGCAAAGAGTCGGACACGACTGAGTGACTGAACTGAACTGAACTGGGAGGTTTCCTAGCTCTTCTCATCTCTCAGGCCTAACTGGACTCCAAGTATTAGCCTGACGCCAAAACCAGACAAAGACATCACGAGAAAATAAAACTAAAGACCAATACCTCCTACAAATACAGATGCAAAATTCCTCAACTAAACCAAATCCTGTGACATGTGAAAAAGAGGCCACGGGTCATGACCAAGGGAGACCTATCCCTGGAATGCAAGGTTGGTTTAACATCTGAAAACCAATGCAATATTCCATACCGACAGGATAAAACAATGAAAAACAAACAATTATCTCAATAGATACAGAAAAAGCATTTGATGGAATCCTACACTGTTTCATGATAAAAAAAAAAAAAAAAACCATCAGCAAACAAGGAACAGAAGGGACCTTGCTTGACCTGACATACAGCATCTGTGAAAAACCCACAGCTGACAGCATGCCTCGTACTTGCTGGGGAAAGCCTGAAAGCTTTCTCCCTAAGAACATGAATAAGACAGGGATCACACACTTCCTGCTTCTATTCAACACCATACTGGAGGTTCTAGCCAGAAATTCGATTTTTCAAAAAATCATTGAGGCTTCTGTATTGGAAAGGAAAAAGTAAAACTCTCCCTATATGAAATAGCATTAGCTTCTATACAGAAAATGCAAAGCAACCCACAAAATAATCATTAGAGCTATAAACGAGTTCAGTAAAGCTTCAGGATACAAGATAAATACAACTCCCCAATCCACTACACACTAACAAAACATCACAAAGGCTTGAAGATGACCCCCGAAGGAGTGAAATGAGGTCGGCAGTGTTGTAAAAGGTCTCATTCCCCATCCTGAGCACTGGGAGTGTTGGCTCCAGGAGCTCTGACTCCGTGACCGGGGGCCTAGCACCAGGAAGGTCAAGGTCAGATGCACACTCCCTGCACAGCCCGGTCATGGTCAGGGAGGGCCCTGGGGGCCAGTGGGGGTCTGTACTCCTCCACTAAACAGCAGACAAAAGGCACCATGACCAAGTGCTCCAAGAACCTAAAAAAGCAAATTATCATGTGATACCGCAATCCCACCTACGGGCATATACACAGAAGAATTGAAAGCAGGATCTCAAAGAGATACTGGTGCATCTGTCTCTTATAATACCTGCATAGGCAGGCGGGTACTAGCAGAACAACCGGGAAGCCCCCCAGTGGAACATCAGTCAGCCTTAAATAGGAAGGAAATCCAGCACACGCCACTACACGGATGAACCTTAAGGACATCAGTACATCTGCCATAAAAAGACAAATGAAAGGGGTTTCCCCGGTGGCCCAGTGGTTAAGTAAGAACCCACCTTGCAATTTAGCCGATGGAGGTTTGCTCCCTGGTCTGGGGAGATCCTACATCCCTTGGGGTGATTAAGCCCCTGCACCACAGCTACTGAAGCCTGAGCGCCCCAGAGCCCGCGCTCCGCAACAAGAGAAGACGCTGCAGAGAGAAGCCCGTGCACCGCAGCTAGAGAGGAGCTAGAGAGGAGCCCCTGCGCGCTGCAGCTGGAGAAAAGCCTGAACAGCAATGAAGACGGGGTGCAGACAAAAATATAACAAATAAATACATTGTTTAAAGTTACAGAACAGAGAATAACATATTAAAAATAATAATAAAATTAAAAGGCAAATACAAAATGATCCCCTTTATATGAAGTTCCTAGAGTAAGTAGTCAGAGTCACAGAGCCCGAAAGTAGAGCAGGGGTTGCCTGGGGCTGGGCGGGGG
>SJXQ01006260.1:183462-263839 GCA_006408695.1 Aepyceros melampus | reverse complement strand
CCACTTATGCTTTAGGAGCAAGTCTGAACGTTATTCATGCCCAGGTCACTCACTGAAAAGCAGACAAATAACCATCCTGGAGCATCAGCCACCAAGGGGGCGGGGGGGCCACGAGGGCGGCCTCAGGAGCCACCAAGGGGGCGGGGCAAGCTCACCTTAGAGCCCTCCTCCACCCACTTGGTCACTGTCGCCAAGCTGGGAGATGGACATCAGGCCAGGTGAGGGGGCAGTGCTCACCACACGACAGGAGGCGTCCCCTCCCGGCCATCAAGGACTCACACACCACAGGCTGTCCTGCTGCCTTCCTGCCAAGCTGATCCCACAGCTTGAGGAGGCTTTGGGGGAGACTGGCCCCCAATATGTGAATTCCCCTTCCTGGCCTGTGGGAAGGAAACCCAGGAAAATGGGAACTCTGAAATACCACACATTGATTAAAGAAAATATTGGTCTGTCCAGCTAGGTATTGCCACAGAATTCCATGGAATCCCTATGGGGTCTCGAAAAGGTCCAATAAAGGATGGAAGTTATCAACATACACTGTTATTTTCTTTTTAGAAAAAGTAGTTTGACACACTTTTTGACTGTGGTTTGTGAACCGTGCTATTCATATGGGATGAAGTTAAGTGTTGGGAAAGATGAAAAATAGAGGCGTTCCAGAAGAGGTGGATTTAACTCCAATTCTTTTCCTCTTGTTTATTACTTATTTTCTTATTTACTTATTTTTATTGAAATATAGTTGATTCACAACGTTGCTAATTCCTCTTGTACGACAAAGTGATTTGGTTATACAAAGCACGTGTTTTATTTTCTTGGGCTCCAAAATCACTGTGGACAGTGATTGCAGCCATGAAATTAAAAGATACTTGTTCCTTGGAAAAAAAGCTATGACAAGCATAGATAGCGTATTAAAAAGCACAAACATTGCTTTGCCAATAAAGGTCCATAGAGTCAAAGCTATGGTTTTTCCAGTAGTCATGTATGGAGGTGAGAGTTGGACCATAAAGAGAGCTGAGCACCAAAGATCGATGCTTTTGAACAGCCTTGCTGCAGGGAAGGGCACCCTGGGGCCAGCTGCCTGAGACGTACACTTTCATTGCTGTGGGCGCTCCTGGCCACACTCTGCCCCGCAAGCAGAGTCAAGGTACAACTAACTCCTTGTGGGGGACACCTTTGGAGGTGTAGGGGACACATAGTCATGGTTTTATGATTCCTCTAAGAAACTGGGAGGAGACATTTTTTTTAAAGCCCCTTGGAGGACTTCTGCATGAAATTAGACTTTGGCAGTTCTTTTAGGATGATGAATAACCCGTTTATCCCTCCCCATACTTGACTCCCACCAAAGCATTTCCAAAAACCAGACAAAGAAAAGACTTTGACGCCTCAGATCACTGTCACGCCTTGCGGCACTGAAGGCAGATGGTATCCAGTACGAAGCAGGTGGCTCACGAGGGCGGTGGGGGTGGCCCTTGTCTTCTTACTGGGAGGTTAACACAGGAGGAAATTCACTCTCTGCCTCCCCCAGCCCAGTTCTGTGATTGCCAGGTGCCAGGCAGGGGCCTCGGGCTCCTCTGAGTGGGCCCCACGTGGCTGTGGCTCTGAGGGGTGACCCCGCCCGCCCAGCCTTGGCCATCACGCACAGCGTGGAAAGGTCAGGGGCTGTGTCCTCCTGAGTCCACGTCTTGTAGACAAAGCTGACCTACAGGAGGAGAGAATGCCACGGGCACTATGACAGCGAGAAAATTGGCCCTGAAGTGTTTATATCTCTGTCTGATTTACCCCCGGAGCCTGAAGCCTGACTGCACCTCCGCCCTTCCTTCCTGCGTCTGAGACGCACCCACACCCTTTCAACACCACGGTTTTTTCCTAAACCCATCTTCCAGTTTTACTTTTTCTAAGACTTTAGGCACAAAAGGAGGCTTCACTTCACACTCTTATTTTGAAATTAAAAAGTGGTTGCTTTCAATCACACTGCTTACTGCTTTTTAATCATTGTGATATACTTTCACTTGAAAAAAAAAACTCAAAATGCTCAGAAAAGGTCTAAGTAATAATTTCCCTACCTCCAATTCCCCATCCTTAGCTTTACTCCCAAGAGGCAATATATTTCTTAACAATTCTGACTTTCAAGTCTCTGATGGGTACCACTGTCACTTTGAATAACATATTAATATATTGGTTTCTTAAGTTTTATCGCAGTATTGATTTAGAGGGTCTGTTGATAGCTCCATGGTTTCTTCCTTATCAGTCCTACTGCTGAGTGTCCCTTATAAATGTTGAGGAACGCAGAACATATGCTTCCCACCTCTGCTTTATTTCCACCTTTATCAAAATTACGGCGTTTGATATTGCTCTGTAGATAGTATTTCATTTATGATTTATTCTCAAGACAATTCAAAAAATTCAATCCAGATAAAAAGTAAATTTATAATATCGGGGTGCTAACACAGTATTCTCTATATAATCAGGTTGCTATATGCTGGGAGGGATTGGGGGCAGGAGGAGAAGGGGACGACCGAGGGTGAGATGTCTGAGGGACGACCAAGGATGAGACGGACTCAATGGACGTGAGTCTGAGTGATCTCCGGGAGTTGGTGATGGACAGGGAGGCCTGGCATGCTGTGATTCATGGGGTCGCAAAGAGTCGGACACGACTGAGCGACTGAACGGAACGGAATGTGATGAGAAGGAAGAGCAAGCCTAAGGCTTCACACTCTTCCCATTTGAAGAGGATGGCCCCAAGGCCAAGTGGACTCCTTCCTGATTCCTTTCTGGCATTCATTCCATCTCCTAGGGGTTCATTTTCTAGGGCTTCCCAGGTGGTACTAGTGGTAAAGAACCCACCTGCCAATGCAGGAGATGCAAGAGACTTGGGTTTGATCCCTGGGTCGGGAAGATCCCCTGGGGTAAGAAGTAGCAACCTACTCCAGGATTCTTGCCTGGAGAATTCCACAGACAAGAGAGAAGCCTGCAGGGCTCAAGTCCATGGGGCTGCAAAGAGTCGGAAATGACTGAGTGGATGAGCACACCCTGGTCTTAATTAGCTACTATTGTCCTTCCTTCCTTCCTTCTTTCCCAATTGTTACTTTTAACTGTAGTTAAAAAAAAAAAAAAAACAGATGGGCAAAGAAACTGGAAGGATGGTTAGGACTAAACCCACCAGGATGAAGCATCTCTTGAGAACTAACGAAAGAAGCAGCAAGCAAGAGGAGGATGGAGAACGGCCTTGCAGCAAATTGATGACTGATGACAGAACAAGCTAGCACCCCGCAGAGGAACGGCAAAGACGATCCCATAAATCACCGCGAAACACTTGGCAAATTTAAAGTCCGGTGTAAATGCCAGATATTAATAAAATATTCAACTCAGCAGGCAAGGTGCTCTGAGCCCAGAGGCTTTCTTTTAATTAATGTCAGATTTGATCCAAGACATGCTCAAGACAGATGAGCGGGCGCTTAGAAAATCCTCCCCTGACCGGCTTCATCACCAGCTCCTGCGTTCCTGGAGAACCTGCTCTCCTGCCTGATATGTGCAATCCTGTGTTTCTTATGGGGAGGGGATGCAAGACAGACGTGGGCTACCCCTGGAGAGTAGGGGATGGAAGTGAGGAATATGACGTTGTTATGACGCCAATGCGGGGTTGGGGGGGTGGTCAGCGTTCTAAAAAGAAGCCTGAGATTTGAAAGCGCTTCACCAATTACTTGAAAGCTTTCACACGGCAAAGGAAGCCATCGACAGAAGGAAAAGACAGCCCTCTGAATGGGAGGAGATACTTGCAAATGATCCTTGCAGTGGCTGGTCAGTACCCAGACTACACCAACGGCATCCAAGTCACTGTCCGAAAACCGAACAACCTGATTGAAGAATGGGAGGAAGGCCTGCAAAGATGTTTTCCAAGGAAGACACACAGGTGGCCAACAGGCACATGGAAAGACACCCACACGGCTAACCTCAGGTTAGCAAAGCTGGCCCTTGACAGGCACTGGGCGGCCGTGGGTACGCTGCTGTCGGGCTTCCCCCAAAGGAGCGGTGTGTGCTGCCCTGACCATGCTTCCGTAGACCCACCGCAGCCTCTCCTTTCCCCCCTCCCCAGCTCAAACACGGTTCTCTTCTTCAGCAGCAGACAGACAACCAGCAGGCCAAGGGAGCTCCAGGCTCCGTGGCATCTGTTCGTTCCTGCTTGCTGTGGCTGCCCTGGCTTTCAGGGCCCATCTGGACTGTCGCTTGTTTGGGATCGAGGATGGAGGCCTATGGCCTGCTCCAGCAGATAAACATTTGGTTTTTCTAGAGCGTTCTCACCCTAGACTGTGGTTTGCAGATGGCTGCTGTGCGGTGGAGGTGGAGACAGTCATACCAGGATCTCCAGGGAGAGGCTGTAACCGTGGAAAGGCTTTCCATGTGACTTAGATTCTCATCTGCAAACCCTCCAGCCACCTCCCCACCTTCTTGCGTGCATGCATGCTAAATCACTTCAGTCGTGTCTAGCTCTTTGTGACCCCACGCACTGCAGCCCGCCAGGCTCCTTTGTCCATCGGAGTCTCCAGGCAAGAATACTGGAGTGGGTTGCCATTTCCTTTTTCAGCCCCATCTCCCTCCCCTCCTCCAAAAGGAAAACCAAGGTCCTGCACATCAGTGTTTTCCAAATGGAGCCCGATGGAGCTCCAGTAACCACAGAAATGGGTTCTAGAGTCAAATATTGCATTGAACCATCTGAAATCACTGCTATTTAACTGTTGCTTTTGTTTTTCTGGGACTATAAAACAGAAATTTCATGTGGTCCAACCTAATGAGTTCTGGAAACCTTGAATATTCAGATTTCACCTGAACCTTTAAGGCCTGAAGAATTACCTGCAGTGAAAACACCTGTACAACTTTGTTTTCCAAATGGAGTTGACACCAGAACCCTTTTATTAGATAACACCTGTTAACATCTTGCAGAACCTGTGTTTTGTAGGACTTTTTTCCTTGGGAATACTGCCTGGGAGAATTCAAGATAATTAAGAGCTTTCTAAGCTGGGGCTTCCCAGGGGTTGCTAGTGGTAAAGAACCCACCTGCCAATGCAGGAGATGTGGGTTCAATCTCTGGGTTGGGAAGACCCCTTGAAGGAGGGCAGGCAACCCACTCCAGTATTTTTGCCTGGAAAATCCCATGGAGAGAGGAAAGCCTGGCAGGCTGCAATCCACAGGGTCACAAAGAGTCGGACGCAGCTGAGCAACTAAGCACAGCACAGAACAAGCCAGTCTCAGACCTGTCTCCCCATCACATCACCGTATTTTAATAAAAGGAAACTTACTCTTCTGTGTGTCTTATTCAACTCACAGGACTTACTGACTGCTTACTCCATCCCTCCCAAGCATCTGCTCAGAACTGCAGGTGCACTGAAACCAGATGTTCTAGCCAAGGAAGCCGCCCTCTAAGAAGGAACGGCCAGCCTGATTTGGAAGAATCAGGGAGGGCTGCATGGAAGCAGCGATTTCTGAATCGAAGCTTCATGGAACTTCCTAGATCAGGAAGCTGGGGGGCAGTACCCAGTGCAACAAGGCAGCCTCAGCTCACCTGGTCACACCCAGTCCTGCCTGCCAGGAGCTCAGGTCACCTTGTTACGGGAACCACTGACCAAAACCGCCTGCCCTTTCCAAGCATCACAGTAAACCACCTGTATGAGTTATCTCACAGCAGGAGGTCCTGGTCAGGAACGCAGAACTAACAAGTCACCACCAACCAGAAGAACTGGGGAAAGGGCAAAGGGAGAGCGATTTCTGAATCGAAGCTTCATGGAACTTCCTAGATCAGGAAGCTGGGGGGCAGTACCCAGTGCAACAAGGCAGCCCCAGCTCACCTGGTCACACCCAGTCCTGCCTGCCAGGAGCTCAGGTCACCTTGTTACGGGAACCACTGACCAAAACCGCCTGCCCTTTCCAAGCATCACAGTAAACCACCTGTATGAGTTATCTCACAGCAGGAGGTCCTGGTCAGGAACGCAGAACTAACAAGTCACCACCAACCAGAAGAACTGGGGAAAGGGCAAAGGGAGAGAGGGGGTCCCAGTGCCTGCGTCCCATAAACCTCCCAGAAGCCTTCTGGCCAGAATCTAACCCCCGAGCGATGCTCAAGCTACCAGGAGCGACCCTGAGTCAGAACAACTGGGCAGAGACAAGCCGGAATCTAAGCCCAGCACCATCAGCCAAGGCTGCGAGCCACGAGGCAGGGCCGTCCTCCTGCTTCCCTTGCCTGCTGCTCCTGCCCCAGGGCCCTCCCAGTAAAGTCCCTCGCTTTGCCGGCACGTGTGTCCCCTCGGACAATTCATTTCTGAGCGTTAGACCAGAGCCCATGCTCGGGCCCCCTGCCTGCAGCAACCTGGCAGACGTGGTTACTTGTCAGCTGCTTCCACTGCCTCTGTTTGCCTCACCCTCTCCGATCTCCCTTGATGATGGTTTATTCATTTCTTTCAGATCCAACAGCTTCACCACATGCTCTGAAGTTAAGAGCCCAGAAGGGGCCAACCACAGGACTCTTCCCCACGACCCCTTCCCCTCGGTCCTCAAGCCTGTCTCTGAGCCTCGTCACGTATCTGTCCAAGGATGCCCCTTGTGGCCAAGTGAGGGGCCGTCACGATGGCTGGTCTTCTGGGGAGGTGGGAGATGAAAGTGGGGTCACAGCAAGGAGGGGGTGTGGGGGAGCGGTGTGCCATGCTGTCCCCCTTGGCTTGCGAGCCCTGGACCTCCAGAGTGGCAAGGCAGTGACGGAAATGAGGGTAAAACTCTTCTGCATTTGCCCGGGCAAAGGGCATTTCTACAGTCTAGAATGATGTCCTAACCACCACCCCATCCTACCCCAAACTGCCTTTATTCATCCGTAACAGTAACTGAAGCGGACTCCTGCCCCCACCCGGGGGACTGTGCACTGGTCCTGGGTCATTAGCGAGGGTGGCAGACTTCCTCCTGTAGTTCCAGCCCTTGGGATTCCCCTGTGATGACTTGCTTTCCCCTAAGGGAGCCCCAGGGTCTGTCTCATGAACAAGACGAGCATAATCGGCATCAGCAAGCAGACAGCGCGGGGACCACTGGGGCTGGACCGAGTGACGGGGCTGCAAGTCACCCGACTCTTGTTCCCAGATCAGGAGTTTGGGTCGGACCCTGCATTTAGTGACAGCTATATCAAACGTCTGCCGCTTGTAGCCTGGAAAGAAGAGGAAAAGTGAATGACGGCAGGGGTGGGAGACAGCGGTCAGTCACGGGGTTCTGCAGACCCTCCACAAAGGGTCACCCACCCAGAGACAGACAGGGAACCACGTCAGTCTGACGGAGGTACCCTCCCCCTCCACTGACGTGCAGCTCTTGGGGAGCTGGGCCGGGCAGTGTCGCCTTGCTTTCCAATGAAATCATCAGCAAGCCACCCCTGCACCCACCAACTTTTAAAAGCAGGTCAGTTGCAAGCTGGCTGTTTTTCAAGCTGGTAATGACATATTTGTCAGTTTCATCTTTGCCTTCATCTTTGTGTTCTAAGGTTCCCCTCAAAAACAGATTTTGTCTCTCCCTCTCTCATCCTGCAAGGACAGGGTGACTCAGAGCTCGGCTTGGCGCTGGTAGCGAGATAATGAGAAGGTTTTCACCAGCCTCTGGAGCCCAGATCCATGGTTGGCAGCTGGAGGGTGGATGGGAATCAGAGCCCTTGGGAGCTCCTCTTGGCAACAGAGGCCACAGGGTCTTGTGGTGGAAGGTGGGGTGCAAACTTAGGCATGACGGTGGTACCGAGGGGCCGGAGACCACTTAGCGTGTCCTTCCATGAACTACCCTAGGACCTGCACAAGAGACCAGGGAGGGTAATGTAACACTCACCCCACAAGAGTGAGGTTTCCCAGGCAGCTCAGTGGTTAAGAATTCACCTTCCAATGCACAGGACTTGGGTTCAACCTCTGGTGGGGATACTGAGATCCCACAAGCTGCAGGGCAGCTAAGCCCAAGCTCTGGAACTAGAGGGCCAGCACTTGGCAACAGAGGCCACAGGGTCTTGTGGTGGAAGGTGGGGTGCAAACTTAGGCATGACGGTGGTACCGAGGGGCCGGAGACCACTTAGCGTGTCCTTCCATGAACTACCCTAGGACCTGCACAAGAGACCAGGGAGGGTAATGTAACACTCACCCCACAAGAGTGAGGTTTCCCAGGCAGCTCAGTGGTTAAGAATTCACCTTCCAATGCACAGGACTTGGGTTCAACCTCTGGTGGGGATACTGAGATCCCACAAGCCGCAGGGCAGCTAAGCCCAAGCTCTGGAACTAGAGGGCCAGCATGTCCCAGTGAAGACCCAGAGCAGCCAAGAAAGGGGGGAAGAAAAGGCAAAAGAAACCAAAGGTGAATTCTCAGATCTGGCCACTAACAGGACGGCGGCGGTGGTGGGTGGAAGGTGTCGTGCTGGTTCTTGGCCTCAGGCTCCGGTGGGAAACGCACTCGGTGGGTTCGTGTGTATGTGTGCTCAGTGGTTTCCGACTTTTTGTGGCCCTAAGGACTGTAGCCTGCCAGGCTCTGTCCGTGGGATGCCCCAGGCAGGAACACGAGAGTGGGCTGCGATCTTCCTGACCCAGGGATCGAACCCGCACCTCCTATGTCTCCTGCACTGGCAGATGACTCTTCACCACTGAGCCACCTGGGAAGCCCGTGGTTTCCATCTTAATAAGGGTGTATTAAGCTCCTGCTGATGGTAAACACGTGCGCATCCTACACTTACAAGTCAGGCTGGCTTTCTCATCATCATTTTGCACATGGGTAAACTGCAAGGGACTGTGATAAATGTATAACCTGGTTATAATTAATGATGACAAAAATAATAGTCACCCTGGGCTTCTCTGGTGGCGCAGATCGTAAAGAATCCACCTGCAATGCAGGAGACCCAGGTTTGATCCCCGAGTTGGGAAGATCCCCTGGAGAAGGGAATGGCAGCCCACTCCAGTATTCTTGCCTGGAGAATTCCATGAACAGAGGAGCCTGGCGGGCTACAGTCTATGGGGTTGCAAAGAGTTCGACATGACTGAATGACTAACACTTTCTCTCAAGGGACTGTGATAAATGTATAATCTCATTATGATTAATGATTACAAAAATAATAGTCAACATCATTTAGCATTTACCACATGCCAGGTACTGCTATATACTTTATGTTCTTCTCATTAAAAAAAAAAAATCCTGAAAATAGCCCTATCCTTCAGGGAACAATGCAGAGCCGGAAGCACAGGTGTGTGTGGAGGCTCACTGATGTGTTACGTGTTGCAGGAGGAAACCCGGAGGAAGAAGTGGGGAATGGGAGACGCCTGGCCCTGCAGGCTCCCCTTGCCGCAGGCTGGCTCCTCTCCCCGGGAACCAGCCTTGCCTGGATGGCAGAGCCTCCGAGCTGAGCCTCATGGTCTGATGGATTCTCTCTAAAGTTTCCTAGAGCCGCCCCTGGTTTCACGCCAGGCACCATCAGTGAGAAGACAGGACAACGGATAACGAAGCACGGGGCTTCCTAATGAAGCAAGACGGCGGTGTGACGTGCCCATAAGCCGTGGCTGAAGCCAGATGCAGTACAGAATCGAGAAAGGAAAAAAATCAACGTGTGATTTACAGAAAGAGTGGTTTTTAGATGTCCAACAATCCAGGAAAGTGCTAACATCTCACATCGCGTTAATTTTTAAAGTGCAATAAACTGGTCATCAGAAAGAAAAGGGAGGATGGTGCCAAAAGCCTGGAGAGATTTTTAAAAAAGGGCAGCAATGCAGAGGGCGAGTGTGGCCCTCACCCCAGGCCTCGGGAAGGCAGGCACCTCTCCACCACCCGGCGCGCCTCTCCTCCAGGGAGCAGAGCGCCCTTCCATCCCGGCCTGTTGCATCCTTCCTTGTTCCCCTCCCCTTCGCTCACTGAAATACGAGTGTCCCGACAGTACTCTCCCAGGCCAGGTGCCACGTCTGAGACGAAAAGCTGTCTCCTGGGGCTCACCCTCCTTTCCTGAGCCCTTTCCAGCAACCCTGCTCGGGGAAAGCGCTGCTAAGTCTTCACTGAAGACGCCTCCTCGGGAGGGCGGAGGAGGGCTGACTGCAGCCACCACGGACGGAGCTGTGATCACTCCCCAGTCCTGGCGGCTCAGATGGCAGAGAATCCGCCTGCAATACGGGACCCCCGGGTTTGATCCCTGGGTCGGGAAGATCCTCTGGAAGAAGAAATGGCAACCCACTCCAGTATTCTTGCCTGGGGAATCCCATGGACAGAGGAGCCTGGCAGAATGCAGTCCACGGAGTTGCAAAGGGTCAGACACGACTGAGCGATTAATGCTTCTACTCATTTTCACTCCCACCTGAACTGCTGTCATCCCTGTACCCCCAGAAGGGCAGTCTTTGGGGCTCCCGTCCGTCAGCCCTACGTGTCCCTTGCTCATTACACCTGAGTACTCCGTTCCCTTATTGACACATCCAAGTTCAAGGCCTTCCAGCTTTCCTGCCCACCAGTCAGTACACCCAGGATTAGCACAGTGGCATACATGTCCTTTATTTTTTCCATCTTTTTTTTATATAGATTACTCTGATATAAAAAGAGACCCTGCCAGGTCGCTACTTGGGGAATGATGCTCACTAATGCCAGGCTACCCATAGGCCTTTCTGGTAGAAGCCAGCTTGGTTGAGACATGCGTGGGCACACACAGGAGGTTTCCTGAGCTATACCAAACACAGACTGAACCAGGCAAGTCAAAACAATTGGCTGAAGGGAAACCGGAAGCAATGACCCGTAACAGTCATTCAAAGCGCCTTGAGGGCGCGACTCAGTGACCACAGCCCTGCGTTGACTGTCTCCTGTATCTCCATGACCCTGGAAGCCAGACGGCGGGTGTTCAAATCCACGCACCGAATGACAGACCCTGCTCGAGAGAATGCTGTCTGTCATCTGGGTGAAGGGAGGCGGCAAGGAAGGGAGCCCGGTCCTCGGGTGACAGGACTCAGCTGTGGGTGGACGGCAGGGTGGGGGAGAGACAGGAGGAGGAGGGGAGTGGGGACGGGCCCCAGACTCCCGAGCGCGGGCTGGGTTTATCACCCGCTCTGATGATGGGATGCCCACAGCGCAGGGCTGGGCTTGAGGCAGGGAAAGACTGAGTGAAACAGATGAGCACCGTGCAGAGAAGGAGTGAGCGCAAGAACAGAGGGGGAAGGAAAGCGAGAGACGCGCAGATCTTCTCAGGTCCGGGAGGGCTGGCTGGAGAATCTTGGCCTCCAAACTGTCCTGGGGCGCAGGGCGGGGAGGCCCGCCTTCGCCCTCCACTGGTCTGCACTTCGGGGTGCGTCTTCTACAGACCAGGAGAGAGCGGGTCCCCCACCACTCACCCGGGGTATGTCACGGTGCCCGGGCTGTGATATGAACCAGACCCCACACGAGGCTGACCTCCACAACTCTAGAAGACGAGCTGAACAGTTTGACCATCACTGACCTGTCCACCTGGGAGAAACTTCGGGCTTAACCAAGAATTAGGCAGACATTTCTTCAAGGAAGGTGGAGGGGTGGGGGGTAGCTGGAAGAAGCCACAAAGCCCACCTTCCCCGAGGCGTCTGAACTGGCAGAAGCAGTCTGGTCTACGGACGGGGCCCACGGCGGCAGGTACGGGCACTTCCTATCAGCCTGGGTGTGGACCTAGAAAGCCAGAGAGCAAGGGCCCATATGAACCAGGCTGGAAGGACCCACGGGGACGGCTCTGAAGTCCAAGCTGCTCTGGCTTCCAGTGAACCGCCCTGGGCGCCTGTGTCTCTTGGGTTACACGACGCTGCGGCACCTTTCTTGGTTTCTGTGGGTTCTCTGCACCCTCAGGCTGCCCACTGACTTGGTCCATGGAAACGCAGGGACTCGAGCTGTCTGCAGCTGTGGGGCACAACACCTCCTCTTCTTGCTTCGCTGATTCACGCCTGGCTCCCAAGAAACTGATGGCTTGGGAGAGCTTGTGGCTCTCCTGGCCTCCCCCAGAAGGGCTTGGTGATGACTTTGGGTACTAAAAGCACTAGTTTCCAGGCAACTAAAGAGCAGGGCTCTGGTTAGAGCTCCTTGTTTTGCAAAAGCAAAACAGAGCAGCAGATAATTAAACTGGCCAAGGTGACATCTCCCTGTAATAACCTGAGTCCACCTGCTAAGATCCTGCTAAGACCCCTGTTCACCAAATAAAGGAAAACAGACTCGCCTGACTGTGACTCGAAGGGGCTCCCAATCTCGCATTAATTGGGGGTGTCAGTTGGCCCCATGGACCCAATCAGACAGCAACACAATCAACAGCTGACAAATGGGCCACTTTCGTGCCCCTTTATCAAAAAAATTAAAAAGTTTCTTTGACCAGGAAACAGTGGCCTCTGGTTTGAACACCTCCCATTTGTCTGAACCTACTGTACACATTTGCCATTTAGGCTAGCTTGCTTTATTCTTCTTGTAAGCGAGGTCGGGGGACATCTCATTAGCCAGAGAGGACCTAGAGCTCAGAAAAGGCCACCTTCTTCCTTTCCTGCCCTCTTTTCCTCTCCACGAGTCTCAGGCCTTGAGCCCTCGCCCCTCTCTTCTGTTTCACGATGGGTGGGCCATCTTCTAATTCATGCCCTGTCTCAACTTCCAGGGAGGAATGGAGCCTGGCCACACAGCAGGAAGGAAGATAAAGCTCTGGCTAACCTAACTATCCATTTCTCCCATCACCCCCGGTCCTTTCCTTTGCTCCACTTGCTTTCCACAGCCCCCTTTCCATCTCCGAGACCCTTCCCTGGGGAGCACACCCCAAGTAGCATTTTCACCCCTGCCTCTGTAACCGTTTCTGTGGTTCTAAGCCTGGAGGATGGCTAAGGCCCCAGTCAGTCCCCTGGAGGCCAGTTTCCAGGTGGCTGGACCTCCCGGATGGTGTCCTTGGATGGGCTGCACCTGAGTCATCCAGGGCCATCGAGAACACCCACTATGGATTCAGTGGAGCAAGGGGCAGGGAAGCTGTGTTTGCAACAAGCATGACTGATTGATGTTACCACTGCTGGAGGGAAGCCTTGGGGAACCGAGTCCAGGACACAACTAGACGAGGTTGAAAGACCCCTCAGAGCTGACCCGGGGGAAGTCTACACCCTAACAGAAGCCTCCAGGAAACAGTCTGCCCCAAGGGGCTGCATCTTGTAAGACCATCATGGTGGCACGGTACCCATCACGATGAGTAATTTACCTGGGGGCAGCTGCAGAAAGCCAGGCTGCAAGGAACCAGCCAATTTCAGTGAGTGATCCTCAAGCCTCATCACTCAGGAACCACCCTGCCCTGAGCTCAAGGCCAGGCTTTAAACCTCAAGACACACTTTCTGGTCTGCCTTGAAGAAGCAGGCTAGTGTCCTTCTCTGGAGTGGGGCTGGCTCTGCCAGGTTTCAGGTGCAGGCAGGCGGGGTCTTTTCCACGCGGACACAGACTCTCTAGTGGTGGCATGCAGGCTCACTGGGGCGGCCGGGGGGCTCCGGAGCGAGTGGGCTTGGTAGTTGAGGCACACGGACTTAGCTGTTCCATGGCAGGGGGGATCTTAGCTCCCAGACCAGGGATCGAACCTGTGTCCTCTGCATTGCAAGGCAGATTCTGAACCACTGGACAGCCAGGGAAGTCCCCAGGGATGAGATTTTCAGTCCTGCTCTTCAGCTGCTGAGGAGAGTTTGGTGCCCACCAGTGCTCTATCTGCACTGACTTCTGAACGACCGTGGGTATTCACAGAACTCCACCAGGCCTCCCCAGGTCCCCCGTGGCTCTGAGTTATCCATGAAAGCTTCTTTTCCAGGCAGATCCCACAGAGCTGCCACGTGTTACATCTCCATGAATCAGGCTCATCCAGGAAGAGCGAGGAGATGCAGATAGCGGAGACACGAATACAGACAGCAAGGCTGGGGCATGCGTGTGCAAGCGTCAGATGGCAGAGTGCAGTCACACACACCCCCCACCCTGGGAAGTCCACTTGGTGCCCATCCCAGACAGATGCTTAGACCCTGGGGGGACCCACAGACACCGCCTCCATTCTTTCTCCCTCCAGCCAACATCAGTGCACCTGACATTTCCCAGATGCAAACCATCCTGGGATCGTGCAGGGCAGGCATTAGGCAAAACCTAGGGACAGGCTGTTGATTTCAAAGAAGACGTCATCCACCCCATCCTATAGACTTTCCTGGTGGCTTAGCGGTAAAGAATCCACCTGCAATGCAGGATTAAAGCCCTGGGTCGGGAAGATGCCCTGGAGGAAGAAATTGCAACTCACTCCAGTATTCTTGCCTGGAGAATCCCAGGGACAGAGGAGCCTGGTGGGCTACAGTCCATGGGGTTGCAGACTCGGATACAACTGAGTGACTAACAAAGACACACACATTCCATCCTACAGGTGCCAAGCTTGTGGGGGTCCAGGGAATTTCAAAGAAGACGTCATCCACCCCATCCTATAGACTTTCCTGGTGGCTTAGCGGTAAAGAATCCACCTGCAATGCAGGATTAAAGCCCTGGGTCGGGAAGATGCCCTGGAGGAAGAAATTGCAACTCACTCCAGTATTCTTGCCTGGAGAATCCCAGGGACAGAGGAGCCTGGTGGGCTACAGTCCATGGGGTTGCAGACTCGGATACAACTGAGTGACTAACAAAGACACACACATTCCATCCTACAGGTGCCAAGCTTGTGGGGGTCCAGGGTCTGAAGTCACCTCAAACAATCTACCTAACAGGGTTTTTCCTGCAGCTGAGGGTCCACCCTTAAGCACGGATATTTTCCTTCATTTTGATAGAAGCTACTCTCACAAAACAACTCATCTTCCTGCATCCTTCATTTAATTGAATTTCATGTCTGCACCGCTGACTCAGAATCAGCTCGGAAACACTCATTACTATGTGAGGACGAGAGACGCGATGGCCTTGGGCATCTGAACGTGGGAGGGGATGCCAGGTCCCCGTTAGAGCCACCCGGCTGGTCTGCTGATGGAGGTGGCGTCTGTGTGAGCGGCACGCCGTCATCAATCCTATGTCCCAGTCCTTGTTGTTAGGACTTTTGCTTTCTTATCTCCTGGCTGTCAGGAGGCCTGCACAGAGATAGACCTTCCTCTTTCACATTTCATTTAAAATTTCTTCCTCATCTAATGAAGCTTTGGGAAGCAGGTAACCAATTGCTTAGACTTGGTCAGAGACTAAGGATAAGCAGTATTCTGGACTAAGGCAATCTTTTCTTTAGTTGAAAAATAGGTGATTTACAATATCTTGATAGTTTCTGATGCACCACAAAGTGATCCAGTTTTATAAATATAAATAGATACAGATATGTTTCTTTCCAGATTCTTTTCCATCATAGGTTTTGACAAGCTATTGAATACAGTTCCCTGTGCCATACAGTAAGGGTTATCCATTTCCTATACAGTAGTGTGCATCTGCTAACTCCTAAATTCCTGAATTATCCTCTCCCTCCTTCCCCGCTGGTAATTGTAAGTTTCTTCTATGAGTCTGTTTCTGTTTTGTAGGTAAGTTTGTTTGTCTTATTTTTTTAGATTTCACATACAAGTGACTACCTTTCCCCGACTGACTTCATCTACTGTGATCATCTCTGGGCCCGTTCATGTTGCTGCAAATGGCACTACTGCATTCTTTTCATCAGTTCAGTCGCTCAGTCGTGTCTGATTCTTTGCGACCCCATGAATCGCAGCACGCCAGGCCTCCCTGTCCATCACCAACTCCCAGAGTTCACTCAGACTCAGGCCTATGGAGTCAGTGACGCCATCCAGCCATCTCGTCCTCGGTCGTCCCCTTCTCCTCCTGCCCCCAATCCCTCCCAGCATCAGGGTCTTTTCCAATGAGTCAACTCTTCCCATAAGGTGGCCAAAGTACCAGAGCTTCAGTTTCAGCATCATTCCTTCCAAAGAAATCCCAGGGCCGATCTCCTTCAGAATGGACTGGTTGGATCTCCTTGCAGTCCAAGGGACTCTCAAGAGTCTTCTCCAACACCACAGTTCAAAACCATCAANTAGTTCATGTACACTCGTGGCTGATTCATGTCAATGTATAACAAAACGAATACAGTATTGTAAAGCAGAACAAACTAAAAAATAAAAATTAATTAAAAAAAAAGTAAAATTAAATTAAAAAAATTATATACGTAACTTACAGTTGTGGCTTTTATTGTATTTCTGTTGGACACTATTGGTTTCAATGTGTAATCAAGCAGCATATTTCTATTTCATTTGCATTGAATTTCTGGCATCCTGTGTTAAATGATGGGGCTTCCCTGGTGGCTCAACGGTAGAGAATCTGCCTGCCAATGTAGGAATCAGGTTCAGTCCCTGAGTTGGGAAGATCTCTTCGAGAAGGAAATGGCAACCCACCGCAGTATTCTTGCCTGGGAAATCCCATAGACAGAGGAGCCTGGGGGTGGCGAGCTACAGTCCACGGGGTCACAGAGTCAGACACGATTTTCTGACTAAACCACAGCATGTTAAATGCTGCATTTTGTTCTGTTAACTGTAATATCAGGTTATTTGGAAATGAATGAGGGAGTTGCTAAGTCACTTCAGTCGTGTCCGACTCTGTGCGACCCCATAGACGGCAGCCCACCAGGCTCCCCCATCCCTGCGATTCTCCAGGCAAGAACACTGGAGTGGGTTGCCATTTCCTTCTCCAATGCATGAAAGCGAAAGGTGAAAGTGAAGTCGCTCAGTCAGGTCCGACTTAGCGACCCCATGGACTGAAGCCTACCAGGCTCCTCCATCCATGGGAGTTTCCAGGCAAGAGTACTGGAGTGGCGTGCCATTGCCTTCTCCGGAATGAGGGAGTAAGTACCTTTAAAAGTCATTTCAGGAGAGTAAAATCGGCTCATTGTCTTGCCCACTCCCCTCCGCACACTTTTTTCTGTTTTTGGTCAGTTTTCAGTAAGAAAACCTGTGTATTTGTATACTCAAAAGAAACTTTTCATGAGGCTAGGCTGCAAGGGGAGAGTTTCTTGCAGCTGCTGCCAGTGGTATCAGTACACTCATTTGAGACTAATTAAATGGTCATATTTATCTGATATTTTCCCTCTCGGGAGACTCAGAAGCCTTTTTTTTTTTTTTTAACTTAAGCTTCAAAAAGAAACCAGCTCAGTTAGCTTATGATGCAAAGAAGAAGCAGGACACAGGGACACTTCAGAGCAGATTGGAACTGAGGTAAGGGATAATACCATTTTCAATTAAAATTGCCTGGGGAAATAAGGTAGGCAGAGAATAATTACCTGAGTTGGCACATATCCAGCTTTCTAAAACAAAGGCCCTGCTTAAATATTCTCAGGGATCACTGACAACCACAGGCAGCCAAAGACCTTAAGAATTTTGTCTGATCTTGAAACTATTTGAGTGGCTGCAGGAGGCTGCAGTGCATAGGAATTTTAAGTCAATTTCATGAAAAATTCTAAGAACTAAAACTTGGGAAAAGCCAAGACCCCACAAATAAGCAACTACACAAAGCAGCAGATTAAAGGGAGGATTCTTGGGCAAAATATATTTATATTTCTACTCTGTGCCCTCTAGAGCTTTGAAACTGAGATGGAACCATGGGGAAACATAAAGAGAATGGATTAAAGGACATTCTAATCACTCATCTCCTCACACAGAGGGAATGGGGTAGTCACAGCCCTTGATCAAGTGCATTCCAGGTACCAGGAATGATCACCAAGTAAATGCAACCTGACGTGGGCTCATCCAACCTAGTTGTGGAAATGAATTGTTGCTAGAAAGTGTTCTTTTTTTTTAACTTTATTATTTTTTATATATGAATTTTCCTGTTTATTTTTTTATTTTTTAAATATAAATTTATTTATTTAATTGGAGGTTAATTACTTTACAATATCGTATTGGTTTTGCCATACATCAACACGAATCCGCCACAGGTATATACGTGTTCCCCATCCTGAACCCCCCTCCCTCCTCCCTCCCCATCCCTCTGGGTCGTCCCAGTGCACCAGCCCCAAGCATCCAGTATCATGCATAGAACCTGGACTGGTGATTTGTTTCATATATGATATTATACATGATTCAATGCCTTCTCCCAAATCATCCCACCCTTTCCCTCTCCCACAGAGTCCAAAAGCCTATTCTATACATCTGTGTCTCTTTTAAATTGAAGTATATTTGATTTACAATGTTGTGTTTCTGCTATACAGAGAAGTGATTCAGTTACAGATTATTTTTCATTTTCTTTTCCATTATGGTTTGTTGTAGGATAATGAATATAGTTCCCTGTGCTATACAGAAGGACCTTACTATTTATTCATTCTATATATAATAGTTCACATCTGCATTCTATATATAATAGTTCACATCTGCATTCTATATATAATAGTTCACATCTGTTAATCTCAAACTTCCAATCCACCCCTTCCCTAACCCCCGTTTACCTCGGAAAGCAAGTGTTCCTTTAATACAGATAGCAGGATGTAGTATTGTGGCCTCCATCCCAACGCCACCTCCACCTCCATCTCTGCCTCCAGGGACCTATTGTTACAGCTACTGAGCACATGCTTCTTGAGTTCCATTGTGTGTGTGTGTGTGAGTCACTCAGTCATGTCTGACTCTTTGAGACTCTGTGGACTGTAGCCCATCAGGCTCCTCTATCCGTGGAATTCTCCAGGGAAGAATACTGGAGTGGGTTGCCATTCCCGTCTCTAGGGGATCTTCTCGACCCAGGGATCAAACCCAGGTCTCCTGAATTGCAGGCAGACTCTTTACTGTCTGGGCCGCCTGGGAGCCCCTGCTGTGACTGGATGGACTTGATGGGAAAGGTCTGAGGTTAAGCAACTACAGCTTTTTCTTTTCTCATGACCTAAAGAAAGACTTACTTTCTTCTCTCTAGTAGGAGAGTCAGTGGTTTTTCCTCTTTGCTTCTAGTGTTAGGTTTTGCTTTGTTGCCATCTTTTTGTAATCTTTTGGTTTCAAAATGTAAGATAATTTTGGAAGGAGTAACAAAGAGAAGTAATCAATTATAGCTTTCATCTCTCCTCTTCCAAATAAAGATATAGGGGCTTAAGGAATGCTTGGATTATTTTCTTTTTTTAAGAAGACTTCAAAGCTTGTTTGGACAGTTAATGGTTTTAAGAGCAAGGATCCAGAGTTTGAATTCGCATGCCTTGGTTCACTCTCTCCATGACTCTGGATCAGTAATGTAGCTACTCCGTGTCTCTGTCTGCTCGTCTGTAAAAAGTTTCCACTATATAGAATTTGGTGCGATTTAATGAGCTAATATATACAAAACACTGAGAGCAGCATCTGGATTTAGTAATTTCTCACGTTTTGTTGTTTGGTTGCTAAGTCATGTCCGACTGTTTGCAGCTGAATGGACTGCAGCATGACAGACTCCTCTGTCTTCTACTATGTTCCAGACTTTGCTCACATTAGTGTCCATTAAGGCGGTGATGCTATCTAACTATTTAATCCTCTACTGCCCCCTTCTCCTTTTGCCTTCTGTCTTTAGGATCTTTTCCAATGAATCAGCTCTTTGCGTAGGTGGCCAAAGTATTGGAGTTTCAGCTTCAGCATCAGTCCTTCCAATGAATATTCAGTGTTGAACTCCTTTAGAATTGACTGGCTTGATCTCCTTACAGTCCAAGGGACTTGCAAGAGTCTTCTCCAGCACCACAATTCAAAAGCATCAATTCTTCAGCACTCAGCCTTCCTTATGGTCCAGCTCTCACATCTGTACATGATTACTGGAAAAAACCATAGCTTTGACTATACAGATTTTTGTTGGCAAAATGATGTCTCTGCTTTTTAACACTCTGTCTAGGTTTGTCATAGCTTTCCTTCCAAGGAGCAAGCATTTTTTAAATTTCATGGCTGTAGTCACTGTCCGCAATGATTATGGAGTCCAAGAAAATAAAGTCTGTCACTGTTTCTACTTTTCTTCATCTGTTTGCCATGAAGTGATTGGACTTGATCTTAGTTTTTTGAATGCTGAATTTAAAGCCAGCTTTTACACTCTCCTCTTTCACCCTCATCCAGAGGCTCTTTAGTTCCTGTTGGCTTTCTGCCATTCAGTTCAGTTCAGTCGCTCAGTCGTGTCTGACTCTTTGCAACCCCAGGAATTGCAGCCACCAGGCCTCCCTGTCCATCACTAACTCTCAGAGTTCACTCAAACTCATGTCCATCGAGTCGGTGATGCCATCCAGCCATCTCATCCTCTGTCGTCCCCTTCTCCTCCTGCCCCCAGTCCCTCCTAGCATCAGAGTCTTTTCTAGTGAGTCAACTTTGCACGCACATGAGGTGGCCAAAGTACTGGAGTTTCAGCTTTAGCATCAGTCCTTCCAAAGAACACCCAGGAATGATCTCCTTTACAATGGTCTGGTTGGATCTCCTTGCAGTCCATGGGACTCTCAAGAGTCTTCTTCAACACCACAGTTCTGCCATTAGAGTGGTATTATCTGCGTATCTAAGTTTGTTGATATTTTCCCTGTCAATCTTGATTCTAGCTTGTGACTCATCCAGCCTGGCATTTCACATGATGTATTCTGTCTGCATAGACATTAAATAATCAGTGTGACAATATACTGCCTTGTCGTGCTCATTAGTTGGTTATTATTACTATTATTAATGTTTTGCTTCTTCTGGACCTGTTAAGTGGTTTTGCTTTCTAACCACACATGTTTTTGAAGGAAGATAACCTAAAGATTGTCATTTTTTTTTCCAGTTAAAAAAATCTTAATGAATATGCCATGTGCTAGTGATTATATTAAGCATGCTTTTTAATTTTCTTTATCCTTTTCCTTTTACTATTAGTATAGTTATGTATATGTTGTCTCTATGTAACTTCTAAACAGTGAAATATGTTGTGTGAAAAGCAGTTAAGTTGGTTGAGACTATGTAGAAAATATAACAATTTAATTAAAAAATTTTTAGCCCATGGTGTTATTTGGGCACTTAAAATTTATTTTTGGCCCTTCTAGGTACTAGTTTGTTTTCTTCTCTCTTTTGTTTTTTTATCTTCTTATGCCCCTCCTTTTCCTCCTTCAGAATATCAGTTGTCTACACATATGATTTAACAAGGTTCAGCTTAAACTCAAGGAGAGAAATGTCTCATATACATCTGGAAGTTGGCAGAGAACATGCATTCTTAGGTTGGGGTATTAACTGCTCTAGTGATGAGTGGAGACCTGTCCCAAGTGTGCTCTCTCGTTTTAACTTCAGGGCATCCTCTCTGCTGGCTGGTTAGCTTGTGACATGATGTCAGCTTCCAACCTGAGAAAAAAAATGCATGCCGATGACAAATGCATGCAGTAGGCAGGTATTAGGTACAGCAGGCAGAACTCTCAGATGGCCCCAGGACTCCCACCCTGGAAACTGTGACCTTGATGTCATTTCTGAAATGTGGTTATGTTGGGTGGCATGGTTGACTTTAAGAATGAGGTTTTCTTTGGTGGGTGTGTCCTAGTCAGCTGAGAATCTAGAAAGGGCTCAAGACAGTTTCAAGGAGAGAGGAATTCCACATGAGAGAGAATCTCCATTGCTGAACTGGACAATGGTGGAGCCACGTGGACAGGAGTGTGGGTGGCATCTGGGAGCTGGGCATGGCCCCTGCTGACAGCTGCCAGGAAGTGCCCTCAGTCTTGTGACTGTAAGGACATGAGCTTGGCCAGCAATCTGGAAGTCATTCATTCCTCAAGCTCCAGAAGCCTTGTAAGGTGTTCAACAGAGAACCTTAAAGCTGGACCCAGACTTCTGACCTACAGGACCACAAGCTACTACATTGTTGTTTTAAGCCATGAAGTTCATAACAGTTTTGTGACCTAATCACAGAAAACCAACACACAAGGGAAACCAGGCAAAAGAAGGTAGGTGTGTAATTGCAAAGCCATTGCCATTATTTAGAGAATAATATAACACTTTTAAAACAACCCATAATAAATTCCTATGAAGAACCCCCAGTTAAACATTTTAGAGCCAGTGAGCCACAATAAATGCCAGATCCAGGAGCTGTAACTCTTCTGGGTTTCTCCAGGTGGTCCTTTCAGACTTTGGGAAGGGCAGAGAAATGATGAGGCTGCACCTTGCTAGATGTTTCTTGCGTCATGGTGACAGAGAATGTGCCGACAAGGACAGTGGACGCTTCCCCGCCTTCCCTGTCATCGGCGGTGCTGACGAGCTTTCACTTGGTTGCAGGGGGTCACTAACCCAGGGGCGAGAGGGGAGCTGGGGCACATGGGTGAGGGCCACCTGCTGGGGGTGATCCAGAGGGAGGTGCTGGGAGGCTGGGGGGACCCAGGTCTTCTAAGGAGGGCTAGCCACCTCTCGGTTCTGGCTGGAGACCAGCATCCTGGGTCTATATTGCCCAGTCTTCCAGATGTCCAACTGCAGCTGGGATTCTGAAGATTTATGGGAACTCTCCCAACATGTAACTGTTAGCTGTCAGCTCAGATATCAAAAGATGACTGTGCCAGATGAAGCCCTCGGCAGCCCCTCCTCCAGCGTAGCCCAGAGGAGCCAGTGTGTGCGCAGCATGGCGCGTGAGTGCCAGGGGACAGTGGTTTTGCTCGCTTGGCCACTGCCGTGTCCTGGTGTCAAGCCGCGGGGTGCACGGTACATCCTTGCGGAGTGGCTTGGAGGAGACAGCAGCGTGTTTGTACTCTCTGTGGAGCTATCCAATGTGATCTTACTTTGGTGAAACAAGTTTTAAAGATCTGATTGCTTTTTTTTTAAAGTTGAAGTGTAGTTGACTTACAACGTACTGTTAGTTTGAGGTGTAAGCAAAATGATGGACACACACACACACACACACACACACACAGATGAGCTATACGTCCTTTTCAGATTACTTTGTGTGGTTGTGCCATCAGTGTCCTTTGGGCCCAGCCGATCCCTCTCTTTTACCTGCAGCTCCACTGAGGCCTCTTCTGGAAGTCATCGACAGTGAGAGGTGTCAGAGGAGGAACTGCGCTCTCTGCTCCGTGTGGCTGGCCCCGTCCCGGGTGCCTGCCCTGGCTGTCTCCTTTCACCCCCACCCTGACTTCTGAGATAGGTGCTAGCAGTACCTCCCCCTTAAAGATGCAGAGTGGGCTCAGAGAGGCGCAGCCAGTTGCTCACAGACCACGCACCTGGTAGACAGTTGTCCTCGGTTTCCACGATGGCCTTCTCCTCGCTGCTGCTCGGGGTGTGCTGTGGAGCAGCAACATCAGCACCTCCTGGGATCTTGGTGGAGATGCGGAGTCTATGGTCTCCATGAGAATCCTGTCTCAAACAGAATCTGCTTTTCTACCAAATAACTTTGGCAATGTGTATGTATGGTAAAGTTTCAGGGTTCTAAACGTAGGTTATTCCTGAGCCACTTCTGTGGATTTGGTAAAATCTCTCTTTCATTTGAACTTATTACTCATCTTTTCCACTTCAACATTTTCACTTAAAAAGAAAAAATAACTGATAAATAACTAGTAACATGATAACATTACTATAGTAAATAGCTATTAGTGTATTTGTTGTGATAGAATTAAGTTCAGTAGAGACTGACATAATTTTTCATATTTAGAGGTTGCTTTAATGTGTATGCACTGTACATTTTCTCTCCATGTGTAGTGGTAAAATATCTATATTTTACATGTAAGCTGTACCTTGAATAAAAACTGTAATAAATTATAAACGATCTCTGTGGGCCACGAGTGGGAGTGTGTTCCAGCTGCAGTGCTTTGTAAATGCGATCACCAAGACTTCCCCTCCCGTGTCCTCGCCCTTGAAGCATCAAGTTCCCATCAGGTGGTGGGGCTGCCTCTCCATCCTTGGAGTCTGGGCCTGACCCCGTGGTTTGCTTTGCTTGCTGCTATGTTAGCACGTGTGACACAGCAGAGGCTTGTGCAGGGGGACCCACCCTCTTGCTGTCCTCACCAACTTGGGATCTTGGTGTGAACCAAAGTAAATGTTACTGATTAAGTCGCACAGGTTTGAGGTGGTTGGTTACACTGTGCCAACTCACTGATATGACAGTGCTCTAACATTCTGTTTGTAACACAGTACTTTCGCATGTCTAATAGCAGATTGGAGTGAGAGAATCTGTTTTGATTCAGTCTTGCCCAGTTACTCTTCCCTTGAAAACAAAATTTCAATATTGAATGTATCGGGGAGAGCACTGAATGCTAGTCTTTTTGTGTTCAATACATAGATTCTTAAGAACAGGCCTCTCAATGTGAGTCTCGTATTTTGTAGGTTTTCTTTTTCTCCTCCACTGAGCAATAAAAATATCACACTTGGCTAAGCTCCCCACTGCTTTGAAATAAGACTGTATCTCAAGCATGGTGGCATCTGCAATTAGTGGTACTTTGCAGGCGTATACTCTTCTTTGGCAAAAGAAAAATATAATTGTATTTTCTATCACAATAAATCCCATGGAGAATTATAATAGTCTCTTAAAAATATAAATATTCACCAGTTACTGTGCCCTTGGAGAGTGTAAGTATTTTATTATTTTTGAAAGAAGCCAACTTCTATTCACTGGCAAACTTACTGAAAGTTAACCATTTTTTAAACTTCAATGAAATGTCATCTATAAAGCATAAAATTCACCAACTCAAAATGCACAATTCAGTGGTTTTTAGTATATACACAAAGTTATGGAACCATTTTTACAGTCTAATCTCAGAACATTTTCATCACCTCAAAGAGAAATCCCAGCCCCCTGAGCGAGTGCTCCCACCTTCCCTGCCTGTCCAGTCCTGTAGAACCACCAACCTGCTCACTGCATCTGTTCAGTTTAGTTCAGTTCACTCGCTCAGTTGTGTCCGACTCTGCGACCCCATGGACTGCAGCAGGCCAGGCTTCCCTGTCCACCACCAACTCCTGGAGCTTACTCAAACTCATTTCCATCCAGTCGGTGATGCCGTCCAACCATCTCATCCTCTGGCATCCCTTCTCCTCCCGCCTTCAGTCTTTCCCAGCATCAGGGTCTTTTCCAGTGAGTCAGCTCTTCGCATCAGGTGGCCAAAGTATTGGAGTTTCAACGTCAGCATTAGTCCTTTCAATGAATATTCAGGACTGATTTCCTTTAGGATAGACTGGTTGGATCCCCTTGCAGTCCTAGGGACTCTCAAGAGTCTTCTCCAACACCACAGTTCAGATACATCAATTCTTTGACGCTCAGCTTTATTTTATAGGCCAACTCCCACATCCATATATGACTACTGGAAAAACCATAGGTTTGAGTAGAGGGACCTTTGTTGGCAAATAATGTCTTTGCTTTTTAATATGCTATCTAGGTTGGTCATAACTCTTCTTCCAAGGAGAAAGCGTCTGTATCTGTGGATTTGCCTGTTCTGGACATTTCATATACATGCAGTCATACAATATGTGGCCTTTGTGGCTGGCTCTTTCATTTAGTATAATATTTTTTTAAGGTACATTCATGTTGCCACATGTATTTGTGTTGCATTCTTTTGATTGCTGAATAAAATTTATTGTATAGATATACCACATTTAAAAAACCCATTTCTTTGTTCATGGATTTTGAGATTATTTCAACCTGTTGGCTGTCTTGAATAATGCTACCATGAAAAAATACATCAAATTTTTTTGTATGGACATACATTTTCATTTCTCTTCAGAATTACTGGCCATATGGGGGAAGATCCCTGGAGAAGGGAGTGGCTACTCACTCCATTATTCTTGCCTGGAGAATCCCATAGACAGAGGAGCCTGATGGGCTACAGTCCATGGGACCCCAAACAGTCAGTCATGACTGAGTGACTAACACACACACACACACACACACACACACACAGAGTAATTCTATGTTTAACAATTTGAAAATGCCAGACTGTTTTCAAAATGACTGCAGCATTTTATATCCCAGAAGCAATGTAGGAGGGTTCTGATTTCTCCAAATTCTCATCAACACTTTTTTTAAACTGTTTTCTGATTAAAGTTATCCTAGTAGGTGTGAATTGGAGAAGGCAATGGCAACCCACTCCAGTACTCTTGCCTGGAAAATCCGATGGACAGAGGAGCCTGGTAGGTTGCAGTCCATGGGGTCGCAAAGAGTCAGACATGACTGAGCAATTTCACTTTCACTTTTCACTTTCATGCATTGGAGAAGAAAATGGCAACCCACTCCAGTGATCTTGCCTGGAGAATCCCAGGGACTGGGGAGCCTGGTGGGCTGCCGTCTATGGGGTCGCACAGAGTCGGACACGACTGAAGTGACTTAGCAGCAGCAGCAGCAGCAGCAGTAGGTGTGACTAAGTATCTCATGTGGTTTTGGCTTAATTTTATATGATGGTCGAGCATTTGTTTATGTATTTGTGTATCTTTTTTGAGAAACGTCTATTTAAATTATTTACTCATTTTTAAATGGGGTTATCTTTTATCACTAAATTATAATAGTTCTTAAAATATTTTGGATATAAGTCTCCTATTAGATATGCAATTTGCAAAAATCTTTTTCCATTTTGTGGGTCGTCTTCACCTTCTTGATGGTGACCTCTGAAGCACTGAACTTTTAAATTTGATGATGTCCAACTTCCCTATTTTTTTTCTTTATTGTTTGTACCTTTAGTGTTGTTTCTATGAAACCATTGCCTAAATCCATGGTCACACGGACTGGTTTCTATGTTATATTTACTCCTAAGAGTTTCATAGTTTTAGCTCTTAACGTTTGCATCTATGATCCAGTTTGCACTAATTTTTTTGTGTATGGTGTGAGGCAGGAGCCACCTTCATCGCTTTGCATGTGGATTTCTAGTTGTCCCAGCACTATTTGTTGAATAGTGCTTTTCAGCAAATATATTTTGTTATATCTTTTTTATATTAAAAATATTTTTGTTATTATCTTTTCTTCTTCAGTGGGCTTACATTCTTTGAAAAACAGCTTTTGTTTACACCAGCATTAATAGGATCTGGGATTTGGGGACTTTTTATAACTGTTTATTAGGTTTTCTTCTATGTTATAGAAAAGTGTCCTTCTTTTGAAAGACCAAATGCACACACAGAGACATATAAACACAGAGATTTGTAGAGGCGGATACACAGACGAATGTTCTTACTCATCCATTCAGTCGCTTCTTTACCAAAGACCCCATTTACATCCTTTAGCCCCTAGAGTAATAATATTTGGATGAAAAATTTGGTAGCTTAAGGCCTTGATTCACATATGAGTATAGCACCAAGTCAGTTACAGAGGTTTGTCCATCATACCCCAGTAGCTAAATGGTTCATGACAAACTGTTTATACTGCTTCACTTCTATGTAGTTAAGACATTGGGAAACATTGGGTTCCCAAATGTTGTAATATCCTAGCCATGGACAGAAGTAGAAAGGCTTATGGAATAATGCATCAGGTTTATGCTGGATAGTTACTTAAGGAATTAGAAAAGGAAAGCAAAATGTGTCCAGTATTTAAGTCTCTGGTTACAGAGACTTAAAGACTTGGGCACCTAGTGGTCTCTCAAAATGAAGAGCATGGCATGGCAGAGTTATTAATCAATGAGCTTTTTAGAACTGAGCTTGTTTTACAGTCCCAGGAGGTAAACAGTTTTAACTTCCCAGCCCTGGGTGGACCATTCAGTTATCCATCTGTTTACTGACAATGTGGGAAGTACCTAGTGTGTGATAGGCACTACCTTGGTGCTGGGTATATACATCTTGGGTCTAATCTTTTCGTTTTTTTAATGACATAGTTTTCATTTGTGGCTGTATTGGGTTAGCCAGAAATTTTGATTGAGTTTTTGCATTCGATGTTACAGAAAAGCCTAAATGAACGTTTTGATGAACCTTTCTACCTGGGAGCTTACAGCAGACATCTCCATAAACAGACGATGGTCTTTGCAAAATCCCAGTTCAGAATTTACAGATATCATTTCCCATGTCTGGATTGCCAGTTTTTCTGCCCCTACTTTCTTTCCAGATGGAAATGGACTTCCTCTTCCTCTGTGTACTTTTAACACCACCAGGCCTGTGTCACTCCCCCACCCCACACAACATCTTGGAAAGATCTTGAAGTCTAAATTCAATGTCAAGTCCAAAATCTACATAACAACTTCTTAATGAAGATGATACAAAAATACATATAAAAAAATATTGACTGTTTGTGTACAGATGCAATTTCATTGTAAATCTTTCCTGCTTTTGAAAAGTTTCTTAAAGTTACTATCAGTTTTACTATCAATCAGGAAAAGATTGTTGTAGCTACTTCTAGAACATTTTGAATGTCCTTGTTCAACTGCTGCTTAATTATTTTGGTAGGTCAAGAGGTTGAATTGGAGATCGGCGGCTTAATAGAGTATATAAACCCTGTAGGTGAGTGTAGCAGTAACATTTCTGATTTGATGATTATGTGTTTCTGTCCTCTGTTTAGAAACTGTCACTCATTTATTAATGTCTCTTTCTGATGAGTTTTAAAGAAGACTAGGGGTTTTTATTTTGAAGTTCAGAGATTTCCATGAGAATTCCAGAAGTCCTTGACATTCACTTTTCTCTGTTCTGTGTCTTTCCTTCACAGAAGACAGCGCTGTAATTGGACTGAGCAGAAGTCACCTTTAGCCAGACCCAAGCCATCTGGTATGTACTCTGCACAGGGTGGGTAAGAGTTGATAGTTTCGTGGAGTTTTAGAACTTTCAGTCTGTAGAATCAATCCCTTCAGTCACACGGTTGCCCCATCTGAAATGACTCTCAAAACTGGTTCACAGATGTTTTCTTTGATGTTGTAGAGCACTCATCACCTGGCATTTTCTAGATTCAAGCTTATTCATTCTACCAGCTTTGGATGCTTCCTTTTCTGCTAGATTTCTACCTGCTGTCTGCTCTATTGTGTACATTTAGTCGTCACTAAGTCATGTCTGACTCTTTGTGACCCCCATGGACTGTAGCCTTCGAGGCTCCTCTGTCCATGAGATTTCCCAGGCAAGAATACTGGAGTGGGTTGCCATTTCCTTCAGATATTATTGTTAAAGTTACTGTTTTATGTAGTTCTTTCTGAGGAGAAATGTATGTGACTTGTTTTTAATCTTACACACATTTTGTTTAAAAAGATTCTCACAGATGCGAAGTCACTGTCAGCCTGAATCCACCCTCTATAAAGATGATGTAATTAACTCCTTCCAGTGTTTCTCTGAAGTTCCATTTTACAAATCTTTAACAAAATGCTAAAATGGAAATCAGAAATATGTATGCACAGTTCTTTTTATTTATAAATGATGAATTGCCCATGCTTTATTCAAGAGCCAGAGTCCTAATGAATGCTCTTTTACAACTCCTTTGGCCAATTGCTATTTTCTTCTTGGTGTTATAAATAAAAAATTTGAACTATATGTCATTTCTTATTCAAGGGACAAGAAGTAATTTTATAATGATCACATGAAAAAATAAGCAGCAGATTTATATTTAGAATAAATATAAATTCTTAGATATATAAATATATTCTTTAGCAGGTAAAGAATCTGCCTGCAGTGTGGGAGACCTGGGTTCCATCCCTGGGTTGGGAAGATCTCCTGGAGAAGGGGACAGCTATCCACTCCAGTATTCTGGCCTGGAGAATTCCCTGGACTGTATAGTGTATGGGGTTGCAAAGAGTCAGACACGACGGAGTGACTTTCACTTTCACTGATATCACATGTTCTTTGGGCTTCCATTGTGGCTCATCTGGTAAAGAATCTGCCTGCAATGGGGAAGACCTCAGTTCAATTCCTGGGTTGGGAAGATCTGCTGGAGAAAGGATAGGCTACCCAGTCCAGTACTCTTGGGCTTCCCTTGTGGTTCATTTGGTAAAGAATCTGCCTGCAATGTGGGAGATTTGGGTTTGATCCCTGGGTTGGGAAGATCCCCTGGAGAAGGAACAGGCTACCCACTCCAGTATTCTGGCCTGGAGAATCCCATGGACTACAGTGGATTCCAGGCTCTACGGACAGAGAAGCCTGGTGGGCTACAGTCCATGGGGTCACAAAGAGTCAGACACAACTGAGCGGCTTTCACATCACGTCATGTCTATAAGTGAGCTCCAGGTCCCAAGCATTTAAAATCAGTATTATTTTCTTCTCCATGTTTCATGCCGTGTCAGACATTCCATTATCTCCTGGCAGGGCCCATGGCTGATTTTCTTCCAGCCTTTCTGTGAGAGGAGGGAAGACTCATACTACCTGACAAGTTCTTCATACTACCAGATCAGTACTTAACGATGACAGATCAAGAAAGTAGATTTATTATTGAATGTTCCTACTTATTTTTAGTCAAGTGCAGTATATTTTACTGTTCCCCATGGATGATTCATAAATCATGTCTCAGCAGGCACACTCAAGTTGGGAATCTAAATAATTCACTGGAGACTTTAAATCAGTGTGGACAGGATTCTACTTCTTGGTTTCTTTTTAATTTTTTTTTTTTTGACTGTCTAGTTTCTCGGTACAATCATTGTATTATCCTTAAAAAATAAGTATTGTTCATCATCTGTTTTACATGGTCTGTATGAAGAATTAGGTATTTTTGAAAAGAAAGACTTGATTTAAGGATAAAAAAATAACCTAGAGCTTAGGAGTTGTTTGTTCTATATTTTATGATTTCTTGTATATTAAGTGCCACCCATTTGATTTTACAAAGACTTTAGATGGCATTGAGGCTTCCTTTGTGGCTCAGGTAGTAAAGAGTCTGCCTGCAATGCAGGAGACCTGAGTTCAGTCCCTGAGTTGGGAAGATCCCCTGAAGAAGGGAATGACAACCTACTCCAGTATTCTTGCCTGGAGAATCCCACAGACAGAGAAGTCTGGCAGGCTACAGTTCATGGGGGTCACAAAGAGTTGGACATGGCATCGGCCCTGGGACTGCTAACATAGAACGTGGGCTCCTCTTCCACCCCCACACCCGGTAGGACCTCGTTGAACCTGGCATCTCACCTGTCACCAGGGTTTTGATTGTCATCTTTGTGTTAGGCTTGCCTTTTCCCAGGGAGAAAATTCTTGTGTGTTTCCTGACATCTTCTTCTAAAAGTAAAAGCATTTTACTCTAGCAACATTCAATTGTTGGCTGTCTTTAATAATGAATTTTTATCCTGAAGAGAAATCTGATACTTTTATAATGTCTTCTCATATTTAAAACTGGAAATATCTGGACCCTGGCATATGAACTATTCTTGTTTCATCTTGAACACTGGCGTAATTTTGTCATGATTCCAACAGTGGGATGTACATATGTTCTAAGTGAGTTATTTTTTTTTAGGACTATTACATCCACAGTAGGCATTCTGAATATATTTTAATTCCTATAATGGCAAAAGGTATATTTTATATTTTTCTTATTTAAGTTACATTCAGCTTAGCTTTTCATCAGTGTTAAAATAGAAAGAATTTAAATAAACCAAATGAGATGAATTATCCTACTCCTAAAATTTCTAGCTTCAGAGTGAGTCTTCTTAAAGAGGACTTTCTTAGTTTGGTCAAACCAAAAGCTGTGTTCAAGTTTCATGAAAGAAAACAACCCTTGATACCTACTGACCTGTTTTGTTTGCATTTCAAAGATATACTATTTGCGAGGCCAAACTTACCTAGAGTTGGGGGTTGCTTTCTTCCTTTCGCAGTGATGTGAAATTGTTTTTATTAAATATTGGTTATGTACAGAATTTATACTATCAGTGTCATGTATGAAGCTCACCAAACTTTAAGCTGATTTTATTTTTACTTCTGCTTTTGAGCTTTACACAGTACCCTCACCTTGTTCTCACCTGGAGAAAAATATGTTGTGCCAAGTTATTAACAGCTTTTTTCTAGATCTAAGACCTTTATTCTAGGGCTGCTGCATTGCTCTATAGGAACAAAGAGACTTCTTGCTTGTTAAACAGTGGTGAGTGCAGCTATTTTAAATACTAAAGTGTTAGAGAAACTTATCCGAGGCACAGAAACAAGGATCCGTTACACATTTTCTTGGAGCCTATTCACACATCATGAAAGTCTTGGCTTGGGTGCCGCTGAGCAGACCCGAGATGGGATTTCTGCAGGAGTGTTTTATTAGGGCAGCATTCCCGGGAGGATGAGGGAGTGCGGAAGGGAAGGGAGAAGGGAGCCAGACAGGGGAAGGTGTGGGCAGTGTCTCTGACTCAGCACAATACCTGGAGGAGCTCTGGAGCACAACTGCTCCAGGAATCTGCTCCTTCTGCTCTAGGTGAGGGAGCTGGCCTTCCCATCTCTGCCTCAGACACCGACTGCGGGCTGGTGGGAGACGGGGGCTGCAAACCAGGGAGCACTTGACTCTGTATCTGCAGGTGAAGCAGCTCTGGAAGTTGAAGAGTGCTTCTCTTAAGAAATGTGCAGTTGCCATCTTTAGAAGCAAAACACAAAAGCTGGGAGGTGGGCACACAGGACGGTTAAAAGGTACCAGTGGTATCTGGACAGACACTGGAGTATTCCTTTACCTAGTCACATGTTGTCTCACCTCGTTCCCCACTCATCTGGGCATATTCTTCATCCCTTAGGCCATTTCCTGGTGTCAGTTACATTCGTTTTCTTGCTTCGAGTTGGTCATGAGCTACTGCTTCAAACAGCAGAATCCTAAAGTGACTGCAGTGTTGAGAGATACCTAGGTAGTTTTCAGTAAATAGAGCTGCTACATGAATTAGAAGGAAATAAAAATCCATAATTTCAAAGCTTTCCTTAGATGGGTGTCTTCATGGATAACAATTTCAGTGCCCTGATAAAAGAGGCAGGGATATTCTGTGACTATATTGTTGGCATTTATTCTTGCTAGAAACCTTTCTAAGCTTACATGTTAACATGATGATTTCTCATTCTCATCCGTTTTAATCATCCTTTTACATTTTATATTTTAGCTTTTGCTTTTAAAAGTATTTCCTTAAACCTTTTATGAAAATATATGGTGTTTCTGTTTTCGAAGACAGTGTTCTGCTTTTCTGGATGTCTTATGTCCTCTGCTCGCATTCAGAAGCTGCCCTGTAGAATTTACCCAGCGTTGAGATGTTCTTTTGATGAATTTGTGCGGGAGAAAGTGGTCTCTCCGTCCTATTCCTCCACCATCTTGGCGCCCCCCGGTGTTTCTGAACTGAATTGAAATAATGGTGTTTCCTTTTAGTCAGTTTAGTTGCTTCATTGTATCTGACTCTTTGTGACCCCATGGACTGCAGCACCACAGGCTTCCCTGTCCATCACCAACTCCCAGAGCTTGCTCAAACTCATGTCCATCCAGTCCGTGATGCCATCCAACCATCTCCTCCTCTGGTGTCCCCTTCTCCTCCTGCCTTCAATCTTTCCCAGCATCAGGGTCTTTTCCAATGAGTCAATTCTTCGCATCAGATGGTCAAAGTATTGGAGCATCAGCTTCAGTATCAGTCCCTCCAATGAATATTCAGGACTGATTTTCTTTAGGATGGAATGTTTGGGGATCTCTTTGCTGTCCAAGGGACTCTCAAGAACTTCTCCAACACCACAGTTCAAAAGCATCAATTCTTTGGCACTCAGCTTTCTTTATGGTCCAACTCTCACATCCATCCATGACTACTAGAAAAACCATAGTTTGACTAGAATGGCCTTTGTTGGCAAGGAATGTCTTTGCTTTTTAATATGTTGTCTAGGTTGGTCATAGCTTTTCTTCCAAGGAGCAAGTGTCTTTTAATTTCATGGCTGCAGTCACTATCTGCAGTGATTTTGGAGCCCCCCAAAAACAAAGTCTCTCACTGTTTCCCTTGTTTCCCCTCTATTTGCCATGAAGTGATGGGTGTTTCTTTCCTTGGGCACTTTCAACTCAGTATAGTACAAAAGTGTGGCCTAGTAGAAACAGCATGTGAACAGCAATGAATTTCTCTTTAGCCTCATTTAAAATTAAAAAAAAAAAAAGGTTGTGATAACAGACTGAAGTGGAGGCTGGGAGGTCCAAGATCACACTTGAAATTAATTTAAATAATGCATTTAGCCTAGCATATCCTGATTATTATCATTTCAACATTCAGTACTATTAATTATATTTTGCCTTTTTATTTTTTATTGGGTGTAAATTTGATACTTACAACAAATTTCAATTCAAACCAGCCATATTTCAAGTGCTCAAAACCACTTTGGCCAATGGCACTGTATTGGACAGTGCAACTTCAGAATGTTATAGAAAAGCTCTGATAAGAGGCTTCTTTCCTTTCAGACAGGACTTTTTGTCCGCAGTCTGAATCTGCCAGCTTGGTAACCCCATTCAATAAAGCAATGAGGTGGCATTGTTGTCCAAAGAAAGTGAGCTGATCTGTCTTTGATGAGCTATTGTTGCTTCCATTTGGTACTTAATACCCTGTAGGCACGAATTATGATGAAAATGATTGGGTTTGACAGCTAAGATATCACCGATAACCTTCAGGAGTACAGAGTTACTTTTTGAAAGACCCTGGATCTTGAATGAAGAGGAGACTGTGTAGAAATTTTAAAGAGGAGAGGAAGGCATCATAGGAAATGGAAAAATGATGTATATGTGTATAATGTTTGTTCGCAGAGAAGGGTGTAGGTAAGTGTGAGTACTGGCATGTAAGCTGATGAGGCTGGAATACTAGCTGCACAGTAAGAAAGGTAGTTGGTGTCTAGACTGATGCCAGTTTTGAACACCTGGATTGTATTTTGCAGTATATGAAGCGGGGTATCATCACGGCCCAGTTGACACGCTGGGCTCTGCTTTTGGAATCCCTCCAAGATGTAGTGACTTGAAACAACAGAAGCCACCTCCTCACCTCGCATTTCCTGAGTCAGGGGTTCTGGAAGGGCTTCATTGTGCCCTTCTGGCTTAGAGGACCTCTCAGGTAGCTGCATTCAGATGGTATCTGCAGCGGCAAGAGCAGGAGGCTGGAGCAGTGGAGGCTGGCTGGGTTTCCCTCCCACAGGCTCAGGATGACCCGTGGGTCTCTCTTCATGGGTGCCTGTGGGCTTCCTCATGGCCTGCTGGCTCGAGGGCAGCTGGCACTTCCGTGGGCCCTGTGACTATTCCCCTGACGAGTGAGAGGCGCCTCTGCTCGGGAAGGCTCCCTGGAAATAATGCTGCATTTCCACCACGTGACTTTGCTACTGGGGAGGCACGAGCCCGTCCAGTTTCAAGGGGAGGAGACATAAATGCCCACTTCTCAGTGGGAGGGTGCTAAAGCCGCCTGGTGTGGAGAGCGTGCCAGAAGAACTGCCCCAGAACCCCTTCCCAGCACCACTGCCGTCTGCATCTTGCCCCGGGCCGTGCCCAGGGGGTGCTGGAGCGGGAGCTCTCCGTTCATTCCTGGGCCCACTTCACGCAGGCTCACTCTCTCCTTCCCTCACCTGGTGAGCTAGGCTTGGCAGCCCTTAAGGACAGCTGAAGCCTTCAGTTCAGGCAGTGAATGGCCAGCCCTGGCCGTCTGTCCCCCTTTCATTATTTTCAAAGCCTTTACTGGTAGGGGCTCCCGCTAGGGTGGGCATGCCCCAGCCTCAGATATTCTCCTCGCTTTCTTGATTTGTGGAATACTGCGGGGTAAGAGAAAGAGCAAACACAAAGGGAAAGAAGAATTTTCTAATCCTTTACTCCTCTTAGCAGAAGTGCACCCCTCTACCACGTAGGGATATCTTCTTCATATGAAAGAATTTTCACCCTTGGCTAATGGCAGGGATTTCCTCTCCCTTCTTCCATCTCTAGGGTGGCTCCCTATTGCTCTGGTTTTGGTTTCCATGAACTTCTGGGCTTGTTTTCCCAAGGTGATTAGAAGAAGTAAGTAAAGTCACTCAGTCGTGTCCGACTCTTTGTGACCCCATGGGCTGCAGCCCACCAGTCTCCTCAGTCCATGAGATTCTCCAAGCAAGAATACTGGAGTGGGTTGCCATTTCCTTCTCCAGGGGATCTTCCCGACCCAGGGATCGAACCTGGGTCTCCCGCATTGGAGGCAGACCTTTAACCTCTGAGCCGAAGGATATGAGACCAGCACCATGACTTGTATAAGAGAGCTTTCCTAACTATTCCTAAGGCCAGCATTCTGCCACATCCTGTTCTCCCTGGTTTTCATAGGAAGGTCTCCATTCTTTGCCAGAATCTCAAATTTATCTGAATACCAGCCTTGAAACTAGGTGTGTGATGAGTTTTCATGTACTTTCCTAGGCTTCCCTCCTCTTGCTAAGTCACAGCCTTTAACTAGAAAAGATTAAAATGCCAACAGCAGAGGAGTTTAGAGGTATTAAATTCTGCAACTTAATTACTGTGAAATACATTAAAAAGAAGACTTGATGGATAGAGAAGTGAACAAAGATCTAGGTATTCAAAAAGGCTAGTTGGTAGGAATATGGTTGCTCACAGGGAAAAAAAAATCTTTCAATTCTTCTTTATTTTTAAAATAAAATACTAGAGAAGAAAAGCATAAACCATAAAATTATAGTGTGATACATTTGGGAAAATAATGTCAGTTTTCTACTTTAGCAGTTGCTGAAGTCTTATCCTGTTTTTCAGTCCAAATAAAATTAAAGAAATTTTTGTCCTTAGCAAAGTTATTTGTCCTGTCTGTTTCCCAAAAGATTTGAAGAAACTGAAAAAGGTCTAACAGTCCAGTATTTTTTAGTTTGACTAGGATTTTCACATATAGCTTTTTAATATGGTATTATTGAAGTCCTTAAGACATTAAAATTGCTTTTGTGTGACATTTTCCAAGAGCCCTTGTGCAGTCCTGACAGCAGGAACTTCTTATTCCAAAGACAGGGTTTCTTGTCCCCATATATGGTCCCACACGCCCCTATCTTGAATTGGGTAGCCTGAATCTTTTCAAGATCTGAAACACTTTTCCCCTGCTACAGTGAGAAAGTTTGCTTTGTTTGGTTTGTTTCTGTAAAAGAGAAAGAAAAAATAAAACCAATTTAGCTCCCTGACCCTTTTAATTTTTTTGATTTGTCAATAATCAAAAAGCCAGTAGAAGTTGTTGCATTTGCAAAGTCTTTGCTTACTCTTCTGAAATGAACAAAAGAGCAGGCTTCATGTTTTCATTGTCCTCAGGTGGGGAAGGGCAGCTTGCGGAAGACTGAGGACTAAAATAAACCCTCCCAGGAAAGGGAACCAGCCAGTGACCTTGGGTCGTGACCACCTTGCACATCAGCTGCTCCCTTCCTTGCGGTGTTTTGTGGCTTCTGGAGGGGCATCAGGTGTCACAAACGCAGGAAGAGGGCAGTCTGAGGAGGACTCCAGTGCCTCTGCGGGCAAAAGTGCTGACGTGATCTCCTGACTCCTTTCACAGGGGACAGGCAGGGAGCAGGCAGGGAGCGGAGAGAAGGCAGTCCTCTACAAAAGAGAAGCGGCAAGAAACCAGTGCCCTGGCGGTGACTTTACACTCCTCGAGGAATAATAGAGCAGTCTGGAATTTGGAGAGATGCATGCAGATGTTAATAGCCCTTACTGAGCCAATAGGAAAATAAAAGTCACACCTACTTCTCGAAGCAATTAGAAGTGTATTGGAAAACCGGACGGTGCTCCTGGTGACTTTGATAATTTCTTACCTGGTTCGCTGCCTTTTGGTGTGGGAGGAAGAAGGTGAGCCTGAAGCCTGCGGCTTGGTTTTCCCATGTGGAAAATGAGCACTGCTGCTGCTAAGTCACTTCAGTCATATCCGACTCTATGCGACCCCATAGATGGCAGCCCACCAGGCTCCACCGTCTCTGGGATTCTCCAGGCAAGAACACTGGAGTGGGTTGCCATTTCCTTCTCCAATGCATGAAAGTGAAAAGTGAAAGGGAAGTCGCTCAGTCGTGTCCGACTCTTAGCGACCCCATGGACTGCAGCCCACCAGGCTCCTCCATCCATGGGATTTTCCAGGCAAGAGTACTGGAGTGGGGGTTTCGGGTCTTTACAAGGAGGTGAGGGTTTGCAGGACCTGTTTTCTGTAGGTAGTATCTTCCTTCTCATTTTCCTCTCCATGGATATTTGTGAGCCTCTGAACTACTTTCTTCTGTGTGACGTTTCCCACAAGCCTTTGAGTGGTCATGAAAGCAGGAACTTCTTATTCCAAAGAGAGAATTTCTTGTCTCCCCATGTTTTCTGTTTTGACCTGGGCATCCTGAATCTTTTCCAGACCTGAAACATGGATCTGCCCCCCACCCCCCACAATGGAAGTGTTCTCTTTATTTGATCTGTTTCTATAAAAGGGAGAAAAATAAATAAATAAACCCCATTCAGCTCCCTGGCACTAGAGATGTTAACTTTTCTCCTTTTGCTCCTCAGAAACCCTCTGCTCTTTCTTCTGTACGAAAGTAAAGGAAGGAAGGATCTATCTGCACCTTGAGGAGCTTCGGGTACCACTCTGTCCTCCCATTAAGGACTTTCTCTTGCCTAACGGGGCCCACCCTCTCTGCCTTTAAAATCTGTGGCTTCTGGTACAGGTGCTACTGTTAGGATGACCATCCCTGGATTGAATCTCTCTTCCTGTAGTCATGCCGTCTCTGCTTCTCCTCTCTGCACACATCTGCTGGCACCTTTGCCTCTCCTGGGGCTTATTTCTGCCATTCCCACAGCTTCAGTCCTATCTAAAAACCTGCCCTGCTTTGCCTGCCTTGTCTTTCTTCTCCTTCTGCCTTTTTCACAAAAATTGAAGTGAAATTCATATGACAAAAATCACCCATTTAAAAGTGAGCAATCCAGTGTCATTTAGCACATTCATAAATTTGTACAACCACCATTTCTATCGAATTCTAAAATATTTTCATCACCACCAGAGAAACCCCCATACTCATTAAGCAAGTGCTTTCCCCACTTTCTCCTTTCCCAATCCCTGGCAACGTATCTATGAATTTGCCTATTTTGGATATTTCATGTAAATGGAATCACATATTCTGTGACCTATCAGTTCAGTTCAGTTCAGTTCAGTCGCTCAGTCATGTCCGACTCTTTATAACCCCATGGGCTGCAGCACGCCAGGCTTCCCTGTCCATCACCAACTCCTGGAGCTTGCTCGAACTCATGTCCATTGAGTTGGTGATGCCATCCAACCGTCTCATCCTCTGTCATCCCCTTCTCCTCCTGCCTTCAATCTTTCCCAGCATATTATTTTTAAGAGTCATCGATGTTGAAGCATGGATGAGTATTTCATCCCTTTTTATAGTTGAATACAATGTCCATTGAATGCATATACCAGTTTGTTTATCCGTTCATCCATTAGTGGACATTTGTGCTGTTTTCATCTTTTGGCTATTGTGAATCATGCTGCTATGAACACGTGTATACATGTATTTGAGCTTTTTCCCGTTGTTTTGGGATATACCTGGGAATGGAATTGCTGGGTCATATACTAACTTTGTGTTGAACTTTTGGGGCTGCGGCAGAACCGCACTGGGTCTTCTTTACAGCCATGAGATCTTCAGGAGGCATCACGCGGGCACTCTAGTTGCAGGCTCAGCTGCCCTGTGGCATGTGGGGCCTTAGTTCCCCAACCAGGGATCAGACCCACACCCCCTGTATCGGAAGGTGAATTTTTATCACTGAACCATGAGGGAAGTCCCCATATTGAATTCTTGAGGAATTGCAAAGCTCTTCTCCACAGTAGCTGCGCCATATTTCACCCCCACTATCAATGCATTTGAGTTCCCATTTCTCCACATCATTGCCGACACTTATTTTCTTTTTCGTTTTTTAAAGCCGTCTAATGAGTGTGAAATGGTAATGTGTGGTTTTGATATGCATTCCATGATGCATCTTTTCATGTGGTGGTTGGCCATTTGTATAGCTTCTTTGAAGAAATGTTAGTTCAAGTTGTTTACCCATTTTTTAAGTGTGTTGCTTGCTTTTTTGTTATTAAATTGTAGATATTTTTTTTATATATTCTGGATACTAGATCTTTCTCAGATATATGACTTGCAGACTTTCTCTCATTTTATAGACTGTCCTTTCATTTTCTTGATAATCTTTTAATGCACACGAGCTTTTAATGTTAATAAGTTGAATTCACCTATTTTTTAACGCTGTTGCTTTTGCACATGTCAAATATAAGAATCTGCCTTCAAACCCAAAGTTATATTTTGGCTCTTCAGAGCGCCTCTTCTCTTTGCTTTTGTTATCCTTTTCCCCTGTAGTGATTCTGGAACTGTGGTACTGCACCTTAGGAGAAAGCAGCGACCCAGTGAACAGTCATGTAGTTGCATCGGGGATTATTACAAGTGTGCTAGACTCCAAACACTTCTATATTTTTTTTTAACTGAAGATTTCAGTGTATCATGTAATATTTAGTAGATTTTTAAATTAAATATATATTGATTTTATTCATGTGACAAATGAAAACAAAATAATTCCAAGGGTGCCTTCTAGAAAAGAACAGAGCATGTGGGCTTCCCATTTGCTGTTCTCTGGTTTACGCATGTGCTCAGTTGTGTTAGTCATTGTCTTCAATTATATGAGCATTTTTTAAAAAGCCTTCTCTTATATAAAGGAAAACTGTGGCACAGGCATCAAAATCAGGAAGGAATCAGAAGGAGAGAGAGTGAGGAGGAAGACAGGTGATGTTGCCAGGATTGGTTGGGGGCCTGTCACATTATTTTCCCAATAAGTTTGACAGCTGGTCCGTTCCTTTGAGAGTAGTGAGGCTCGGTGAGGCCTCCACCCGGGGCTACCCATGAGTGTCGGAGGTAACTTCGGGCCTGGCAGGGCCTCCTGAAAGAGGCTCCCTTCCAGGTAGGTGAAACAGGGGCTTTTCTTACCTTCGCAGTTGGGTTAGAAGTTTGGGGAGACACATAGACTAGGGTCCTGGGATGTTCATGCACTTAACAGGAGCATCTGAAAGTAGAGTTCCCCCCTGGGTAAAGGGCCAGGTGGGAGCCTGAGAACTCTGCGAAGCAGGTCATCGAGGGGCAACAGATATCATCAGGCCTGACTCAGGGACTAGCCAGAACTCACCACTGACTATGGCCCGAAGAGCTCGGTCTTCAGAGTTTGGCAGGAGCTCTACAGCACCACTGTGAGAATACAGTTCTCATCTGATGCAGACAAACCAGCCAACCACTATCAAAACCGACTGCTTGCTCTCAGAGAGTGCATGACGCATAACAAGTGCTCAATTAATGATTGTCATTATTTGTGTTGAATATACCAAAGGGGGGTCCGACAGTTTGCTCCTTAGAGAAGCCCTTGGCTAGGATTTCCGGGCTAGGTGTAGGCTGTCACCTGCTGTCTGAGGCATCCATTGTGATGCTGCATTTCCTGTTGGAGGAGAAGTACTAGCAACAGTGGAAACCCATCAAACAGAGGCAACAAGAAGCTCCTCTATGTCAATGTGTGCCTTCTGATCAGTTACGAGAGGGACTGTCTGCAGTGTTACGTGCTAAAACAGACCCAGAAATTCTGCACAGGAAGATGTTGAATATACCAAAGGGGGGTCTGACAGTTTGCTCCTTAGAGAAGCCCTTGGTTAGGATTTCCGGGCTAGGTGTAGGCTGTCACCTGCTGTCTGAGGCATCTATTGTGATGCTGCATTTCCTGTTGGAGGAGAAGTACTAGCAACAGTGGAATCCCATCAAACAGAGGCAACAAGAAGCTCCTCTATGTCAATGTGTGCCTTCTGATCAGTTACGAGAGGGACTGTCTGCAGTGTTACGTGCTAAAACAGACCCAGAAATTCTGCACAGGAAGGGCTTTAGGAATCTGTGCCACCAGTCAAAGGGCACGTGTCCCCTGCCTGTGCCCACTGCCTTTCAGGGAGTTTACCATTTGATGGGGAACTCCAGGAGCTAAAGTCCACACAGAAAGAGGGCATACCAGATGTCAGTGGAGATCCCCTCTCAGAATGGCATGGAAGTGGAAGAGTTACTTCCTTATTTCATGTTTTATCTCTTAAAATGGTGAACTTATTTTTTTTTACTTTATTATCTGAAAAATTTCTTTTGTAACAAATATGGATTTATTATGTTTAAAACTTTTTCTTTTAAAATTTCTGTTTATTTAAATATTTTTATTGAAATACAGTTGATTTATAATGTTATATTAGTTTCAGATATACAATGATACTCCACTTAAAGTTATTATAAAGCACTGGTTATGTTCTCTATTCTGTACAGTACATCCTGGTAGCTTTTTTCTTTTGTGCATAGCAGTTATACCCCTTTACCTGCCTTGCTACTTCTTCCATTCTTCTCACCACCAGTGTATGACTAGTTTTTTCCTCTTTATTTGTGATTCTGCTTCTGTTTTGATTTGTTATTGTTACTGTTAAGTCACTAAGTTGTATCCAGCTCTTTGTGACCCCACAGACTGTAGCATACCAGGTTCCTCTGTCCTCTACCACTTCCCAGAGTTTGTTCAGACTGCTGTCCATTGAGTTGATGATGCCATCCAACTATCTCATTCTCTGCTCTCTGCTTCTCCTTTTGCCTTCAATCTTTCCCCACATCAAGGTTTTTTCCCAGTGAGCTGGCTCTTCANGGGACTCTCAAGAGTCTTCTCCAACACCACAGTTCAAAAGCATCAATTCTTTAGCGCTCAGCTTTCTTTATAGTTCAACTGTCACATCCATACATGACTACTAGAAAAACCATAGCTTAGAATAGATGGATCTTTGTTGGCAAAGCAGAGACCTTTGTCTCTGCTTTTCAATATGCTGTCTAGTCATAGCTTTCCTTCCAAGGAGCAAGCATTGTTTAATTTCACGGCTGCAGTCACAGTCTACAGTGATTTTGGAGCCTAAGAAAATAAACTCTGTCACTGTTTCCACTTTTTCCTCTTCTATTTGCCATGGAATGATGGCACTGTATGCCATGATCATAGTTTTTTGAATGTTGAGTTTAAAGCCAGCCTTTTCACTCTGCTATTTCACTCATCAAGAGATTCTTTAGTTCCTCACTTTCTGCCATCTGAATTATATCATCTGCATATCTGGCAGTTTTGATTGCAGCTTGTGATCCAGCTGAGTATTTCGCATGATGTACTGTGTATAGAAGTTAAATAAGCAGGATGAGAATATACAGTTCTGTCGTACTCCTTTCCCAATTGTGAACCAGTCAGTTTTCCATGTCTGGTTCTTTTGCTTCTTGACCTGCATACAGGTTTCTCAGGAGACAGGTAAAGTGTCCTGGTATTCCCATCTCTAAGAATTTTCCACAGTTTATTGTAATACACACAGTCAAAGGCTTTAATGTAGTCAATGAAACAAGTAGATGTTTTCTTGGAACTCCCTTGCATTCTCCATGATCCAGCAAATGTTGGCAATTTGATCTCTGGTTCTTCTTTGTAACCCAGCTTGTACATCTGAAAGTTCTTGGTTCACATACTGGTCAAGCCTAGTTTGGGGGATATTGAGCATAACGTTGTAGTGTGTGAAATGAATGCAATTGTGTGGTAGTTTGAGCATTCTTTGGCATTGCCCTTCTTTGTGATTGGAATGAAAACTGAACTTTTCCAGTCATGTGGCCACTGCTGATTTTCCAAATCTGCTGGCATATTGAGTGCAGCACTTTAAGGGCATCGTCTTTCAGGATCTGTTTTGATATATTAATTCGTTTGTTTTACTTTTTAGATTACACATATAAGTGACAGCACACAGTATTTGCCTTTCTCTGGCTTTTTTCATCAAGTGTAATATCCTTCAGTTTTGTCCATGTTGTTGCAATAGCAAGATTTCTTTTTTTATGACTTGAGTAGTAGTCCACTGTATATTTGTAACACATCTTTTTTTTCCATTCCTCCCTCAATGGATACTTAGGTTGCTTCCATACCCTGCCTTGTTTAAATAGTGCTGCTGTGAACGTTGGGGTGCATGTATCTTTTTGAAGTAGTGTTTTCTTTTTTTTTTTTTTTGGATGTATGTCCAAGAGTGGGATTTCTTAAGACTTTTTTGTTTTGACGATTAAGCCAGGAGTCATCAGAGTGATTATCCAGGAAAAAAGCTGGGACATTTTCTGTACATTTCTTNCTTCCATACCCTGCCTTGTTTAAATAGTGCTGCTGTGAACGTTGGGGTGCATGTATCTTTTTGAAGTAGTGTTTTCTTTTTTTTTTTTTTTGGATGTATGTCCAAGAGTGGGATTTCTTAAGACTTTTTTGTTTTGACGATTAAGCCAGGAGTCATCAGAGTGATTATCCAGGAAAAAAGCTGGGACATTTTCTGTACATTTCTTGCCCATAGGCAGTGTTTTAGTTTGCTGCTGCTGCTACTGCTAAGTTGCTTCAGTCGTGTCCGACTCTGTGCGACCCCATAGACGGCAGCCCACCAGGCTCCCCTGTCCCTGGGATTCTCCAGGCAAGAACACTGGAGTGGGTTGCCATTTCTTTCTCCAGTGCATGAAAGTGAAAAGTGACAGTGAAGTCGCTCAGTCGTGCCCAACTCTTGGCGACCCCATGGACTGCAGCCTTCCAGGCTCCTCCGTCCATGGGAGTTTCCAGGCAAGAGTACTGGAGTGGGGCGCCATTGCCTTCTCGTGTCCGACTCTTGGCGACCCCATGGACTGTAGCCCACCAGACTCCTCCATCCGTGGGACTTTCCAGGCAAGAGTGCTGGAGTGGGGTGCCATTAGTCTGCTAGATATGCCATAACGAAGTGCCACAGACTGGTTGGCTTGAACAACAGAGCTTACTTCCGCAGAGATCTGGAGCTCGCAAGTCCAAGTTTGTGGTGTCGTCAGGTGTGGCTTCTCCGAGGTCTCCTCAGCTTGCAGATAGCCACTTCCCTGCTGTGTCCGCACAGTCTTTTCTCTGTGCACACATCCCTGGGGTCCTTTTGTCTGTCCGAATTTCCTCTCCTTATAAGTCAGATTGGATGAGGGCCCATCATAGGAGCCTATTTCTATTTTAATTACCTCATTAAAGTTTTTGTCTCCAATTAGGGTCACAGTGTGAGATACTAGGAGTTCAGGCTTCAACCTTTGAATTTTGGAGGAGACAAAATTCAGTCCATGCTAGGCAGCACACAGTTGAAGGAGAACATAGACGAGTAGGAATGAAGACCCAGAAAAGTGAGTCAAAAGTCAGAGCCATGGAGAATAAGGAGAATTTGTAGGAGGGGACTCTATGCACTGCTAATGAGATAGAAACTCTTTTGTTACCTGATCAGTGTATCAGTTAGCTTTTGCTGCATAACAGACTCGCCCTAAAATGTCCTGGCATAAACCATCAACCATTTAGTTAGCTCACAATTGAGTGGGTTGGTAGTTTGAACTCCCCTTAGTGGGGAAAGTTCTGAGCTTATTTAAGCATCTGTGGTCAATTGCTGGGCATACTGAGGGCTGGCTGGTCGAGGATGGTCTTAACTGGATGGCCCATTTCTCTTCCATGTGTATCTTGATTTCTAGCAGGCTAGTTTGGGCTTCAAAGATCAGTGTATCAGTTAGCTTTTGCTGCATAACAGACTCGCCTTAAAATGTCCTGGCATAAACCATCAACCATTTAGTTAGCTCACAATTGAGTGGGTTGGCAGTTTGAACTCCCCTTAGTGGGGAAAGTTCTGAGCTTATTTAAGCATCTGTGGTCAACTGCTGGGCATACTGAGGGCTGGCTGGTCGAGGATGGTCTTAACTGGATGGCCCATTTCTCTTCCATGTGTATCTTGATTTCTAGCAGGCTAGTTTGGGCTTCAAAAAAGGTGCAAGGGAGAGAGTGTGAGTATAAAAGCACATACCCTCCTTTTTTCCACACTCTGGTTCTCAGGGGAAGTCACGGACCAGTCTAGATTAAAGAGATGGGAAAATATACCTTTTCAGGTGATGGTTTTGCGACAAAGATTATTTGACTATGAAAATTATGTAGCCTGTTATATCTTATATTCATAAGACTTTGCCACTCTCTAGGAGAAGGAAATGGCAACCCACTCTAGCGTTCTTGCCTGGAGAATCCCAGGGACGGAGGAGCCTGGTGGGCTGCCGTCTATGGGGTCATACAGAGTCGGACACGACTGAAATAACTTAGCACCAGCAGCAGCTCAGGTGGTAAAGCATCCGCCTACAATGCAGGAGACCCAGGTTCAATCCCTGGGTTGGGAAGATCCCATAGAGAAGGAAATAGCAACCCACTCCAGCATTCTTGCCTGGAGAATCCCATGGACAGGGAAGCTGGCGGGCTACAGTCCATGGGGTTGTAAAGAGTTAGACACGACTGAGCGAATAGACTTGTTTGTATTCATAATCAGAAAATAACAACCTGGAAGGGAATTCCTAGGGCATTTATTTATGAGCGGTGGTTCTTTCTTCCCAAATTGAAATGAATAGTTTAACTAGATCATTTCCTTCAATCAGGGTGTCTTACTTTCCTGTATGGCTTGATCCAGCTAGCTCACTCGTAAAGATCCTAGTCAGGAGAATGCTGAGTGATAGCTCAGTTTTCATCCCTTATGCTACTTAGGATGTAGCGTCTGGAAAGAAAGTGGAAACCTTCAGCTGTTATCTCATGGAGATAGACCTCATGAGGCTGTAACAGGAGAACAAGATCTCTGGGGTCTTGCGTAGGGAGGATGTGGAGGAAATCCAAATTTGACACCTTATGTGAGAGCATATGCTTCATATAAACTCTCACAGAAGAGAGAGTTACCTCCTTGTCACCAGGCTTACTAGTCCTTTGTACCCACATGGGGCTCTCTCTGTTAAGTGACTCCTCCTTATAATTAGTATTTCATATGAAAAATCATGCTGTTTCTAGCAGCTGGTCCTCAGTGCTATTAGGGGATGGTTCTGTACACTGAATTACATGGAGATGAAGAAGAACATCTTGTGGGGCAGAGAAAGCAAACTGGTNTCTGGACCTGGGCTTTCGTTTTTTGGAAGATTTCTGATTACAGTTTCAATTTCTGTGCTTGTGATGGGCCTGTTTAGATTTTCTATTTCTTCATGGTTCAGTTTTGGAAAGTTGTATTTTTCTAAGAATTTGTCCATTTCTTCCACATTGTCCATTTTATTGGCATATAATTGCTGATACTAGTCTCTTATGATCCAGGGAACTTTAAAACACTAAGTAAATTGATGATGGTGAGTAAAGAGTTCACCATCACCAGTTGAAAAAAATTCAAGAAGGTCAAAATTTTAAAAGCTAATAAGAAGAGATGAACATAAAGAAAACTGCACCATGTCCGAGTTGAGAAATTTGACTTATCCTTAAGAAAACAGTGCTGAGTATATGATAAAATATTCTCCCTTTTAGAAGACAGTTCAGCAACCTAAAAATAGTGCTGAACAAAGAGGGTCTAAACACCAGAAATACAAACATCAGAAATGCAACTCATAAAATAGGGTTGAATAGCATGAGAGCTAGAGATGGAGCCCCAGACAGAGACCCCAGGTTTTAATTCTGATCCCACTGTCTATTACGTTGAGTGACTTTTGGGCAAGATATCAGACCTCTCAATGCCTTATCTTCCCTGGATGTACATTAAAACTGTACACTTGATGCAAAGAACTGACTCATTGGAAAAGGCCCTGATGCTGGGAAAAAACTGAAGTCAGGAGGAGAAGGGGACGACAGAGGATGAGATGGTTGGATGGCATCACCAACTCAATAGACCTGAGTCTGAGTAAGCTCCAGGAGTTGGTGATGGACAGGGAAGCCTTGCGTGCTGCAGTCCATGGGGTTGCAAAGAGTTGGACATGACTGAGCAACTGAACTGAAGTGAACTTAATAGACTGTGTTAAAGATTTATTTTGAAGCTGAAAGTAAATGATCTACTTAAAATACTTAGCACAGTTCCTGGCACATAGGTAAGATCCACACAAACATTTTCTATTATTACTAGGTTTTCTGGAGAATTCGTACTTTTATTTCTCTTATATTTATAGAGTCCAACAAGTAGATGATATACCGCCTGAGGTGTCACTGAGAAAACATTGGACGAACAATACTGACAAGAATTGTGTCCAAAAAGGGTTATAACTGGCAACAGAGAGAGAAATAACAGGTAATCACAGTGTAATGTGAACTCAGAAAAGGGAAGTAGGAATGTTTATAATTCTCATAAAAATAATAAAAACTAAAAAATTTAGTTAACCACTGCATTGACTGGCCTCTATTTATTAAATGCTCTGAATGGTTTGGCAAATTGAATTTATCATCTATTTTAGCCTTCTAACAAAGCACACCAGTTCCCTAAGTTAACACAGAAATGGCAAGGAGAAGGAGAGTAGGGTACCCTGCAACAGGAATTAGGCTGTTCAAAAGAGCTGGTAGAGAGAAGGCCCCATCCTTCCTGCAAAGAAAAACAGCAAATGTGAGTTCTCTTCTCTATACTTGCTCCTCCTCTGACATCATTTAGAATAGAAATCTGCAAATTAAAAAGCTGGTAATGTGTTATGGGGAAATCGGTCCAAACAATGAACATCTGAATTAAAGAATTTTCCTTGCAGTTTTACTACTTTTAAGCATATAAAATAATGAAGCTATTTCACATGTACAAGGAAGGATATATATCTTGAAAGCAAGAAGGTCATATATCTTGAAATATGTATGTAAGATGTATGTGTGTGTGTGTGTGTGTGTGTGTGTGTGTGTGTGTATATATATATATATATATAATCATAGTCTCTGCTTTCAAGATGCTCAAAATTTAGAGAAAAGAACTCAGGCTACTGTAATTGTGTCTAACTTACCTCTTTGCCTCTGTTAATGTTGCCTTCCAATTCATCCAGGAGCCTGGGTAATCGTTCTAAAATCAGTTTGATTGAGACTCCCCTGCTTAAATGGCTTCCCTAGTGGATCAGACACTAAAGAATCCACCTGCAATGCAAGAGACCTGGGTTTGATCCCTGGGTTGCGAAGATCTCCTGGAGAAGGACATGACAAACCATTCCAGTATTCTTGCCTGGAGAATTCCATGAACAGAGGAGCCTGGTGGGCTACAGTCCATGGGGGTCACAAAGAGTCAGACAGGATGGTGACTAACACAACTTCATAGACACAACTCCTCTACTTAAAAGCCTGCATTGCTGTTAGAGTAAAATGCAAACAGCTGAGCATACCATAGCCAACCCTAATCTAGTTCCCACTACTTCTGCAGCTTTATCCTCTATCTTCGCCTCACCATCCTTCTCCTCCTGTCTTCCTCCTATAACCTATACTCCCAGCCACATGAGTGACAGACATTTCCTTAAAAGTGCCTGTCTTTGCTTATGTGTCTCTGTCTGCCTAGAATGCCGTTGCTTCTATTCTACCTGATAAACCTCTACCTTGGAAGGCATTCCCTGCATCATCTCTTCTATGAAAACTTTGACTGATAGACACACATGCATACACACACATGCACACATGTGCCTTTTCGCTCTTGGTACCCTAACCCAGTTCCACCACTGAGTCATAACACTGTGTGCCACGCTGTAGTGTGTGGTGTCCAGATCCCCACTTTAGATCTGAGATGCTGAGTCTCAGCTGAATGTCCCCAGCAAAATTTGCCTAGGCCAGCTCAAATCCAGGATGAGTCAATAAAAATAGGATACAAAGCACCTCTTGCTTCAACATGAGATGATTCTGAAGTCCATCCCTGCTCCTGAGCTCCTGGGAGGACATAAAACAGTTCAAATCCTTTCACTGCTCAATTCTCTTCCCCCACTTTCCCATAGAAACTGACCAGTGCACTCCCCAGCTAACTCCATCTTGGAGTGTATTTCCCAGGAGCCCTAACTTAAGACACTCTTTTACACTTACTTTTTTATAGTTATTTTCACATACCAACCGTAAGTATTTTAAGGCATGGGCTGTATGCATTTGTGTCCCTCGATGCAGGCTGTCAATAGTCTTACCAAAATAATGAATAAACATCATTAATATGAACCAAGTTGTACAAAGATTGCTCTTGGTCAAGAGTAACAAAGACTGCGTAGTGTCTCCAATAACAATTTCCCCTTTTCTCTGCTCAAAACATCTTCACATTTAACTGGACCCATGGCCGCTACCCATGGCCATACAGAAAGGAAACTACTTTCTCAGCTTACCATGTGACCAAGTACTGGTCAGGGGGATGTTAGAGCAAAAGTGATACATGAAACTATTACTCCATGTCCCTATAGTAGATAAATGTACTCTCCTTTGTCCCAGCTTTGTCCTCCCCACTGTGATATGAATACCATGATTATAATTTGGCCCTTCTCTGACCATTTACACAAGGCCAAAACCTTGGGATGGCAAAGCCTCGCTTCTGAATATCAAGGAGTTACTCTATCAACATTGAGCTAAGAGTGTTAAATGAAAGAGATATCCATTTCAATCTTATTAATGTCCTGTATCTTGGAGTCTATTTAGAGTATCCTGCACCCTAACTAATATCAATGATTGCAAATGGCTACTCTGCCTGAGGATCAATCTGCTAAATGCCAATTTGTCAAATTAACCAAATGCATCTATTAACCAAGAACTTTTTCTTAAACATTTTTATAAAGTTGTCAGAAATATATGGTCCTCCAATGAGAGACTGTGGGAAGCCAGACTCTAACCTCCTTAGACCTCCAGACTCTCCCTGTCTCCATCCCCTCTCGGATCCTCTGCTCCTTAGTCTCCCACTCCCAAGAATAGACAGCTTAAATAGAGTTCAGACTGACTCTCCTTTTTTCTAGTAGAAGGCCCCTACCTTTGCCTTGGCTCTTTTCATCATGAAGTTCAGGGAGAGACAAACTCAACATTCCTTTAAAAACTGTTATAAAAAAAAGAATGAAAACTCATCAACATCTAACATTGTCCAAAGCTTCTAACAATAATTAAAAGTATTAATATTATCTTATCCAATATGAAGTTTTATAAATATTTTAAAGAAATACAGGCATTTTGTAAAAGATAAACTAGGAAACTGGACATTCGGTTGATTTTTTGGTGAAGAGGTATTCAAATAATTGATTTCAGGGACTTGGATGGGTTTCTCCTTCCAGAAAACATAGACTGGCTTGTTTAAGGTCTATCCTCTTTCTGAGAACATTTTTAAAAAATGGACATATTATTTTGGTTTTACTTTTTGAAATTTATTTGTTTTTAACTGAAGGATAATTGCTTTACAATCTTGCATTGGTTTCTGCCATACATCAACATGAATCAACATAGGTATACATATGTCCTTTCCCTCTTGAACCTCCCTCCCACCTCCCACCCTATCCCATCCCTCAAGGTTGTTACAGAGCCCCAGTTTGATTTCCCTGAGTCATAAGGCAAATTCCCATTGGCTATCTATCTTACATATGGTAATGTGTATGTTTCCATGTTACTCATTATTATTTTTTAAAAATCTACTTGAGGGTATCAGTAAGTTACCAGTAGTGGAAGTTCAAGAGAAGGAAAACACAGAGGAATTAGTCTGAAATCTGTTCTTACTATTCCTCATGAGTCATTTACTGATTCAAAACCTGCAGCTAAAGGTCAGAAGGGACAAAAATGGAAACTCAGGACCCGTTAAGAAGGAGGAGTCTTGGAAAACAAAGCTTTCAAGTGGGTCCTTGGAAGCATGTACCTTAGAAGTGGAAGTGGAACTACTTACAGTTGAAGATGTTCCTACTCAGCTCAACCCTTGACTGAATTAAAGGGGTCTGCCCCTGTTCCAACTTCTTCCCTGAAGTGAAAGTAAATTCACTCTGAAGGAAGACAACATTACCCAGAGGCTCAAATTATCTCTATCATTCTTCATAAACAGTGCTGTTATGGCTGAATTATATCCCCCAAAATATATATGCCAAAGCCTAAACTCAGTACTTCAGACTATGACTGTATTGGGAAGTAGGGCCTTTAAAAACCTAATTAAATTAAAACAAAGCCATGAGGGTGGACCCTAATCCAATCTGACAGGCATCCTTATAAGAAAACAAGATTAAGACACAGACAGACATCACAGATGCACAAAGGAAAGACCACAGGAGGACACTGTGAGAAGATAGCTGTCTTCATGCTGAGGAAACAAGTCTCAAGAAAAACCAAACCTGTTGACAGGTTTGGACTTCTAGCCTCCAGAACTGTGAGGAAATAAATTTCCATTATTTAAGCCACCCGTCTGTGGTATTTTGTTATGACAAACTTAGCAAACTAGTACACATGTCCAGAAGTTGGTTTTTTTTAAAGGAACAACAACAAAAAAAAAAGAATGAGAATGAATACTCATCAGGTATTTTCATCTCTTTAGAGTCAGGATCTTGTCTGGGGTCTCTTCACAGACTTTATTGTCTCACAAATATATGCCTATGATCATATTTCTCTTGCCTTAAAGTGCCTTTTCTTCTCTCAGTTTCCTGGCAGAACTCTTTTCCATTCTCTGTGGCTTCCCCTGATCCACAGAAAATCACTGTATTTTTCCATCCATTATACACTATTGCCCCTGGTACAGGGACAGAATCACTTAGAAGAAATGGAGTAGCCATCATGGTCAACAAAAGAGTCTGAAATACAGTACTTGGATGCAATCTCAAAAAAGACAGAATGATCTCAGTTCATTTCCAAGGCAAACCATTTAACATCACAGTAATCCAGGTCTACACCCCGACCAGTAATGCTGAAGAAGCTGAAGTTGAATGGGTCTGTGAAGACCTACAAGACCTTCTAGAACAAACACCCAAAAAGATGTTCTTTTCATTGTAGCGGACTGGAATGCAAAAGCAGGAAGTCAAGAAATACCTGGTGTAACAGGCAAATTTGGCTTTGAAGTTCAGAATGAAGCAGGCAAAGGCTAATAGAGTTTTGCCAAGAGAATGCATTGGTCATAGCAAACACCCTCTTCCAACAACACAAGAGAAGAGTCTAGACATGGACATCACCAGATGGTCAATACCAAAATCAGATTGATTATATTCTTTGCAGATTGATTATATTCTTCAATACCAAAATTGATTGATTATATTCTTTATATTCTCCATCTCCAAAGATGGAGAAGCTCTGTACAGTCAGCAAAAACAAGACGAGGAGCTGACCGTGGCTCAGATCATGAACTCCTTATTGCCAAATACAGACAAATTGAAGAAAGTAGGGAAAACCACTAAACATTCAGGTATGATCTAAATCAAATCCCTTATGATAATACGTGAACGTGACAAATAGATTCAAGGGATTAGATGTGATACACAGAGTGCCTGAAGAACTATGGATGGAGGTTTGTGACATTGTACAGGAGGCAGGGATCAAGACATCCCCAAGCGAAACGAATGCAAAAACGCAAAATGGTTGTCTGAGGAGGCCTTACAAATATCTGTGAAAAGAATAGAAGCAAAAGGCAAAGGAGAAAAGGGAAGATATATCCATCTGAATGCAAAGTTCCAAGGAATAGCAAAGAGAGATAAGAAAGCCTTCCTCAGAGATCAATGCAAAGAAATAGAGGAAAACAACAGAATGGGAAAGACTAGAGATCTCTTCAAGAAAATTAGAGATACCAAGGGAACATTTCATGAAAAGATGGGCACAATAAAGGACAGAAATGGTATGGACCTAACAGAAGCAGAAGATATTAAGAAGAAGTGGCAAGAATACACAGAAAAACTATACAAAAAAAGATCATGACCCAGATAATCATGATGGTGTGATCACTCACCTAGAGCCAGACATCCTGGACTACGAGGTCAAGTGGACCTTAGGAAGCATCACTATGAACAAAGATAGTGGAGGCAATGGAATTCCAGTTGAGCTACTTCAATTTCTAAAAGATAATGCTATGAAAGTGCTACACTCAATATGCCAGCAAATTTGGAAAACTCAGCAGTGTCCATAGGACTGGAAAAAGTCAGTTTTCATTCCAATCCCAAAGAAAGTCAATGGCAAAGAATGCTCAAACTACCATATAATTGTACTTATCTCAGTCAGTCAGTCAGTTCAGTCTCTCAGTCATGTCCTACTCTTTGCAACCCTATGAACTGCAGCACTCCACGCCTCCCTGTCCATCACCAACTCCCGGAGTTCACTCAGACTCACATCCATCAAGTCCATGATGCCATCCAGCCATCTCATCTTCTGTCGTCCCCTTCCCCTCCTGCCCCCAATCCCTCACAGCATCAGAGTCTTTTCCAATGAGTCAACTCTTTGCATGAGGTGCCCAAAATACTGGAGTTTCAGTTTAGCATCATTCCTTCTGAAGAAATCCCAGGGCTGATCTCCTTCAGAATGGACTGGTTGGATCTCCTTGTACTCATCTCACACATTAGTAAAGTAATGCTCAAAATTCTCCAAGCCAGGCTTCAACAATACATGAACTGTGAACTTCCAGATGTTCAATCTGGATTTAGAAAAGGCAGAGGAACCAGAGATCAAACTGCCAACATTCACTGGATCATGGAAAAAGCAAGAGAGTTCCAGAAAAACATCTACTTCTGCTTTATTGACTATGCCAAAGCCTTTGACTGTGTGGATCACAACAAAGTGTGGAAAATTCCAAAAGAGAAGGGAATACCAGACCACCTGACCTGCCTCCTGAGAAATTTGTATGCAGGTCAGGAAGCAACTGACCTGCATACAGATTTCTGTCCAGTTAGAACTGGACATGGAACAACAGACTGGTTCCAAATTGGGAAAGGAGTACATTAAGGCTGTATATTGTCATCCTGCTTAGTTAACTTATATGCAGAGTACATCATGGGCGAAGGTAATGGCACCCCACTCCAGTATTCTTGCCTGGAGAATCCCATGGATGGAGGAGCCTGGTGGGCTGCAGTCCATGGGGTCGCTAAGAGTCAGACAGGACTGAGCGACTTCACTTTGACTTTTCACTTTCATGCATTAGAGAAGGAAATGGCAACCCACTCTAGTGTTCTTGCCTGGAGAATCCCAGGGACAGGGAGCCTGATGGGCTGCTGTCTATGGGGTCGCACAGAGTCAGACACGACTGAAGTGACTTAGCAGCAGTAGCAGAGTACATCATGAGAAACCCTGCGCTGGATGAAGCACAAGCTGGAATCAATATTGCTGGAAGAAATATCAATAACCTCAGATATGCGGATGACACACCCTTATGGCAGAAAGCAAAGAACAACAAAAGAGCCTCTTGATGAAAGTGAAAGAGGAGAGTGAAAAAGTTGACTTAAAACTCAACATTCACAAAACTAAGATCTTAGAGCAGTATTACATATCCTCTTTTTTCTTATTCGATTCTACCAGCTTGTAATGCCTAATAAAATCTGTATTAGAAATCCATTGTTTCAAGTAAATAATATATAAATAAGCTATACCCTAATTTTCTTTATTACGAATATTAATACTTAAATGTGAGCAAACTTTACAGTGTGTATCTTCGGGATTTTTCCCCAGCCCCTCTTTTTCCAAGTACCATGATTCCTCACATCCACCTAGGCTCATCTGCATGGTAAAAAGAATAGCTCCCAGGAGTCACAGTTATGCATATGATTCCCATACCCTAAAACTGACTGGAGAAAAAGGTACCTTAACCAAGCTTGATCAAAAAAAGTTCTGCCTCTAAAGTTTAGAATTTGGAACAAAAGAAAAATTTAGTCTTTCTGTTGATGGTCGAAATTGTTACAAGTAAATTCAGAAGCTATATGAGCAATGTTCTTCCCTGTAGCCCAGAGATGTAAAAATGTGTCTGTAGGAGAGAAAAATGATAAAAACTCATCCAAAGAGTAGTTAATGACAGAGTCAGGAAAGGCCTGATAGCATTACATCCCCTGGTTCCAGTTGTAAGTACTATGCAATCTGTAGGCACCATAAGTTATGCATATATCCTCTTTCTACTTTATCCTAGCTCAGATGGAATTCTGCTGCTTACACAGAACACTGAACATCTGGAGAGATGCTGGGGATTATAGAAGAACAATAAATTTGCTGGGATGGAAGGGGACTAAGAATGACATTTGCCTACTTTGCAATTGCCAACATGGAACCAAAGATATGATTACTGACATATACAAGGAAAACAATGAAATATCAAAGGAAGAGCAAGAGGAGCAGAAGGAGAAGACAAGGAAGAAGGGGAGCAGGAATCAGGAATGATCCAAGACAGATGAGGTGACCTTCAAGTTCTCTTCAAATGTTAAGAGGAAATATGAGGTATGAATGAAAGAAGCTAATTCTTGAATGTTATAGCTCAACTGCAATAATAGTGCTGCTGTAGATTTTTTTTTTTAAATAAACAGCATGCTTGTTAAATATTGGGCTTTCAAATTCTAGCAATTCACTGGGAAAGGAAAATTTGAACTTCCCTAAAGTTTTTATACTTGAATCTTTTTGCTTTAGTATAAGAGATAAATGTTCAATCATCAGGCATCATCACAGTAAAAAGTTTCTAAACAATGGGCTAACTTAGGAACACTTTGGTTTTGTGGTTATTTCAAGATATTTGAAAAATATCTGTGATTTTACCAAAGCCAAAATACATTTTGTGTCTTATCAAACCTAAAATAAATGTTGCCAAGAATTTTTTACATTTAACTTTTTTTGAAATCATATGTATTTTATGTGAAATTTAGTTCATATGTTTCTGATTTATTTATATACAAATAAACAAAATTTTGTTTTGTAAGAACCATTTGATGTCCATAGATGGATTTTATAAATGATCTAAAGTGTTTAATAATTTTAAAGCCTTTTTCCTATAAATAGGCAATTTTTCTTTGAATTTACTTAAACCTTCTCCTTTCGAATATGCTATCGAGGTTGGTCATAACTTTCCCTCCAAGGAGTAAGCGTCTTTTAATTTCATGGCTGAAATCACCATCTGCAGTGATTTTGGAGCCCAGAAAAAATAAAGTCTGACACTGTTACCACTGTTTCTCCATCTATTTCCCATGAAATACGGACCTTAGTCGGCAAAGTAATGTCTCTGCTTTTGAATATAATATCTAGGTTGGTCATAACTTTCCTTCCAAGGAGTAAGCGTCTTTTAATTTCATGGCTGCAATCGCCATCTGCAGTGATTTTGGAGCCCCCAAAAATAAAGTCTGACCCTGTTTCTACTGTTTCCCCATCTATTTCCCATGAAGTGATGGGACCAGATGCCATGGTCTTCATTTTCTGAATGTTGAGCTTTAAGCCAACTTTTTCACTCTCCTCTTTCACTTTCATCAAGAGGCTTTTTAGCTCCTCTTCACTTTCTGCCATAAGGGTGGTGTCATCTGCATATCTGAGGTTATGCTGGACTGGATGAAGCACAAGCTGAAATCAAGATTGCCACGAGAAATATCAGTAACCTCAGATATGCAGGTGACACCATCCTTACGGCAGAAAGTGAAGAGGAACTAAAGAGCCTCTTGAAAGTGTAAGAGGAGAGTGAAAAAGTTGGCTTAAAACTCAACATTCAGAAAACTAAGGTCATGGGATCTGGTCCCGTCAATTCATGGAAAATAGATGGGGAAACAGTGAAAACAGTGAGAGACTTCATTTTCTTGGGCTCCAAAATCACTGCAGATGGTGACTGCAGCCATAAAGTTAGAAGACTGTTACTCCTTGGAAGAGAAGTTATGAACAACCTAGACATCATATTAAAAAGCAGAGACATTACTTTGCCAACAAAGGTCCGTCTAGTCAAAGCTATAGTGTTTCCTGTGGTCATGTATGGATGTGGGAGTTGGACTACAAAGAAAGCTGAGCACCGAAGAATTGATGCCTTTGAACTGTGGTGTCGGAGAAGACTCTTGAGAGTTCCTTGGACTGCAAGGAGATCCAACCAGTCCATCCTAAAGGACATCAATCCTGAATATCCATTGGAAGGACTGATGCTGAAGCTGAGACTCTGATACTTTGGCCACCTTATGTGAAGAACTGACTCATTTGAAAAGACCCTGATGCTGAGAAAGACTGAAGGCAGGAGAAGGGAGTAACAGAGGATGAGATGGTTGGATGGCATCACCAACTCAATGGCCATGAGTTTGAGTAAACTCCAGGAGTTGGTGTTGGACAGGGAAGCCTGGTGTGCTGCAACCCACGGGGTCACAACGAGTCGGACACAACTGAGTAACTGAACTGGACTGAACTGCACAGTTCAAATCTGTATTGCTCAAGGGTCAACTGTGTTTCTGTATATATATAATCTCATACACATTACATATATGTAATAAATATCCTCTATTTATCATCTAAATATACTTTGTGTCTGGACTAGAGGATGGATAAGCAGGAACCAGGAAGACTGTGAGGGTGTACAGGGTTTCTTTTGGTGACATAAAATATTCTAAGATTAGATGTGGTGATGTAATTCAGTTTAACTTTCAATCAGATTACGTGCCATGTGAAGTACAATTGCTTTTTTATCTTGGATTTTGGGAATATTTGAACACGAATATTGCCTTGGAAACAGTCTGATAGCTTTCTGACGGGAGATCGTGGATTGAGATTGTAGGCAACGCTGTTGATTGGCTGAGAAGATGAGGGCTGAAAAGACAGAGAAGGAAGTATTGTCAATTTTAAGGTTGTTCACTCACAAAAGCACTTGACACTTTGAATTTTCTCCAGCTCTTTTACTTCTCTATGTAGGTACATAGAGCAGAAGCAGATAAAATCTTGCGGGGAGAGCTGCATAGCATGGTGAATAGCACACAGCCTGTTGGTATGTTAAGAATATGCTGTCTTTGCTTTGGTTTCCAGTATCCTTCTAGATCAAGCATTTGAGCTGATTGATCTTTGCTGTATCGACATACTGGACCAATGTGTTCAGAGAGCAGTCTACTATAGCAAATATTTATTGAGCACCATACTATATGCCAGGTACTATCTAGGTGCTGTGGGTTTGTGGTGAACCACTTTGATAATGAATTTTAGATTCAACATTCATTCATCCAAAACCATGTATTGAATACCCATTGTTTTTCATGGCTAGGTTCCAACTTATGATGAAAATTCAAAAATAAAATTGCAGCTACAGAGGAATCATATTTTAATGAATTGTGGAGTTAAATAAAGCCAGATGGGCAATCCCAACTTCACTCCCTCCTAGTTATGTGACTTTGGAAAAATATTTAAGCCCAGGAACCTCAGATTGCTCAGCTGTAGAAGGTGAAGAGAGAATGGAGAAACTACCTATGTAAAATTTATCCTATCCTGTAAAATCTATTAGATAACACATGTCACTGAATATGGAGCACAACATCTCACCTTTAGTATCTAAAAATAAGTATTAATTCCCTTCTAATTTCTAGCTCACTTCCATGGATTTAAATTATAGTTTATGTAGAAATCCATTTGAGTAACACTCTAATAATTCATCTTCCTCATTTATAGGTGAAAAAACTTGGGTCTACATATCTTACCCAATGTTGCATAACTGCTGCTGCTGCTGCTAAGTCGCTTCAGTCGTGTCCGACTCTGTGCGACCCCATAGACGGCAGCCCACCAGGCTCCCCCGTCCCTGGGATTCTCCAGGCAAGAACAGTGGAGTGGGTTGCCATTTCCTTCTCCAATGTATGAAAGTGAAAAGTGAAAGTGAAGTCACTGAGTCGTGTCCAACTCTCAGCGACCCCATGGACTGCAGTCCACCAGGCTCCTCCGTCCATGGAATTCTCCAGGCAAGAGTACTGGAGTGGGTGCCATTGCCTTCTCCGTTGCATAACTAGTTAAGGTGAAATCAGCACTGAATGCCAACCATCTCAATTCCAGGCTCAGTGCTTTTCTATCACATCACAGTAACTTAAGTGATTTGTTTGTTTTCTGTCATTTTGCTTGCATTTTCAGTAGGATTATCATTATATTTAAATCTGGAGATTTCACTGTGAATCTCAGAACATTTTAAAAATGTCACCCTCAAGAGAATGATATATAGATGAGATGGTCAGGTGTTGATAATTTTAGAAGCTAACTGATAGATTTATGGGGATTTTTTACACTACTCCTTTCACTTTTTGTATATGTTTGAAATTTTCCATAATAAAAAAGCTAAGAAAATATCTTCCAAATCTTATGCCAATACCAATTCTGGAAAACCCCTACTTCTACCACTTGTCTATCCCAAGAAGTTTTCATTTCATTTTCATTTATTCTTCATTTTCAGTCTTCAGGTGATTCTCAGTCCCTGAGAGGTTTTGTATCCCATTCCCAAAGAAACTCAGATTTTCATTTTAAGGCTGGGTGTTTAGAATATAGGGCCACTTTCTAATAGACAACCTCCTTGGCCAAACTCAGTGGGTCACCTTGAAACAGAGGATGCTGGATGTTGCTCATTGTGCCTGCTTCTCACAGGGGGAAAAGCCATGCTCCATACTGTTCTCCACTGTGGCTGTACCAATTTACATTCCCAACAGGGTAGGAGGGTTTCCTTTTCTCCATACCCTCTCCAGTATTTATTTGTAGACTTTTTGATGATGGTTATCCTAACTAGTGTGAAGTGATACCTCATTGCAGTTTTGATTTGCATTTCTCTAATAATTTGCAATGTTGAACATCTTTTCATGTGCCTGTTGGCCCTCTGTATCAGACCTTGCAATCACTGAACAATTAGGTATGCCTGAGTACTGAGTATAACCTGTTGACTCAAGTTGGGCAGAAGCAGATGGAAAGCAAAGTCAGACTAGTGTGTATTCACAGAGGGTCTCCAAAGTGGCCTGGCAGCAGTAGCAAAGCTAAGATAATCACGTGAAGGAGGTGCTTAACTAACTAGCACGATAAAAGGACACCTTGGCTATTATCTCCCAGCCCACACCCACACCTCCACAGGAGATGTGAATTTCCTGGTTTGGTGTGAGCATCTAAGCCTGGAGGAGAACCCAAGTCTCTCATTCTTCCACTCAGTGCTCTTTCAGCTACCAGTGTTTCTCCACCTTTGCTGCATATTAGAATCCCCTGAGGATCTTTTAAAAATGCAGATGCCCTGGCACCAACTCAAACCCACTGGATCAAAATCTCTGAGGTAGGGGCTTGGGTGAAAAATTTTTTTTCAAGTTCTCAGGTTATTCACATGTTCAGCCAAGGTCCCAAACTGCTGTGCCGTACTGAGTTGTTGCCTCTCTTCTTCCAATGAGATTTTTGATCTGTTAGTCATGTCACACCTGCTCTCTTCACTTCACCGGTCTCCATCTAGCTCCTTGCTCTCTGGCTTGCTGCCACTTGTGTTTCTGAATGACTGCATCCCTGCTTCTCCCCAGAGAAGTATTCAGAAGCTGAACACCACCACTTATTGTGGGCCCTTATTTTCTCCAAAAGTGCTCCTTGCATGATTTGAATGGTGGCTCCGCAAAAGATACATCATGTCCCGGAATGTGACCTTATTTGTAAAGACAGTCTTTGCAGATATAATTAAGTGAAGGTTCTCCAAAGGCTATCACTCTAGGCCCTAAATCCATCAATAAGTGATCCTTATGAGAGATATACAGGGAGAAGGAAAAGGCCCCATGAGGACAGAGGCAGACTGCTGTCCACATATAACCAACAGATATCCAGGGCTACCAGAAGCTGGAAGAGGCATGGGAGGATTCTTCCCATTAGTGTTTAGAGATACCCTACTGACACCTTGATTTCAGACCTTGAGCCTCCAGAACTGTGAGAGAATATCTTTTGTGTTTTAATCCATCCCTAGGTTTCTTGCATTGCAGGCAGATTCTTTACCAACTGAGCTACCAGAAAAACCCTTAATCAATAGTTTGTGGCAATTTGCCATGGCAGCTTGAGGAAACTAACAGAGATACGATCTCAATGCCCTGCTTTTCGCTTCATTGTATGGTAGCAGACAACCATCCAGTTCAACATGCTTCCTCTGGATTTGTTTTACTGAACTCATCAAGTTTTGCCCACGTGAGTTTCCCTGGTGGCTAAGTGGTAAAGAATCTGCCTGCAATGCAGGAGATACACATTTGATCCCTGGCTCAGGAAGATACCCTGGAGAAGGAAATGGCAACCCACTCCAGTATGCTTGCCTGGAAAATCCCATGGACTGAGGAGTCTGGTGGGCTATGGTTCTTGGGGTCTCAAAGAGTCAAGACATGGCTAAAGTGACTGAGTATGTTCCCTTATTCCATCTAGAAAGTTTTGGGGGTATCTACAAGGGCAATGCACTTTCTTCCTCTCTCCCTTCCAGCCTTTTCCTCTCTATCCAAACTAAACAGCACCCATCAAAAACTATCTCATAGCAGCCACATCTCAGCATCTTCTAATAATTTTATAGGTTTTCATTTTTTCATATCATGCTTCTTTAAAACAAACAAAATTTAGCCTGGTTATTGTACACAACTGAAACAATTTAGAAGAATAAGCTTTGCCCTCATCTGTTACTTCCTGCCATCCAACTTCTCATATACACCTACCATGTATGTGTGCTAAGTCATTTCAGTCGTGAATGATTCCATGCGACTCTATGGACAGTAGCCTGCCACGTTCATCTGTCCGTGGGATTCTCCAGGCAAGAATACTGCAGTGAGTTGCCTTCTCCAGAGAATACTCATTCCCACCCTAGGTGCTGAACGGTGTCTCTTATGTCTTCTGCACTGGCAGGTGGGTTCTTTACCACTAGCACCACCTGGGAACCCCCATACACCTACAGTAACCACTGTGAATCAAGAACACTCTGGTGAATATCCTGCCATCCATCTTTCCAGCAGATATTGAAAGCAATAACTGGCTCAGATGGCAAATATAAACTATGACACTGTTGGAAATAGCCCTGCACTTGTTGAAGCAGGCAGGGGTGGGTTGCTTAGAGCCCATGGACTATTTCTCAAAGGCTCTCTGAACACGGGCTGCAAGGAATAAAGACACATTGAAAGCCACTATCTCAGCCCTCTGGAGGTCTGGCCTTGCAGGGTAAGGTGGAGACCAGGGCAAGGGAAGCATGGGACATTTAAGGAGGCACTTGCTCTCAGGTTTGTGTGCACCTTAAGAAAGCTTCTGGTTAGTTGGTGAAGGCCCCAATCGATGGCAGAGGAGGAGTCCTGGCTCTCTTTATTTGTGGCTTCTGGGTCTTTCTTGGAAGGAGCTACAGCAGTTATTTCTGGTATGTACATCAGTAAGTCAGTTAAAGTCTGACTTTAAACCCTCCAATGTCTTCCTATTTTGCTTACAGTGAAAGCCAAAGCATCCTTGCTGGCCACACACGGTCTGCCCCCCTCACCCTGCTCCGTAGACTCTTCCTCTCTCATCCATCGCTCCATCAGTATTCCCTGCACTTACCCTACCCTACATGGTCCTCCTTCCTTTTCCTCACACTCTCCAAGTGTGGCTATCTCAGGACCTTTGCAAACTTGCTGTCCTCTCTGTTTGCGATGCTCTTCCTCCAGGGATCCAGGAGTTTCACTAGCTCAGTTCCTCCAGATCTCTTCTCAGAAGTCACCTAACCAGAAAGACTTCCCTAACTGTGCTACAATAACAGTGCTTCTAGTCAGCCCCACCACTCACTGTTTCCCTTGTGCGACTTTCTTTTCCTCCGATTGTCACCTGGCTCTGTGGTCACAGATGGACTACCATGGGTTTTGTGAGAAATGGTACAAAAACAAGCCAGATGCTTTCTCCCACTACCTTCACTGTGGGATGCCTGCTGAGTACAGGAGCCACTGTGTTGGTGTTTGTTCCTGTATGAAGAGCCCCACAGACATGCCTTTTGGAAACTGGGCATCCCTGAGAGCACTGGCTTGTGTCTTTGTGAACTTTTTATTCCAAGGTGCTAATTAGCATCTGCAAGGTTGCCTTTTTCTGTTTGGCTTCCAGGAAGTTTGAGGCCAGATTTGAAATTGAACTATAACAACTTTGTGACACTTGAATGTCTTTCTTTCTGGTTGGTATTTTCCAGACTTACTTACATTTCCCCACCCCGATTGTTTGTTCCTGCTTTGCTATGTTCTGTGCTATAGTTTGTTCCTTTGTGTGATCCAGGGATGAGGTGGGAGAGAAATAAGCTGATTATTGAGGGCACAGATGAATCCACCAGTGCAGAGAAGAGGAGACTCCTGCAATCACTGCACTGTGGAGATAAGCGGGTGGGACTGTGGCCCGGCAGGCCCTTCTGGAAACTTAATACTGCCTGGGACGGAAGGAAAAAGACGGGTGGAAACAAGGAGCACAGTCAAGTCCTGAGGTCAAGTTTTTGCTCACAAAGTTGTGACTTATGAATAATATGTATCCGTAAATTTGCAGAATTTTTGAGCTGAGAGGAACTGTTGGTAAATCCAAATATTTTCTTGTAAAACTGAGGAAACTGAAGACCAAGCAATTTACTTAAAGTCCAAAACTATTTACTGGCAGAGAGAAATGAGAGTCTTTTTCTCTCTCCTCCTGGCCCAAAGCTTTTTCCATGATACCACCCACAAAGTTGCAGTTCTTCCCATTTTGTGTATTAAGAATTTTTCATTTGAGATCCTTGGAACACGTGTTAAGAGGTTATGCCTGCATACATATAATTCCTTTTCCTCCGCGGACTTTCCAAATTCAATAAAGTAATGGAAGGGAAGTGCCCCCTGATGGTTTTCCTCAAAGCCCACCCTGATTTTAATGCTTGGGCTCAGAAGCACACTAGTTCCTGTGGGCTGTGGATAGAGGGTGAAGGTTAAATCACAGGGGGCACTCGTGGGCAACAAGAACAGAAACAACAGGGCTTGGGTGATTTGGGGCTGGATGTTGGCCACTTCAGTGAATTCCAGGTGACCAGGTAAGATCAGCAGAGTAGGGTGTACGGGGAGAGCTGCCTGCTGGGACCAGGAAAAGAAAGACAGGGTTTCCAGAGGTACCCCAAACATGGCTGGTTTCCATCAACACGGGAGGAATCCTCAGCCTAGGTGCTCAAAAGTTCACAGAATCTGAGGCGAAGAGCAGGTTACAAAGAGAGAACAGGAAGCCCCTGCTGCCTGCAGAATCACTAGTCTACAAGGAGTTGGAACACAACAAAACACAGTACAGGCTTCTCTGGTGAGTGGCACCGAGGATTAGGACCTAACTTTGTGAGGAAAATTGTTCTGACGAATGGATGTATTTGGCTAGTTCCAGCTAAGTGGTTTTCAATAGTGACTTCAGCCTAGAGCACTGCAGAGCTGAGCTGTGGCTTCCAGGTGGCATAGCAGGCTTTTTTTTTTTTTTAAAACCAGCCAGTCAAGCACAGAACCCAGGGGGTGGGTGGGGAGGCCCTTGGGAGAAGTTTAGGGGCTGGGAGCTACTGCTGCCTGGAGAGAAAGCTCTGCAGTTTATTATAAAAAATCCCAGGAAATATTGGGCCTGCTTATTCCATCCTCTTGCCTGGCTTAGGTGTGTCTCCTTAGGAGACCAGAGCCCTTTCAGGCCCAGCTGCACTGGGAGGAGCTCCTACAGATTTAAGGCCCATGGCAGCACAACATCTCTGTACTGCACATTACAAGGTGATGGCCCCTATGATGGCAAATAACCAGCAATGATCCCAACAGTGACTGCTGCTGCTGCTAAGCCGCCTCAGTCGTGTCCATCTCTGTGCGACCCCATAGATGGCTGCCCACCAGGCTCCCTCATCCCTGGGATTCCCTAGGCAAGAATACTGGAGTGGGTTGCCATTTCCTTCTCCAATGCATGAAAGTGATAAGTCAAAGGGAAGTCGCTCAGTCATGTCTGACTCTTCACGACCCCATGGACTGCAGCCTACCAGGCTCCTCCATCCATGGGTTTTCCAGGCAAGAATACTAGAGTGGGGTGCCATTGCCTTCTCCAACAATGACTCTACAGCTACTCTTTTAAAAGCTAAGAAAAGTGATCAAAGGTAGTTAAGAAGATTTGTAATGGTCAGTCTTCTCATGAGACACAACTGTGACCTTACAGACACTGAAATGCAATTCTGAGCTTCACTCTCAGTTTGTTTTGAAGGTTACATAAACTGTTGCTGGTTTTTTGAACTGTCTTTGTATCTATATTCCCTATGATGGGTACCAGGCCTAATCAAGAGAGGGCTTGAAGGAATAAACCAGCTGATCAAGTTACAGCACTAAATTGGGAATCAGAGGAAGCTTTCTGACTACCCCTTAACACTCTCACCAGCTATGAGGAAGAACTGTCCAAAAAGGATCTTCATGACCCAGATAATCATGATGGTGTGACCACTCACCTAGAGCCAGACATCCTGGAATGTGAAGTCAAGTGGGTCTTAGGAAGCATCACTACAAGCAAAGCTAGTGGAAGTTATGGAATTCCAGTTGAGCTATTTCAAATCCTAAAAGATGATGCTGTGAAAGTGCTGCACTCAATATGCCAGCAAATTTGGACAACTTAATAGTAACCACGGGACTGGAAAAGGTCAATTTTCATTCCAATCCCAAAGAAAGGCAATGCCAAAGAAGCTCAAACTACTGCACAATTGCACTCATCTCACATGCTAGCAAAGTAATGCTCAAAATTCTCCAAGCCAGGCTTCAATAGTATGTGAACCATGAACTTCCAGATGTTCAAGCTGGATTTAGAAAAGGCAGAGGAACCAAAGATCAAATTGCCAACATCCATTGGATCATTGAAAAAGTGAGAGAGTTCCAGAGAAACATCTACTTCTGCTTTATTGACTATGCCAAAGCCTTTGACTCTGTGGATCACAGCAAACTGTGGAAAATTCTTCAGATGGGAACACCAGACAACCTTACCTACCTCCTGAGAAATCTGTATGCAGGTCAGGAAGCAACAGTTAGAACTGGACATGGAACAACAGACTGGTTCCAAATTAGGAAAGGAGTACATCAAGGCTGTATATTGTCATCCTGCTTATTTAATTTATATAGAGTACATTATGAGAAATGCTGGACTGGATGAAGCACAAGCTGGAATCAAGATTGCCAAGAGAAATATCAACAACCTCAGATATGCAGATGACACCACCCTTATGGCAGAAAGTGAAGAAAAAGAGCCTTTTGATGAAAGTGAAAGAGGAGAGTGAAAAAATTGGCTTAAAGCTTAACATTCAGAAAACTAAGGTCATGGCTCTGGTCCCATCACCTTATGGCAAATAGATGGGGAAACAGTGAAAACAGTGAGAGACTTTATTTTCTTGGGCTCCAAAATCACTGCAGATGTTGACTGCAGCCATGAAATTAAAAGATGCTTGCTTCTTGGAAGAAAAATTATGACCAACCTAGGCGGAATATTAAAAGGCAGAGACATTACTTTGCCAACAAAGGTCCATCTAGTCAAAGCTATGGTTTTTCCAGTAGTGTGTATGGAGGTGAGAGTTGGACTATAAAGAAAGCTGAGCACCGAAGAATTGATGCTTTTGAACCATGGTGTTGGAGAAGACTCATGAGAGTTCTTTGGACAACAAGGAAATCCAGCCAGTCCATTCTAAAGAAATCAGTCCTGAATATTCATTGGAAGGACTATGCTGAAGCTGAAACTCCAGTACTTTGGCCACCTGATGCGAAGAACTCACTCATTGGAAAAAACCCCGATGCTAGGAAAGATTGAAGGTGGGAGGAAAAGGGGACAACAGAGGATGAGATGGTTGGATGGCATCATCGACTCAATGGACATGAGTTTGAGTAAACTCTTGGAGTTGGTGATGGACAGGGAAGCCTGGCGTGGTGCAGACTATGGGATCACAAAGAGTGGGACATGACTGAGCAACTCAGCTGAACTGAACTGAGCTATGAAGTTGCTAATCTTCATTTCCCCAAGCCAGGCCTGAGGACCGTGTATGTCAGGATCTCTCAAGTACTTTATTAACAGTGTGTAGCTTCCTGGGCCTGAGACACACTCATTGGATCAAACTATCTTGGATGTGGGACCAATAACCTGTATTCTTAATACCCAATTCTTATGCTTATTTAGTCTGTTTAAAAGTAGACACTTTTGTAGCTATCACCTTGGTCAAGAAAGAACTTTACCAGCAATATAGAGACCACCCCCCCCACCCCGCAACTTATGTCTCTTCCTTTCCCAAAGGTAACTGCTATCCAGATTTTATGACAATCACTTTTTTGCTGTCTCTTTGCATCTACATTTAAGAATATATTGTGTTGGTTTTGTCTGTTTTTTCAAATTCTATATAAGTGAAATCATACAGGATATAGCCTTGACATCTGCCTTTTTTCTGGCCTTCTCCCCATTATGTTTATGAAATCCATCCTTTGGCTGTAGCTGTGTTATATTGCATGACTAAAGCATGATTTATTTATCTAGTCTACGGTCGGTGGACACTAGGTGGTTTCCAGTTTGGGACTCTTACGAATAATGCTGCTCTGAACATCCCTGCACATATTTCTGTGGGTTATACAGTAAGAGTGGAAATTCTGGGTATCTTATCTCTAATGCTGGTAGGTAATGCAAGCTGTTTTACAAACTGGTTACTGCAAGGCCAACTTTAAGAACTGTTATCTATATTTTTGCAGGCAGGACCCAGTATAGGTGTGGAGATGTGGATGTGGTCTGCTGAGTGGTGTGAAAGGGTGGCTCTGGCTACTGTGAGGAGAATGGGTTGTAAGAGGCCAAGTCATGGAACAGGGAGGTCAGTTAGGAGCCTACTGTTAGGTGGAAACAATGGCAGAGTGAGCCTTATGTATGATTAATTGTCATATCCTCCCCCTAATTTATGAAGGTAATGGCTAGATTTGTTTTCAGCTGGAGTGGTATTGATAAGTTGGATTCCTCCTTTGTTAATTACTGCTAGATCCTCCTGAATTTATACCCAAAGTGATTACTTGATCTGTCCAGAAATGAAGACACATATTCATAAAGACCTGCTATGTGCCACGCAGTGCTGGGCTCTAGGAACACAATGGTAAACAGGATGGGGAAGACTTTGGCTTTGGGGAAGCTTAGAGTCGGACACAATTGAAGCAACTTAGCAGCAGCAGCAGCAAAGTCTAGTGCACAGGAAAGATAAATGAGAAAAGACATGTAAATATATAAGTTGTGAAATGTTCCACAGAAAAAGAACAGGGTGCTGGGAGAGAAAGGGGGGCCATGGGGAGGGGGCACCTCCTAGATATGAAGGATCAGGGAGGGAGGGGGAGAGAGCCTGGCTTGAAAAGTGACAGCTCAGACCTGAATGAATTTGTGAAGAGTCAGTGGAAGATGTTCCAGGCAGATAAGCCCTTCTCTTGTGTGGTCTCTTAGGGAGAGAGGAACTTGGTGCATTGAAGACCTGGAAGGATTATGATGGATTATGGTGGGGGAGGGTAAGCAGAATGAGCCCAGTGAGGCAGGCAGGACCCAGGCATGGGTGTGGAGATGCGGATGTGCTCTGCTGAGTGGTGCGAAAGGGTGGCTCTGGCTACTGTGAGAAGAATGGGTTGTAGGAGGCCAGGCAAAGGAGCAGGGAGGCCAATTAGGAGGCTACTGCAGTCGTCCAGGCCAGAGATGATGTTTAGCTGGACTAAGATGCTGCCAGAAGACTTGGAAGATGTGCATGAATTCAAGAAGCTGCTAGAGCTGGAACTGAGAAGTCTGGTGAACAAGAATAATGACTCCTAGGTCTGGCTTGTGTAATGGGTGGAGAGTTTACCAAGATGAGGAAATCTCTCTTATGGACATCAAATTCCTTTTATAGCACTTAGACCTACCCACGTCCTCCTGTAGTTCCAAAGTCTTTCTACCTTCATTGCCAAAATGAAAGAAGTCTCCTAGTTTTTGTTAACAAACTAAAAAACCACCACCAACAAAACCCCTTTTATTTATATTTATTTTATGCTGAATTTATTCTGGCCTTAAGTTTCGTTTCTTCAAGAGAAAAATCAAATAAATAACCTAACTCTACACCTAAAGCAACTAGAAAAGGAAGAAATGAAGAAGCCCAGGATTAGTAGAAGGAAAGAAATAATAAAAATTAGAGCAGAAATAAATGAAAAAGAAAAGAGATCATAGCAAAAATTAAAAAAAGCTAAAAGCTGGTTCTGCTGCTGCTGCTGCTGCTGCTAAGTTGCTTCAGTTGTGTCTGACTCTGTGCGACCCCATGGATGGCAGCGCACCAGGCTCCCCTGTCCCTGGGATTCTCCAGGCAAGAACACTGGAGTGGGTTGTATTTCCTTCTCCAAAAGCTGGGTCTATGAGAAGATAAGTAAAATAGACAAACTATTAGCCTGACTCATCAAGAAAAAAAGGGAGAAGAATCAAATCAACAAAATTAGAAATGAAAATGGAGGAATCACAACAAACAACACAGAAATACAAAGGATCATAAGAGACTACTATCAGCAATTATATGCCAATAAAATGGACAACTTGAAAGAAATGGAAAAATTCTTAGAAAAGTATAACTTTTCAAAACGGAACCAGGAAGAAACAGAAAATTTTTACAGACCCATCACAAGCACAGAAATCAAAACTGTAATCAGAAATCTTCCAGCAAACAAAAGCCCAGGACCAGATGGCTTCTGAATTCTACCAAAAATTTAGAGAAGAGCTAACACCTATCCTACTCAAACTCTTCCAGAAAATTGCAGAGGAGGTAAACTTCCAAACTCATTCTATGAGGCTACCATCACCCTAATACCCAAACCAGACAAAGATGACACAAAAAAAGAAACCTACAGGCCAATATCACTGATGAACATAGATGCAAAAATCCTAACAAAATTCTAGCAAACAGAATCCAACAACATATTAAAAAGATCATGACCAAGTGGGCTTTATCCCAGGGATGCAAGGATTCTTCAGTATCCGCAAATCAATCAATGTGATACACGACATTAACAAATCAAAAGATAAAAACCATATGATTATCTCAATAGATGCAGAGAAAGCCTTTGACAAAATTCAACATCCATTTATGATAAAAACCCTCCAGAAAGCAGGCATAGAAGGAACATACCTCAGCATAATAAAAGCCATATATAATAAACCCACAGCAAACATTATCCTCAATGGTGAAAAATTGAAAGAATTTCCCTTAAAATCAGAAACAAGACAAGGGTGCCCACTCTCACCACTACTATTCAACATAGTTATGGAAGTTTCAGCCACAGCAATCAGAGCAAGAAAAGAAATAAAAGGAATCCAGATTGGAAAAGAAGAAGTAAAACTCTCACTGTTTGCAGATGATATGGTCCTCTACATAGAAAACCCTAAAGACTCCACCAGAAAATTACCAGAGCTAGTCAATGAATATAATAAAGTTGCAGGATATGAAATTAACATACAGAAATTCCTTGTGTTCCTATACACTATCAATGAGAAAACAGAGAAATTAAGGAAACAATTCCATTCACCATTGCAATGAAAAGAATAAAATATTTAGGAATATATCTACCTAAAGAAACAAAAGACCTATATATATATAAAATTATAAAACACCGATGAAAGAAATCAAAGATGACACAAATAGATGGAGAAATATACCATGTTCATGGATTGGAATATAGTGAAAATGAGTATACTACCCAAAGCAATCTATAGATTCAATGCAATCCCTATCAAGCTACCAATAGTATTTTTCAGAGAACTAGAACAAATAATTTCATAATTTGTATGAAACACAAAAAACCTCGAATAGCCAAAGCAATCTTGAGAAAGAAGAATGGAACTGGAGGAATCAAACTGCCTGACTTCAAGTTATACTACAAAGCTACAGTCATTAAGACAGTATGGCACTGGCACAAAGACAGAAATATAGGTCAATGGAACAAAATAGAAAGCCCAGAGATAAATCCACACACCTAAGGACACCTTATCTTTGACAAAGGAGGCAAGAATATACAAATGAGGAAAGACAATTTCTTTAACAAGTGGTGCTGGGAAAGCTGGTCAACCACTTGTAAAAGAATGAAACGAGAACATTTTCTAACACCATACAAAAAAATAAACTCAAAAGGGATTAAAGATCTAAATGTAAGACCAGAAACTATAAAACTCCTAGAGGAAAACATAGGCAAAACACTCTCTGACATAAATCATAGCAGGATCCTCTATGACCCACCTCCTAGTGTAATGGAAATAAAAGCAAAAATAAACAAATGGGACCTAATTAAACTTAAAAGCTTTTGCACAATGAAGGAAACCATAAGCAAGGTGAAAAGACAACCTTCAGAATGGGAGAAAACAATAGCAAATGAAGAAACTGATGAAGAATTAATCTTAAAGATAATACAACTAGCTCATGCAGCTCAAGTTCAGAAAAATAAATGACCCAATAAAAAAATGGGCCAAAGAACTAAACAGACATTTCTCGAAAGAAGACATACGGATGGCTAACAAACACATGAAAAGATGCTCAACATCACTCATTATCAGAGAAATGCAAATCAAAACCACAATGAGGTACCATCTCATGCTGGTCAGAATGTCTGCTATCAAAAAGTCTACAAACAATAAATGCTGGAGAGGGTGTGGAGAAAAGGAAACCCTCTTACACTGTTGGTGGGAATACAAACTAGTACAGCCACTATGGAGAACAGTGTGGAGATTCCTTAAAATACTGGAAATAGAACTGCCATACAACCCAGCAAACCCACTGCTGGGCATACACACCAAGGAAACTGGAATTGAAAGAGACCGTGAACCCCAATGTTCATTACAGCACTGTTTATAATAGCCAGGACATGGAAGCAATCTAGATGTCCATCAGCAGATGAATGGATAAGAAAGCTGTGGTACATATACACAATGGAGTATTACTCTGCCATTAAAAAGAATACATTTGAATCAGTTCTAATGAGGTGGACGAAACTGGAGCCTATTATACAGAATGAAGTAAGTCAGAAAGAAAAACATCAATACAGTATATTAACGCATATATACAGAATTTAGAAAGATGGTAATGATGACCCTATATATGAGACAGCAAAAGAGACACAGATGTATAGAACAGTCTTTTAGACTCTGTGGGAGAAGGTGAGGAGGGGATGATTTGAGAGACTCGCATTGAAACATGTATATTATCATATGTGAAATAGATCACCAGTCCAGGTTTGATGCATGAGACAGGGTGCTCAGGGCTGGTGCACTGGGATAACCCTGAGGGATGGGATGGGGAGGGAGGTGGGAGAGGGGTTCAGGACAGGGAACACATGTACACCCATGGCTGATTCATGTCAATGTATGGCAAAAACCACTACAATATTATAAAGTAATTAGGCTCCAATTAAAATAAATAAATTGATATAAAAAGTTTGTTTCCTTTGAGATTGCCTTTTTCTTCTGTGCAGTTTCCTCTGGTTTAGGAACGATTTGCATTTTTTTTAGTAAGAATCATCTCAATGTGGCAGAAGGAGCTCATGTGGATCTGTAAGTTCAGCAGTGCATCTTGGGGCCTTTGTTCACCTGGATGTCCTCAATGAGCAGAGAATCTACATCTAGACCCATAAGCTCATCAATACTCTGCATTTTTAAGCATGTGCAGCAAAAATCCAACACTCTTTTTGGGCCACTGACCCTGCATCCAGCTCTAGGGATGGGCCTGGCACACCCACCAACTCTGCCATTGTAAGGATATAGTGACACACATTTGATTTTGTAAAATGACATCTTTTCAGATATGCATAACACTGATGGCCTGGGAAGTTTTTTGAGTGTTCTTAAGTGAACCCAACGATTTGAACCTCTTGATTTATAGGATTTTGTGGAGTTTTCTGAGTCAAATGAATAGCAGACTATTTTCAGAGATGGTCACATATTAGAAGAGCCTTATAGTCTTTCTTCTACCCTCTCCCACCACTATTATTTATTAAGGGTTTATTTGTATGCTTACAGTGTCCAAAGTTTCTGGGCCGTAGTTTTAACGTGTGAATTAGTGAACGAGTTCTTTTTATTATATGGATGTATAAACCCAGGTCAGCTTCCAGATTTTACTATGGGTAGGCTGCCCTGACAGGGGAAAAATAGCAGATCTAGATATGATTCGCAAAACAAGTGAGGTTGCTTTAAAATTATCTTTTGAGGAGTACAGATATGAAACATTAAGATATGATGTTAAAACCCTCCAAAAGTTCTGAAGTCAGAAATGTAAAAGAAGTGACAGAAAAAGAAACTTACTTCAATTCTTTCACTAATGAACTGGACTAACAACATTTTTTCAGTTTTTTTTTCTTAATAATTTTGTTTATTTTAGTTTGGCTGTGCTAGATCTTTGTTGCTTCATGGGCCTCTCTCTAGTTGCAGGGAGCAGGGCCTACTTTAGCTGCAGTGTGCGAGCTCTCCTTGTGGCAGCTTCTCCTGTTGCAGAGCGTGGGCTCTAGGGCACATGGGTATCAGTAACTGTGGCACCCGGGCTCTGTAGTTGTGGCTCCTGGGCTCTAGAGCATAGGCTCAGTGGTGGTGGTGGCGCATGTGCCTAGCTGCTCCAGTTCAGTTCAGTTCAGTCGCCCAGTCATGTCCGACTCTTTGTGACCCCATGAATCGCAGCACTCCAGGCCTCCCTGTCCATCACCAACTCCCGGAGTTCACTCAGACTCACGTCCATCGAGTCCGTGATGCCATCCAGCCATCTCATCCTCGGTCGTCCCCTTCTCCTCCTGCCCCCAATCCCTCCCAGCATCAGAGGCTTTTCCAATGAGTCAACTCTTCGCATGAGGTGGCCAAAGTACTGGAGCTTCAGTTTTGCATCATTCCTTCCAAAGAAATCCCAGGGTTGATCTCCTTCAGAATGGACTGGTTGGATCTACTTGCAGTCCAAGGGACTCTCAAGAGTCTTCTCCAACAAGGCATGTGGAATCTTCCTGAATCAGGGATCAAGCCTGTGTCTCCTGCATTGGCAGGTGGATTCTTTACCACTGGGCCACCGGGAAAGCCCTCAAGTTAATTTTTCTTACGCGAATTTTAACAATATTAAGGCCAAAGTGGGCTTCATACATAAAATACAAGGTATAATCAATTTCTTTGAGGTCTGTTCCTTTGAATGTAAACATTGAAGTGCTTTTAGTTTCAAGTTTGTGAGGAAATTACTAACTTTTCAGATTTGTTCATCTAGTATATTTTAAAAATGAGGTTTTGCCCTCTTAGCTGATTCTTCAGAATCCTCTTTTCATGCCCTGGAATCTGATCAGTTGAGAGCACTGGAGAAGACAGAAGGACGTGAACTGAATGTGCAGCTATCCACTTGCCACCCCTTGCCTAGAAATAATGAAATGGCCAGGTCTTCTCCATTGTAAATAACAGAGTTCAGCTAGTGAAGCAGAGTTAGTACAGAATTTCCATGAATACCAGGGAGCTAAGCTTGGATAAGCAGTGGCCACAGGACTGGAAAAGGTCAGTTTTTATTCCAGTCCCATAGAAAGACAATGCCAAAGAATGCTCAAACTACCGCACAATTGCACTCATCTCACATGCTAGTAAAGTAATGCTCAAAATTCTCCAAGCCAGGCTTCAGCAATACGTGAACCGTGAACTTCCAGATGTTCAAGCTGGTTTTAGAAAAGGCAGAAGAACCAGAGATCAAATTGCCAACATTCGCTGGATCATCGAAAAAATAAGAGAATTCCAGGAAAACATCTATTTCTGCTTTATTGACTATGCCAAAGCCTTTGACTGTGTGGATCACAATAAACTGTGGAAAATTCTGAAAGAGATGGGAAGACCAGACCACCTGACCTGCCTCTTGAGAAACCTATATGCAGGTCAGGAACAACAGTTAGAACTGGACATGGAACAACAGACTGGTTCCAAATAGGAAAAGGAGTACGTCAANTTGACTGTGTGGATCACAATAAACTGTGGAAAATTCTGAAAGAGATGGGAAGACCAGACCACCTGACCTGCCTCTTGAGAAACCTGTATGCAGGTCAGGAAGCAACAGTTAGAACTGGACATGGAACAACAGACTGGTTCCAAATAGGAAAAGGAGTACGTCAAGGCTGTATATTGTCACCCTGCTTATTTAACTTCTATGCAGAGTACATCATGAGAAACGCTGGGCTGGAAGAAGCCCAAGCTGGAATCAAGATTGCTGGGAGAAATATCAATAACCTCAGATATGCAGATGACACCACACTCATGGCAGAAAGTGAAGAGGAGCTAAAAAACCTCTTGTTGAAAGTGAAAGAGGAGAGTGAAAAAGTTGGCTTAATGCTTAACATTCAGAAAAGGAAGATCATGGCATCTGGTCCCATCACTTCATGGGAAATAGGTGGGGAAACAGTGGAAACCATGTCAGACTTTATTTTTTTGGGCTCCAAAATCACTGCAGATGGTGACTGCAGCCATGAAATTAAAAGACGCTTACTCCTTGGAAGAAAAGTTATGACCAACCTAGATAGCATATTGAAAAGCAGAGACATTACTTTGCCAAGAAAGATCCGTCTAGTCAAGGCTATGGTTTTTCCTGTGGTCATGTATGGATGTGAGAGTTGGACTGTGAAGAAAGCTGAGCACCAAAGAATTGATGCTTTTGAACTGTAATGTTGGAGAAGACTCTTGAGAGTCCCTTGGACTGCAAGGAGATCCAACCAGTCCATTCTGAAGGAGATCAAACCTGGGATTTCTTTGGAAGGAATGATGCTAAAGCTGAAACTCCAATGCTTTGGCCACCTCATGCGAAGAGTTGACTCACTGGAAAAGACTCTGATGCTGGGAGGGATTGGGGGCAGGAGGAGAAGGGGATAACAGAGGATGAGATGGCTGGATGGCATCACTGACTTGATGGACATGAGTCTGAGTGAACTCCAGGAGTTGGTGATGGACAGGAAGGCCTGGTGTGCTACGATTCATGAGGTTGCAAAGAGTTGGACACAACTGAGTGACTGAACTGAATTGAACTGAACTGAAGCTTGGATACTACATAGTCAGGAATGTGACTAGAAGAAATACCAACCTGCAATGAAAAATTTTCACAGAAACCTCATTGTCCATACTACCAGGTACCTGGATCATACAGTGGGACCACAGGGAGAAACTTGGCCATTTGCCACAGAACAAATGCCTCCATCTCCATGCTTTCCAGGAGATCCCACTTCCCTCACTATGCCACCTTCTGTTGTTCCCTGCTGCTTTGCAAGTGTCTTATGGATGCATCTGTTTGATACAGTATAGAGCACTTTGCCCACTCCCTTGAGAATGCAGTTCCAACTGGGTTCAATAATTACTTCTTAGGGTATCTGGCTGTATTCAGTGGCTCATCAGGTAAAGAATCTTCCTGCAATGCAGGAAACACAGGAGATATGGGTTCAATCTCTGGGTTGGAAAGATCTTCTGGAAGAGGAAATGGCAACCCACCCCAGTATTCATGCCTGAAAAAGAAAAAAATCCCATAGACAGGAGAGCCTGAAAGCCTACAATCCATGGGCTCTCAAAGAATCAGACATGAATGAGCAACTAGACTCTAGAGGAGTCTAGAAAGGGTGATGTTTCCCTTTTTTAGCCTCTAAAGAGCAGGGATACCTTCTAGACAATGTTGGAGATGATGTTGAACTATTTTACAGTATCTTATCATAGATAATTAACAAAATCACCAAAAGAAATGATCTTCCCAATTCCCACTGGTCTCCTCTTGCCAGCACTAATTCCATTCAGAAGAAACAATTACCTGTGTATCTCCTACATGTCCCAAACATTGTCATTTCAGGCACTTCCTCTTTCAGAACTAGTTCGGCATTGCTGTAAGCAGAGCACCCGATGTAAGCATCCATCTAAAATCAGTAGACTTGAGGACCCTCCTTTCCCATAGAAGGCCCTTGAACACCAAAGACTCAAGCAGTCATTCAGATCAATGACTTTGCTTTCCCCTGATTTCTGTTAGGTTTTTTGATTCAAGTCAAATGATGGATTAGAGGGCAATTCTTGTTTTTAAGAGTGTACTACCAGAAACATAAAATGTGAACATTGATGACAGTGTTCCTTTCTTTTGTTCATGGCATAGTGGTGGGGATAAAAGTGGTTTGAAAAAATTGTAGGAGACTTTCTGGGGGCTTCTCTGGTGGCTCAGAGGTTAAAGCATCTGCCTGCAATGTAGGAGACCTGAGTTCAATCCCTGGGTCAGAAAGATCCCCTGGAGAAGGAAATGGCACCAACTCCAGTACTCTTGCCTGGAAAATTCCATGGATGGAGGAAGCCTGGTAGGCAACAGTCCATGGAGTCACAAAGAGTTGGACATAACTGAGTGGCTTCACTTTCACTTTTCTGTTTCTAGTTCCACATGTAAAAAATGTAGCGATCATTACTTTGTCCTAACAATAAATAAAAAGTTGAACATACTGAAAATTCACTAACTCTTCTAGGATCTGTGAATGAAGACACAGGGAGAGCTGCTGCCTTCAGGATTGAAGACAGGTGAACCCAGGGAGCCAAGGCTTACAGGAGTGGAGATCCACAAGTAGAATCTGCTTTTGGAAATGAGATGGCAAGAAAACTGGAAGGAAGATGGTTGAATCGGTGGAGATTCAGTCTGGATGACTCCGAGGATGAAAAACTCCAGAGGGGTGCCGCCATAGGAGTGACCCACACATAGTAAGTTTTAGCCATCTAGTCCCACCTAATGGTGGATGAGGGAGAAAAAAAAACGAGGAACACTTGTGAAATTCAGTCTAGAGGCACAGGCTCACTAAATGCTGAGACCTCATCATAAGCCTATAAATGCTTCCTTGCTTCACTGCCCCCTTACTAAAGGTCTATTTGCAGCAGTTCCTTTTACTCGTTACCCCATATCTAGCTCTCAAGAAAAAATTACAAGGCAAACCAAAGAGAAAAAAAAATCCCACAGAATTTAAAGAGACAAAGCAAGCTTCATAGCAGGGATGTGGAATTAACAGCTTGGGATTTAAAACAATTATGATTAATATGCTGAGGGCTCTAAAGGATAAATAGCATGCAAAAACAGATGGAAAATGAAAGCAAAGAGATAGAAATCCTAAGAACCAAAGAAAATGCTAGAGATCAAAACCACTGTCAAAAGAGATAAAAATATTAATAATTGTTGGATCCAAGGTGATGGCTGAGGTTAACAGTCCCTTGTTGCAGAGACCCCAAGGTTGCCTGCAGCTGGCTGCAGTGGTTCAAGGAGACCTAGCATTTCTTCATTTTAAGTGAAGAGGATAAACAGTATTATTTTAAGTGAAAAGGATAATAATGGTTTCAACTGGAGTACACCAGGAAAGATCTTGATGGTTGAAAATATTAATATCTCCATTATGTCTTCAAGAATGACTCTGATATCTAGTGTGACAATCTCACCAAACATCCCAACATTGCACCAGAAATTCCATTCCCTGAGGTAGATGGGTCCATCTCAAATGTCTTTTCTTTTGATGGACACAGATTTTATTAATTTACCAAACTCAGGAACTTCTCTATAAGCAGAATTATCTTATGAAATGCCACTTCATAAAACATATACATTCTGTTAATGTTTTCTAAGAATTTAAATGAATGCTTTATGGATTTTAAAACAATATTTGGGGAAGTCATAAATGCAAATTTTATTTGACATATTTTTAACCTTTTACTCCCGTATGCACTTTAAAAATTTTCAGTGTACCACTGCAGGAACATGAAAAATAGAGGTTAATTACTAAAAAATAGAGAAAAGGACCTCTGCTTTCTCATGCAGTTTTAATTTTATTAGTACTTTGTCGCTCAGTCATGTCCGACTCTTTGCGACCCCATGGACTGTAGTCTACCAGGCTCCTCCCTCCATGGGATTCTCCAGGCAAGAGTACTGGAGTGGGTTGCCATTTCCTTCTCCAAATCTCAAATGTCTAATTGAGCACTTCAAGCTTTTGAACCAGTAATCTGCTCAAAGTTTATGGCTCCAGGGCTGGGTCCATGGCTGGCAGCAGAAAGCCTGGATGTGATTTAGTCTCCATGGGATTCTCCAGGCAAGAGTACTGGAGTGGGTTGCCATTTCCTTCTCCAAATCTCAAATGTCTAATTGAGCACTTCAAGCTTTTGAACCAGTAATCTGCTCAAAGTTTATGGCTCCAGGGCTGGGTCCATGGCTGGCAGCAGAAAGCCTGGATGTGATTTAGAAGCATAAAGAACAATGAAACCAGTGAAGATCCAAGCTACTGAGACAGAAAACAGAGTTTTGCTAGTCCAGGTCTCTGTCTTCCTATGTCTTCCTCATTCAGCTTCTAATAAAACCTGAGCTCTGACATACCTCCTCCAACTTTAAACCGTTTTCACTCAAGAGCTACAGCAGGTGTTGATGGAAAAATGAGAATTGCTACTGGGTTTCTGAGAAGGGATGTGTGGAGGAGGGAGATAAGAGTGGGACTCAGAAACAGTAAGAATATTTGAAGCCTCTCTTTGCTTGGGGGATATGGTATAGCTGAAAGTTTTTATACAGGCTTTTTGGCTTCCGGAAATAGACTTGATAAAAGCTGCTTCCTACTAAAAAGGAGAAAGAGGTGGAGGATGAGGAAGCAGAGAATGAAGCAGATGCCCTTAGCAAACTGCTAATATAATTATGGCTAACTGGGAGAGCTATTTGGCTTGTCCTACTAATAAAAAAGTGTGGTGAAGTCAGAATGGCTGCGATCCAAAAGTCAACAAGCAATAAATGCTGGAGAGGGTGTGGAGAAAAGGGAACCCTCTTACACTGTTGGTGGGAATGCAAATTAGTACAGCCACTATGGAGAACAGTGTGGAGATTCCTTAAAAAATTGCAAATAGAACTGCCTTATGATCCAGCGATCCCACTGCTGGGCATACACACCAAGGAAACCAGAATTGAAAGAGACACGTGTACCCCAATGTTCATTGCGGCACTATTTATAATAGCCAGGACATGGAAGCAACCTAGATGTCCATCAGCAGATGAATGGATAAGAAAGCTGTGGTACATATACACAATGGAGTATTACTCAGCTATTAAAAAGAATACATTTGAATCAGTTCTAATGAGGTGGATGAC
>SJXQ01006260.1:88942-182356 GCA_006408695.1 Aepyceros melampus | reverse complement strand
AAGAGACACAGATGTATAGAAAGGCCTTTTGGACTCTGTGGGAGAGGGAGAGGGTGGGATGGGTTGGCAGAGTGGCAGTGTAACATGTGTGATATCGTAAGTGAAACGAATCGCCAGGCCAGGTTTGATGCAGGATGCAGGATGCTTGGGACTGATGCACGGGGATAATCCAGAGAGAGGGTGTGGGGCGGGAGAGGGGAGGTGGGGGTCGGGATTGGGAGTTCATGTATACTCGTGGCTGATTCATGTCAATGTATAGCAAAATGAATACAGTATTGTAAAGCAAAACAAACTAAAAAAATAAAAATTAATTAAAAAATAAAATAAAATAAAACTTAAAAAAAAAGTGTGGTGATTGGGTAGGAAGAATTTGGGAAAGCAGACAAATCACATATTATTATTGCTGGAAAAAGTTAAATTCAAAGGAAACAATGCTCCAGGACTGAAGAGAAAGTGAAAGTCTCTCAGTCATGTCCAACTTTTTGTGACCCCATGGGCTGTAGTCCATGGAATTCTCCAGGCCAGAATATTGGAGTGGGTAGCATTTCCCTTCTCCAGGAGATCTTCCCAACCCAGGGATCGAACCCAGGTCTCCCGTATTGCGGGTGGATTCTTTACCTTCTTTACCAGCTGAGCTGCAAGGGAAACCCAAGAACACTGAAGTGGGTAGCCTATCCCTTCTCCAGCGGATCTTCCCGACCCAGGAAGTGAACTGGGGTCTCCTGCATTGCAGGTGGATTCTTTACCAACTGAGTTATCAAGGACCAGGGGAGAAGGTTTATTTCAAAGTGCTTAATTCACCACCTTTGATGATATGTTTGATTTTGAAGTTTTTTTTTTTTTTTTTTTTCCTTTTTTGGCTGAACTGGATATCTGTGGCTTTGTGTGGGCTTTCTCTAGTTGTAGTGAGTGGGGGCTACTCTAGGTGCCTGGGCTTCAGGAGTTGCAGCACAGGCTCAGTAGTTATGGCTCATGGGCCCTAGAGCACAGGATCAGTGGTTGTGACACACGGACTTAGTTGCTACTGAGCATGTGGAATCTTCCTGGACCAGGGATTGAACCTGTGCCCCCAGCATGGGCAGGTGGATTCTTATCCACTGTGCCACCTGGGAAGTCCTGAAGTTTATTTTAAAGAGTGTTTCTCACATTGTGGCAAAGGTGAAGAAAGTCAACTGACAAAAACATATTGTACCAGGAGCTCTTTGCATCTCCACACCCCTTTTAGAAAAGCAAACGTGCATATTCTTCCAGAAGTGGTTCTTCATAAGCCATTCCTGGTCTGGTGACTGCCTCCTTTGGTCTGATTTTTCTATCCTAGAAACCTGTACCACATGGAGTCAAAAGTTCACGATGTGGTGGAATCCACCACCCACCTGCTCTTATAAAGCTCAGACACGAGTTTCCCACATCCATCCTTTTTTTGCACCATACCTGTGATTCACAGTTCTTCAGAAACCAGTAGCAGAGCTTTGGTAAAAACAAACAAAAAAGATACCCACTTTCTTCCAGTCCCTGTTGTTTAGTCGCTCAGTTGTGTCTGACTGTTTGCCGACCCCATGGACTGCAGCACTCCAGGCTTCCTTGTCCTTCACCATCTCCCACAGTTTGCTCAAACTCATGTCTATCGAGTTGAAGATGTCCCTAGGATGTAGGTTTTTCATCCAGGTGTCTCATCTGCATTTCCAGGTTCTTTGGGATTCCGGGAACAGAAGCACTCTCAGGCTGGCTCCCACCATTTAGGAAAAGAGTCAGCCTCCTGGGGGTTAAAGATCAGGGCTGGGATGCCTTGGGCTTCTTCCCTGATGGGTTCCTCCTCCCCGGAGCACCCGCATCTTCTCTCCAGGGTCCCACTTCCACCTTGGCGAGGCCCCTCTCTCAGCCTCACCTTCTTGTGTCTCTGTCTTCTGGCTCCTTTTCATCTTGGTGCATCATCTTCTTGCTCATAATCTGGTTTCCTGAAAACTTGAGCTTGCTTATGGCCTCTTGTGACTTCTACTGAACTTCATATATCTCCTCTTCTACATCCCTTCAGCTTGGGTTCCCATAGCCTGATTCTCTCCTTTCTCAAGTCAGGTTCCTAAGCATGAGAACGCCCCTGGCCCAGCTCACTCCCTCTTTATTCATCCATGGATTGGCTACACCTGGGACTAACCATTCAGGTGGGCTGGGGTCCTGTGATAAAGCGTAACTGCCTGGTTCTTTGAAGACAGTGGGAGCACTGGGCCCTGGGATTCCTCAATCCATTATTTCTTCTGAGCTGAATCCCTAACAATCCATGGACATTCTTTGAGACAGAAAGGAAACTAGACTCAAAGCAATGATTTTTCAACCTAATCAAAAAAGGAAACAAATAATAAGTATGAATATTAATTGCCTTATTCCCTATTCTAGAGAATTTAAGATAAGTTCTATTGTTGACCTATCTCTTCACTTCAACAAGCTTCATTCAAGTACCAGGACTTTACCACCTCCATGTCCACCTGGCCAGGCTCTAAGTGTGGGTCTATTTTTTTTTTGCCCGTTGAGGAACATGACAAATCCACCACTGAAAAAAACTGAAAACCTTTCCCTGCTGCATGTCACCTTGGCACTTTGCTACTGTGTTGGCTTCGCTGAAGACAGTGCATTAAAAAACCCCTGAGATCCAGGCTTGGGAAATCTTGATCTGCACATGTCTTTGAAGGGAGAGTGCAGTGGGCACTTTAGTTACCCTGGCCTGTCTGGGGCTTGCTCAGTGAGGTTCATGAACGCTTGTTGGTGTTTTACCTTGTCTGTGGGCGTTAACTTCCCCCTTCTCTCCCCTAGCCTTGGCCTGCCCTTGGTGCTATAAAGGCCACCTAACCTGACCCAGTTCCTCCACGGAGGTTGCAGTGAACCAGGCTACAGTGTTCAACACAATCAGCACAGCTGGGGGAACCTATTATGAGGTGTGTGATGTGACAGGGAAAATTAGGAATCAGTTTAACTCGGTAGCTCTCCCCCAACTCATCACCTCCAGCTCCACCTGAATTCCCTGCGTTACTGGGTACCTGCCCTATTACCTCTCACTGCTGAGCTTTTGCTTTTGAGTTCTGTCTGGGAAATGTTCTCATTCTACTTAACCTTTTCAGTCTGAGATGTTGCTTCCTCTGAGAAGACTGACTTGACTCCCTCTCCCTGGGATGGGACTGGGTTCTGTGACATCCACACCCACATGCTCCCATGGCAGCTAGTGTTTTGCTTCTTTGTTGTAATTGTTGCTAATTTCTTTGAGTGGAGATCCCTGGAGTACAGTGCCCTCATTGTTTGGTGCATAGAAAATGCTCAACTTCTTGTCTAGTGTTAATGTGTGAGCTTGAAACTTGACTTGGCTAATGGAATCTTCTCATTCATTCTGGATTTAGGATGATATTATGCATTCTGGTGAGAATTCATAGCAGTGCTTCAATCAATAGCTAATATTTCTAGAACAATTATCACATATGAGCACCTCATGAAGTGCTTAAGTTTATCACAGGATTTTGTCTCTGTCATTCTTTTCAACCAGCAAGGCAGATATGTATTAAAAAGCAGAGACATTACTCTGCCTACAAAGGTCCATATAGCCAAAGCTATGGTTTTTCCAATAGTCATGTACAGATGTGAGAGCTGGACAACAAAAAAGGCTGAGCACTGAAGAACTGATGCCTTCGAACTATGGTGCTGGAGAAGACTCTTGACAGTCCCTTGAACTGCAAGATCAAACCAGCCAATCCTAAAGGAAATCAACTCTGGATATTCATCAGAAGGAATGATGCTGAAGCTGAAACTCCAATACTTTGGCTACCTGATGTGAAAAGCCAGTTTACTGGAAAAGACCTTGATGCTGGGAAAGATTGACGGTGGGAGGAGAAGGGGATGACAGAGGATAAGATGGTTGGATAGCATCACTGACTCAATGGACATGAGTTTGAGCAAGCTCCGGGAGATGGTGAAGGACAGAGAAGCCTGGAATGGGGTTGCATTCTGTGGGGTTGCAAAGAATCAGACAGTACTGAGGGACTGAAAACAAAGGTAGATACTACTTTAAACTGTTCTACAGACTAGGAAACTGAGATAGAAAGGCAAAGGGAATGGCATCTGCCATCCAGCAATAAAGTGGACATGACAGAGTTGCAGCCTGGATGATCTGACCCAAGGCTTCCTGCCTGAGGTGACACCTGGTGCCATCAAGCTCCTGGAGCTCCTCTGCTCAACACAGGCATTATAAGCCTGCAAGAGACTTAAAATGCACCTCTTGGTGTCTTAAACTGTGCTTTCTACCAGCAATCTTGAAATTGTCTTCAGCTTAAAAGTATGCCCCAAATCCAGGATGTCCTGCCAACTGGGCAAGGCATTTAAAAAATTGTAATTCTTATGAATATAATCTAATTTTTTTCTGTTCCTCTGTTATGTTTCTTTTGGTGTTGCTTTTTAAAATTATACAAGTTATACCAAAGTACATTCTTCTTTCTCAGTGGTCCAGAGGAATTAGGAATATACAGAGTAAAATGTGAAAGGCCTCTTCACCACTTGCTTCTCCTTCCTGGGCAATTTCATTTTCTACCTGAGAGGTAACAATTATTGAGTTTGGAGTGGATCCTTCAAGTCCTTCCTCTATGTATGTGGCTAAGGAATAAAGTTCTTTTTCTATGTGAATGGCTTCAAACTCTGTGCATCGTTTGGTCCCTTAAATTTTTTCCTGCTGATTGCTACATCTTGGAGACCAGCCTCATTCTATTTAAGGGCTTTATAGTATTTACTGGGGCTTCCCCGGTGGCTCAGACAGTAAAGAATCTGGCCTGCAATGCAGGACACCGGGCTTCATCCCTGGGTCGGGAAAATAACCTAGAGAAAGGAAGGGTTACCTACTCCAGTATTCTTGCCTAGAGAATTTTATGGACAGAGGAGCCTGGTGGGCTATAGGCCATGGGGTCACAAAGAGCCAGAGCTGACTGAGCGACTAATATTTTATTGTATTTACTAGCCTTTAACTCTTACCTTACTGATGGAAATATGGGGAATACCCAGAAAACTGCAAATCACAGCTTGCTTCGACTTTTTTAAAATGTTTATTTATTTTGCTCTAAAGAATGCTCAAGAGGAGCGCTCATTTTGTGTTGAGGTTTACTGCTCCTTTTCACAAATTTATACAATCAGTGCCACTCACTCTTCCTAGGATAAGGAAAGCAGTCCATTTTGTTTCGGTAAAATTCGTGACTCACAATGTCGCCTCTCCCAGCTGAGAGAGGCCCAGTCTATTGTGCGCCTGGAAGGGGCACAGGATGTTGTTACACTTGGCTACCCAGTTGTACAATGGTGTCCGAAATTAGGCCCCGTGCTGGTTAAGCCCTTGTTTGCTCTTCAGATCTGACCATAGACTGGCACAATGGGAGTGCTACCTGCGCTGTCAAGGCTTACAAGTGTGTGTGTAGATGTGTGGTCTGTGTGTACGTGTTGTGTGGGTGGTATGAATGAACATGAATGGTCTGTGTTGTGTGCAGTGTGTGTGTGGTGTGCATATGTGATGTGTGGTGTGTGTATCTGCATTGTACTGTGTGTGTGTGGTGTTTGTGTGATAAGTGTACGGTGTGTATAGTGTGTATGAGGGTTGTGTATCGTGTGTGTTTGTGTATGTGTGGTGTTTCTGTGGTATGTGTAGGGTATTTGTGTGTGCATTGTGTTGTGTGTGTAGTGTGTGTGGTGTGGTATGTATATTGTGTGTGTGTGTCTGGTATTTGTGTGGTGTTTATGTGTACATTGTGTGTGTTGTATATGGCATGTGTGTAGTGTGGTGTGTGTGTGTGTGTATGGTGTTTGTGCAGAGAGTATGTAATGTGTATGTATGTGCAGTGTTTGTGTGGTATGTGTTGGGTTAGTGTGCATTGTGTGTGTAGGCCATTGTGTGTAGTGTGTGTGTGGCACATGTGTGTTATATGTATGTCTGTATGATGTTTGTGTAGAGAGTGTGTTGTATGTGTCTATGTGTAATGTGTGCGTGTATATGTGTATGCAGACACCAGCCCACTCCTCTGCACACTCGTTCATGTGAAGAGAAGGTTTACCTGAGTGGAGCATTAAGGGACAGCGCTCCTCGACTCACTCTGCTTCATTGCTCTTGCACCAATTACTTCCAAGTCCAGAATGCATGCAGAACCTAATGAACCCATATTTCCCTTTCCGTGTAGAGCATTCTGCAAGGACAATGAACATCATCTGTTGAACCTGCAAATACAGAATCTCCTTGTAGGGAAACCTTGAGGAAATGTCTTCCTAGGAGTTATCCTTGGAGGAAATGCTACTCAATACATAATTGATGAGTGAGTTGTGGTGATTCATTTTACTTGAATCTACTACTGGCGCATTTGGCTTCAAAGTCCTCTGGCTGCTCTTTTTCTGTGACTAGAAGGATCTACTTTATTCATGTTAACAGCTCAATGTTGATTTTTTTTTTTCTCAATTTGGTTGGGTCTTAGTCTACTTTCATTTCTCTCCAACACTGAAATTTGAAAATAACCCGTAAAATACCGAGGTAAATTCATGTATTAATTTAAACATTCGTAACTCTTAATGCAATTCTTTAACAATTATCAAGATAAAAATAGGGCACTGAGATTAATTTCAAAGTACATAAGGTTCTTTGATCATGCGCTGAGGAAATCCAAATTCTTTATTCTCATTCCTTTTGAGATTGGTGACCAAGTGTCAATAGCTACCAGAAATCAGCTGAAGGTGAAAGGACAATATTAGCTTTAGTCTTCAAAATAGAGGGCTTTAGGATTACCTCTCTGTTCTCTCTAAAATGTGGCTCTTGAGGGAGGAAGCCCCGTCTTCAGGGCAAGCCTGGACCACTGTAACCCAGCCTCCTGCATGGAGAGTCTCCGCCTGCTGCCAGACTGCCGCATCAAGACGCAGAGAGCTCTCAGAGGAGCTGGGCCATACCCAGTTTACTTCCCATCTAGGAGTAGACAGCCGGGTCTGCTGACTCTCCCCTGCTGTCCCCTATCATGCAGGTCAGGTCTTGTGGATGGGTGCTTCCAAGGGTCTCTTCCAGAAGAGATGTGCCTTCCCCAAAAGGCCCCAAGAGCAGGGCACTACAAGCCCCCAGAGGTATGACCGAGTTTATCAGCTGAGTCAGAAACAATCAAGTTTATAATCCAGGATCTGATATTAATCTCTGCTTCCTCCAGCCTGGCTATGGGGCTGAGAGGGTAGCTCTTTCCTCCCAGAGCGCCTGCATTTTTTGAGGATGGAGTGAATGTTTGTGTTTTCATGAGGCCATGCGAAAGGAATGTGAATATTAGAAAAGAGCCCTATTTGTTAAAATGATAATTGCTAGAGTGCTCTGAAGGCATCCATATTTGCTCTTCTACTTCTCATGAAAGCCTGAAGAATGGGGCCGCATCTGACCCTGTGACTTGCACTCACCAAGGCCCTACCAGATGACAGAAACTTGCTGTCGATTTGGTTATAATTTTCACTAATGACTTGGATTTCCTTTGGCCACCAAATATTTCAAAGCAACTGGTTTTTACAGTATCCAAGAGCTGACTAGCCCCATGGCAGTTGCCCAGACTAACTTCATGAAGCGAGCGTGTGAATAAAATAATAAACGAGTGTATAAACATGCATAATTTATTTGAATCAATATTCATGCTTGATTACACCGTGGGCTGTTTCAGATGTTTGAAAGCCAGGCCTGGCTGGCCCCCGCAGACACCCCCTGTGGTAATTCCCTCAGGAAGTGAGCTCACCTCCCCTCCTGGAAGAGCATTTAAAAAATGCTTGTGTTCCTCCTGGTGCCAGCTCTGCGGGGCTGGGGTCAACTATGAGTTTCATTTACTCCTTATAACAACTGAGAGAGTCCTCAGGAACAAGCTTGCCTCCTTGTACCTTTCCATTTGTTTCCTCCTGAGCGGTGCCTGGGCCTTCTAGTCCAGAGGGCCTTGGGGACAGAGAAGGAAGAGAGGAAGAACAGCAGCCTGTGAGAACATGGTCTCTTCTTGTGCTTTCTCCAGTCAAGCAAAGGCTCCATGCTATGGTGTAGAGGAGATGCTGGGCAGATGGAAACATTTGCCTGTGCCCACTTTAACCATCCAAAGGTGTCAGCCTCCGACAACCACGGTCCCAGCAGTGAGCAGCAGCATGGCCTGGCGGTCAAGTGTCAAGTTAGATCAAGTCAGACAAATCTGGTTTGCACCCTGCCTCTGCACATCACCAGCTGTAAAGCTGCTGGCGACTTACTCAGCCTCTCTGTGCTTCAGATTTCCTGTCTGTAAAACAAGGATGACAGAAGAGCCTTCCCCATCGGGAACTGAAATGATCTTAGAAATCCTGCTCATAGAAGAATGAATGAGGAAAGGACCAAGGATTAGTGAATTCCTGGCTCCCCAGGACTCTGCACACATTTTGTGCAAATACCCACTGAGAGGAGAAGAGAACCCCGTGTTTGACTGGGACTGGATCAGAGGTTTAACAAAATCTGTCTTTTATGCTCTGACCACCTCTTCAGCACAGTATTTTATGTATCTTCTATGGAACATCAGAGGTGTAGACAAGCTCTCATCTTTCAAGGAGTCATGGATTCTGGCTGGACTTGGCACCCAGACAACCAGAGGCATAGATTTTACTGTCTCTCCCAAGTCATCCTGATGATTCACGTCTTTACTTTGTTGTAATAACACAATAAAAAGGTCTCTCAGACACCCAAGTGGAGGTTGTGTGTTCAGTTACAGACTCTCCAATTGTCAAACATGCTTCTAGGTCACTTTACCTTCCACTCCAGTCTGTTCTGCCTCAGTCTCCCTTGTTCTGTCACCAGTGGAAGAAATTATTTCCCTAAAGCTCAGAGTTTTTAAATCTTGGCACTACTAACATTTTGGATCAGATAATTCTTTGTTATGGGGGTTGTCCAGTGCCTTGAAGCATACTTAGCAGAAAGCCAGGCCTCTACACCCTGGATGCCAGCAAACAACCTTAGCCTCAGCTCGACAATTGAAAATGCCTTCTGACATTGCAAATATCCCCTTGGGAAGGGGGAGCAAAATCCCTCCTGGTTGAGAACCACTGTCCTAAATGGCTGCAACATGCTTTTAATGTCACTTTAAAGACAGAGATGGGTGATATATATGTGTATATACACACATGGAGTGAGGAGCACCAAAGAGCTCAATAGTGCAATCCAACACCAGAAGTTTGGAAGTTCTCTTACTTCTAGGGTAAGCTCAGCCTCCCTTCTCTTCTCTCCTTCTGCCCAACTCCCTGTTCAAGTAGGAAACATTCTAAAAGCAGGTCACATGTAGAATTTTTTGAGTTGCAACTTTAGAAAGATTGAAAAGGCTGTTTCTTTGTTCTCTTTCTGCCTCTTTTTTTCTTTCCTCTCAGTGTGGCTGGTGAGGTCGGACTCTGGAGAGAACTTCAGCTTGGAAAGTCAGGAGGGGCTGGGGTAGGGCTGCAGGAAGGGAGGCATTGTGTAGGCAGGCTCTTTCCTCAGTTCTTCTTTCTGCCTGGAGCTGGTTCTGATGAAGGGACTTGCACCAAGGTGCTGGACAGAAGGCTCCATTTCAAAGAGGTGCCATATCCCGAGCCACTGCTCTGAACCCACCACCTGGGTGGCTGGGATGGGAGGCAGACAGCTCCAGGTGGCTAGGATCGGAGAAAGCTGTTGGTGGAGAGTTGCAGAAGCAGATATGCACCTGGCAGGAAGAATGAGAAGCCACATAGCAGCAGAAGCTATATGTGGTGCAGAGATAGAGGGCAGATAGTAGAAAGAAGTGGGGAGTCAGGGGCTGAGTAAGGTGACAAGTAGCTTTGAGAGGTCCCCCTGACCACTAGAGCGACTGTAAATGCCAAGTGGCAAGAAACAGCATTTCATTTCGCAATGAGGTTTGATGAGATAGGTTTTTTCCTCAACACTCTGTTCATCCTCACAGTAAACTCCTGTTAGACTAAGCAATCTGATTGTGTGGGAGTGCCTAACTCACTGCATCTCCAACTTCAACCTACATATCTCCAGAGGTCCACAGACATAGTCTCTGCTGTTTGCAAGCGGTCTGAGAATAAGTCTGGCTTTTAGGTAGGCCAAAAGAATTAATACAGTCACATTCTGAATCATTTACAACAACTATACTGTCCAGTACGGGAGCCCCTGGCCACATGTGGCCATTGAGCATTGAGACATGACTAGTCAAAATCAAATTATGCTGTAAGCTTAATACACAGACTGGATTTTGAAATGTTGGTAAGAAAATAAGAATATGAAATATCTCAGGAAGTTCTTATACATTACCTGCTGAAATGATAACATTTTGGGTTCAGTTCAGTCGCTCAGTCGTGTCCGACTATTTGCGACCCCATGAATCACAGCATGCCAGGCCTCCCAGCCATCACCAACTCCCGGAGTTTACTCGAACTCGTGTTCATCAAGTTGGTGATGCCATCCAGCCATCTCATCCTATGTCGTCCCCTTCTCCTCGTGCCCCAATCCCTCCCAGCATCAGGGTCTTTTCCAATGAGTCAACTCTTCACATGAGGTGGCCAAAATATTGAAATTTCAGCTTCAGCATCAGTCCCTCCAATGAACACCCAGGACTGATCTTCTTTAGAATGGACTGGTTAGATCTCCTTGCAGTCCAAGGGACTCTCAAGTGTTTTCTCCAACACCACAGTTCAAAACCATCAATTCTTCAGCGCTCAGCTTTCTTCACAGTCCAACTCTCACATCCATACATGACCACAGGAAAAACCATAGCCTTGACTAAATGGACCTTTGTTGGCAAAGGAATGTCTCTGCTTTTCAATATGCTATCTAGTTTAGTCATAACTTTCCTTCCAAGGAGTAAGCGTCTTTTAATTTCATGGCTGCAATCACCATCTGCAGTGATTTTGGAGCCCCCAAAAATAAAGTCTGACACTGTTTCCCCATCTATTTCCCATGAAGTGATGGGACCAGATGCCATGATCTTCGTTTTCTGAATGTTGAGCTTTAAGCCAACTTTTTCACTGACCTCTTTTACTTTCATCAAGAGGCTTTTTAGTTCCTCTTCATTTTCTGCCATTTTGGGTAGTCTAAGTTAAATAAAATGTGATATGAAAATTGATCTTGCCTGTCTCTTTTGACTTTTTAATTGTGGCTACTAGAGAATTTTAAATCATATATGTGGCTTACATCACATTTCTACTGGACACCACTAGTCTAGATTATGCATTCTTAAAGGAGATGATATTGTACTTTATGTAGTAAAAATTGGTTCTTGGGGGAAACGTGAAAAATTGTAATCTTTAACATATTAGAGAACAGATATACATACAGCATATAAACAGATTTATAGTATGCCTATGGTATTAAAATTTCACAACAAAAACTAGCTTCTGGAGGGCCTTTTAGACAAGACCTTAGTAGGACATTGAAAGAAGAGGAGTAATACTTTTGCTTTAACTTCAAGTTATGGATAATTTTTCAAAGCCCACATAGGATCTGATAATGAGAATAGATATACATAGGGCTACTTATTCTGGGTAAGGGTTGGAATGAAGTCTTTGGTTATAAATCCCAGTGATGTCTAATAAAAACTCTTTTTAAAAAATCTTAAAAAAAAATTGGGAAAACCACCTAACTGCCATTTAAATTAAAATTTCCTGTTGGTTCCAGTGATTCTAGCATAATTTTTTTTCTCTCATAAATTGTTTTCTACTATTTTGAGCATTGAGTATCTTCGGATAGTAACAGAAGATTTAAAGCCACACCCTATACTTGACAGTGATGCTTTAGGACAATTCCTAACCACTAGAATCTCCTGGATGTAAAATCTTGTCTTGAACCATATTTGAACCTTTTGGTATGAGAACCCTGCTGGTTGGCTGGCACACCATATCTTCCTGGTTTTCAGAAAGAAGGCTCAAGAGAGGCGCCTTGGACTTCAAATGGCTATTACAAAACAACATCTTGATGAGTTAAGTGTAAATGAATCAGAAGCATATGGATTTAATTAGCCTCCAAACACAGCCATTTCAAAATGCAGAAAGGAAAAAAGCATGCTTGTGTCAAAACACATCTTGAGGTTTTCCTGCTAAATTCAAAATGATGGAAAAACAGATGGGACCCTCTGCCAAATGTTCAGGTTGTACTCTCCACACGTACTATCTTATCAGGAACACAGAGCAGTGGGAAATTTCTACCACAGAAATCAACAGCGTTTCGGCACTGTGTTTGGCAGCCCATTTGTGGCCTACATTTAATTAAACCAGGGCTACGCATGGCTGCAGAGAATGCAACTTCTAAGTTTTTGAAGATGGTCCAGGGTGCAATCCACATGGGACCATGTGTGTGGTCGTTTTTTACAGTTGAAAACCCCCATATTACTCTTCTCGTGCCCTATAAGTTTTTCCACGTTACCTCTCAAGCTGGCCATGAAGACGTCTAAGGGCTGAATACAAGTTACTTTTGTTGCCTGTTCTTGGTGAAACTGAGTGGCGTCAGGCAGAGAGTCAAGGAACATACATGCATTTTCACTTACATGTGGAACGTTCTTTCTCCCCAATGAGAAAGGTGCTAAAAGTTCAGGGGTCAAAAGCTGCATTCAAGTTGAAATGAAAGGAGGGGCCTGGTGGGCTCAAATAGGACAAGCCTCAGAATTTATTCATACTGAAGCCAGAATGGAAACAGGGGACAATTCGTTTCATAGCTTTTTAAGAAATCATGTACCAGGGTTAAGCTCTTTTATGCTTTGAGGTTGTGCAGATTTACCACTGAATGGGCAAATAACACCACACATTTGTTGAACAAGAGCCTACAAAGTGCTTTTTCATATATTAATTTTTAATCTTCACAACAACCTGTGAATGGGGCTGAATGCTCCTCATTTTCCAGAAGAGGAAACTGGGCTGATTGAGGTTCAGAAATCTGAAGTTCTCTCAGTTAGGAAGGGGTAGAGCCAGACTTGATTGCAAGTCTTTTAGTTCTACGACTAGGGCATTTTTCACTCATCCATCCCACCAAGGAGGAATATGGAAATTGCAAGTTTTATTTAGGTGTCTATGGTAGACTTTCACCCACTAGCCAAAGATGCCTCCCACTAGGGGAAAGCATAACACGTCTTGGGGCTCCTGAACCTCTGTCACGGTTTGCTTGAAAATCCTGGATGATACTTGTTGTCCTGGTTTAATTATTCAATTGCTCAGTTGTGTTTGACCCCATGGACTGCAGCATGCCAAGCTTCCCTGTTCATCACCAACTCCTAGAGTTTACTCAGATTCATGTCCACTGAGTCGGTGATGCCATCCAGCCATCTCATCCTCTGTTGTCCCCTTCTCCTCCTGCCTTCAATCTTTCCCAGCATCAGGGTCTTTTCCAATGACTCAGTTCTTTGCCATCAGGTAGCCAAAGTATTGGAATTTCAGCTTCAGCATCAGTTCTTCCAATGAATATTCAGGACTGATTTCCTTTGGGATTGACTGGTTGGATCACCTTGCAGTCCAAGAGACTCTCAAGAGTCTTCTCCAACACCACAGTTCAAAAGCTTCTATTCTTTAGCACTCAGTTTTGTTTTAGTCCACCTCTCACATCCATACATGACTACTGTACAAACATGACTAGACGGACCTTTGTTGGCAAATGTCTCTGCTTTTTAATATGCTGTCTAAGTTGGTCATAGCTTTTCTTTCAAGGAGGAAGCATCTTTTAATTTCATGGCAGCAGTCATCATCTGCAATGATTTTGGAGCTCAAAATATAATGTCTCTCACTGTTTCCATTGTTTCCCCATCTATTTGCCATGAAGTGATGGAAAAACAGACTGGTTCCAAAAAGGAAAAGGAGAACATCAAGGCTGCATATTGTCACTCTGCTTATTTAACTTACATACAGAGTTCATCATGAGAAACGCTGGGCTGTGGGAAGCACAAGCTGGAATCAAGATTGCCAGGAGAAATATCAATAATCTCAGATGACACCACCCTTATGGCAGAAAGTGAAGAAGAACTAAAGTGCCTCATGATGAACATGAAAGAGGAGAGTGAAAAGTTGGCTTAATTATGAACAATGCTATATTTCTGTTAGGAAAGAATGAGGGCAGGAGGAGAAGGGGGTGACAGAGGATGAGGCAGTTGGATGGACATCTCACAGACTCAGTGGACATGAGTTCACGCAAACTCCAGGAGACAGTGAAGGACAGGGAAGCCTGGTGTGCTGCAGTCCATGGGGTTGCAAAGAGCTGGACACGACTTAACAACTAAACAGCAACAATTTCACTCTCAGAGGTGTTCCAGTTAGATGGTAAGTTATCTAGATATTCTACTGTGAACCCAGTCTAAAAGGGTCAAATTTTGCTGGTTTTATAATATTTGAATAAATCATTGAATCTTTTCATATCAGGAGCTTCCTATGTTTTTCAAATCACTGTTTTCTTATATGGTAGGGGAGCATCTGTTTCTAGAGTTTTCAGGCCCTCAGGTATAAATACCCAATATAGAATGAAAGCATTGGTTAGATATCCATGCAATTCTTTATCCCTTAGTTCTAAAAAGAAATCCTACAAACTGTATCTTGCTCCAAAGTTAAGTGTGGTTTTCTAGTTCCCCCAAGCAGGGATGGTCCTGGGCACTTTGCTGTTCCCCACCTCTGTCCCTCTCCTTCCCTCAAGTATTGTTTCTTCTTGTCCCTATGCATACAGTGCCCTCAGATTGTTCTCTGGGTTCCTGCCAGTCTCTCACTAAATGTCTTACTACATCCCCTCAAAGTTCAAATTTTCTCAATTTTTTTGTCCTCAGATGTGTTTTAATAAAGCAACTGAATGCCCTCACTTCCAGTAATTGTCCTAAGCTTTGCTAATGGAGGTGTTTGCTAAGGTCCGTCTAGTCAAGGCTATGGTTTTTCCAGTGGTCATGTATGGATGTGAGAGTTGGACTGTGAAGAAGGCTGAGCGCCAAAGAATTGATGCTTTTGAATTCTGGTGTTGGAAAAGACTCTTGGGAGTCCCTTGTTCTGCAAGGAGATCCAGTCCATTCTGAAGGAGATCGGCCCTGGGATTTCTATGGAGGGAATGATGCTGAAGCTGAAACTCCAGTACTTTGGCCACCTTATGCGAAGAGTTGACTCATTGGAAAAGACCCTGATGCTGGGAGGGATTGGGGGCAGGAGGAGAAGGGGACGACCGAGGATGAGATGGCTGGATGGCATCACTGACACAATGGGCATGAGTCTGAGTGAACTCTAGGAGTTGGTGATGGACAGGGAGGCCTGGCGTGCTGCAATTCATGGGGTTGGAAAGAGTCGGACACGACTGAGCGACTGAACTGAACTGAACTTGGGGCAGGAAGACATTTCATACGCTGTCTGAATCACAGAGCTCACAGGTAAGGCCAGTCCCCTGTGGGGTGGTGTGTGAGGAAAGAGGCAGAGGGAGGGGAAAAGATTTCTGTGGAAACCCCTGACTGCTGAGAGGAGTTGTCTCCATGCCTCGACTTGGCCCTTCTCACCTGTAGACTGCTTGCTTCCATGGAGAGGGTTCAGTCACAGCAAGAAATTCCATGGAGAGTGGGAATCATGGTAAGGACTGAAGAGAGCTGCAGCACGGCCCCTCTGGTGAGTTTTTCCTCCTTGTGGACTTGCTGCATTCTTCTCCTCCACAGGGCATTCTTCTCTGTGACTTACTGTCCTGGAGGGACATGACCTGGGCTGGTGCTTGGACATCATGGCTCCTACACCCCTTCTCTGGCCATCTTCTACATTCTGTCACTCACTGCTAAGTGAGTGTCACTGCTGTGTCTGTCACTGCTAAGTTGCTTCAGTCATGTCCAACTCTGTGCGGCCCTATGGACTGTAGCCTGCCAGGCTTTTCTGTCCATGTCATGCTTCAGACAAGAATACTGAAGTGAGTTGCCATACCCTCCTCCAGGGGATCTTCCCAACCCAGGGACTGAACCCACGTCTTCGTCTCCTGCATTGCAGGTGGATTCTTTACCACTGAGCCACTGGAGAAGCCCCCAAGACGGCTAGCATTCATCAGTTTCTTCCTTCCATGTATGTAGAACCTATCTCCCTATTGAGAGATGGAATCTATTCCTCCACCCCCTTGAATCTGGGTGGGCTGGTGATTTTTTAGAAATAGAATACTGTGCAAATGATGCCTTCCAGCTTATACTTGAGTCTCTTGAAATACTAGCTCTGGGAGAAGCCAGCACCTGTGGAAGTCCAGCTACTTCAAGACCACCATGCTGTGAGGAAGCCCAATCTAGCCATATGGAGAGATGCCGTGCCAGCCCCAAGCCAGACCAGACATCCCAGACCAAACACCACAGAGCTGCAGGAAGAAACCTTCCGACGAAGTTGGCCTTGGCTTTAGACTGGCTGCACGATACCAGAAACTTCAAGTGAGAACCACCCAGCTGATCCTATCAACCTCCACAGCCACGAGCAGTAATAATAAATTATTGTTTTACTCTACTAAGTTATGGGGTGGTTTGTTAAGCAGCACCAGATAACTGGAACAGTGAGTAAGGGTGCAGTGAGTGCCAGGGCTGTGGCAGGATACCAACAGTAGGCTGCAGGATAGTGCATGGAGTGAAAGGAAAAGCTAATGTCTAGGCCTCAGAAAGGACACTCCGTTGATCAGGTGCAGGGAAGAGTGGAGAATCACTTCAGAGCACTGATCTCTGTTGCTTTTTTCGTAGAGTCCCTCAGCTCAAGAGTCAAGTTCTCAAGAGGGGAGGAGTCCTGTTATCCTAGCATGGGTCAATGGCATCTTGAACCAAAGGTAACAGGTGTCTTGACATCTTGACTGACAGTAAGAGACCATAACTGTCTAATAGAGAAGGTAGTTCTTAAAAATTAAAAAAGGAAAAAAAAATGCGAGAGGAAGTGATGTGAGGGGACCAGGATAAAGGAGAATGACCACAGGGAGTTGAAAACAAGGCCTGTTCACTTCACATGTAACTACTGCACTCACCCCCCAGTTCACTTTGCTATCTCCTAGTTCTCCAGTTATCAATCCTGAATCCAGGACAGGAATCTGATTTATTTAGTTCATTTTTTCAAGTCTGGCTATATAAGGGCCTGGATTGTCAATGGTCAACTTCCCATCTTTTGGTCCCCAAAGCTGTAGCAAGATGGGAGGGCTCAATCATATGTTACAAAAATCTCACTGTGCCTCCTGGGGAAGGGGGCATGGGAGGAGCCATTACCTGCAGAAGGGGGTGTGCCTGGGCAAGAATTCCATACGGACCACATAGGGAGAGTTTATGATAATAGACTCTAGGTTGAAGTTCCAGCCTTACCACTGGCAAGACTCTACAGAAGCTACTCAAACTGTGATGGCCAATTATCTTCTCTGTGATCACAATATCTACCCAGAGGCTTTTTGGGAGGAGCATATATCAGCACACTACCTGATATATGAGCTTTTAGTGGTGGTATCACATCATTTCATCATTTTTATCTAAAGGTTGAGGTCAGCTACCATGTCTGATGCTTAACCCCCATTGAAGAGGACAAAGACCTTTGGTGCAGCAGTTTCTGCATGCCTCTGGTCAGTACCCCCTCACCCTTGCCCTTTTAATGCATAGTGATTTCTAGCAGCTAGCCCCTGCATCTCTTTGTTGTTGTTTAATCATTAAGTTGGTTCCAACTCTTTGCAACTCCTGGACTGTAGCCTACCAGGCTCCTCTGTCCACGGGATTTCCCAGGCAAGAATACTGGAGTGGGTTGCCATTTCCTTCTCCAAAGGATCTTCCAGACTTGGATTGAACCCATATCTCCTGCATTGGCAGGTAGATTCTTTACTGCTGAGCTACCAGGGAAGCCCCTGCATCTCTTTATTGAAGGGCTTTCTTTGTGTCCTTAGGTGAGATCTACTGAAGGCAGAAGTGCAGGGAGTTCGTGACTTCTCCCCTCCCCCAGCAACACCCATCCAACGCTGTAGGAAGCTGGTGTATAAGTACCCTTGCCCATTGGGTGGAATGCTTCAGAGACACAGGTGTGCCTACATCACTTCCTAGAATATGATGATGGACTCTAGGAAATTCCATGGTAATTTCCAGAATTCCTCGAAGGGATCAAGCTCCAGTTGTCTACAATGGTAGCTTGCTGGATGGTGCAGCTGTAATTAGGGGCTCATCCTCCCCTTCTCACTTCCCCACTCCCACAGCTGTTGCCTAGCATCCTATATGGAACGAACTACTTACACGCAAATTCTTGTCTAAGGGTCTGCTTCTGGGAGAACTCAAACTAAGAGAGAGAGGAAGGTTCCCTAGTCTATGACAAGAATGGTCCCAGCTTCTGATATTTGTCCTGTCCTGGTTCCTGAATTTCATGGAGACAGTCCTTAGAGCACCTGGACTGCAACTCTGGACCCCGTGGTTCTCAAGAAGTGCCCTCTTCTGTTTCCCACTGAGACCTCTGCAATCTTGGCATTAATAACATTCTTTGAGTCCTCCTTCCCAGCTCTGTGTTCTTAGGAGATGGGCTATGGTCCACTAAGATGCTTCTCAACCTGACTTTCAGAGGAGGGAATAGACCCCTGAGGGCTGTGAGACTTTGGAAGGGGCTAATCATATTAAGAAGAGGTGGCAAGACTACACAGAAGAACTGTACAAAAAAGATCTTCATGACCCAGATAATCACAATGGTGTGATCACTCACCTAGAGCCAGACATCCTGGAATATGAAGTCAAGTGGGCCTTAGAAAGCATCACTATGAACAAAGCTAGTGGAGGTGATGGAATTCCAGTTGAGCTATTTCAAATTCTGAAAGATGATGCTGTGAAAGTACTGCACTCAATATGCCAGAAAATTTGGAAAACTCAGCAGTGGCCACAGGACTGGAAAAGGTCAGTTTTCATTCCAATCCCAAAGAAAGGCAATGTCAAAGAATGCTCAAACTACTACACAATTGCACTCATCTCACACACTAGTAAAGTAATGCTCAAAATTCTCCAAGCCAGGCTTCAACAATATGTGAACCGTGAACTCCCAGATGTTCAAGCTGGTTTTAGAAAAAGCAGAGGAACCAGAGATCAAATTGCCAACATTCGCTGGATCATCAAAAAAACAAGAAATTTCCAGAAAAACATCTATTTCTGCTTTATTGACTATGCCAAAGCCTTTGACTGTGTGGGTCACAATAAACTGTGGACAATTCTTCAAGAGATGAGAATACCAGACCACCTGACCTGCCTCTTGAGAAACCTATATGCAGTTCAGGAAGCAACAGTTAGAACTGGATATGGAACAATAGACTGGTTCCAAATAGGAAAAGGAGTACGTCAAGGCCGTATATTGTCACCCTGCTTATTTAACTTACATGCAGAGTACATCATGAAAAACATGGGGGGGGGGGGCTGGAAGAAGCACAAGCTGGAATCAAGATTGCCAGGAGAAATATCAATAACCTCAGAAATGCAGATGTCACCACCCTTATGGCAGAAAGTGAAGAGGAACTAAAAAGCCTCTTGATGAAACTGAAAGAGGAGCATGGAAAACTTGGCTTAAAGCTCAACATTCAGAAAACGAAGATCATGGCATCTGGTCCCATCACTTCATGGGAAATAGATGGAGAAACAATGGAAACAGTGAGAGACTTTATTTTGGGGGGCTCCAAAATCAATGCAGATGGTGACTGCAGCCATGAAATTAAAAGACGCTTACTCCTTTAAAGGAAAGTTATGACCAACCTAGATAGCTATTAAAAAGCAGAGACATTACTTTGCCAACAAAGGTATGTCTAGTCAAGGCTATGGTTTTTCCAGTGGTCATGTATGGATGCAAGAGTTGGACTGTGAAGAAAGCTGAGCACCAAAGCATTGATGCTTTTGAACTCTGGTGTTGGAGAAGACTCTTGAGAGTCCCTTGGACTGCAAGGAAATCCAACCAGTCCATTCTAAAGGAGTCAGTCCTGGGTGTTTATTGGAAGGAATGATGCTAAAGCTGAAACTTCAATACTTTGGCCACCTCATGCGAAGAGTTGACTCATTGGAAAAAACTGATGCTGAGAGGGATTGGGGGCAGGAGGAAAAGGGGATGATAGAGGATGAGATGGCTGGATGGCATTACTGACTCAATGGACATGAGTTTGAGTAAACTCTGGGTGTTGGTGATGGACAGGGAGGCCTGGTGTGCTGCGATTCATGGGGTTGCAAAGAGTCAGACATGACTGAGCAACTGACCTGAACTGAATCATAGCAGAAAACTCATCATGTTGTTCCCTCTCCCTTTAATGTGAATTCTGCATTTAACACAAATAAATGTGCTTTAAAAATATGCTTGTTTTATTATTGATCAGATAAATTTGATAGCTCAATAAGATGGTCCATGCTTATTCTTGGAATTGATTTTCTGGTAGTTCTCCAGGTTCTTAATTTGACCTATTGGAGAAGCCTGGATCATAGGGTGACTTGGGACCTAGGTCTTTCCTAGGCTATTTACTACCCCAGAGGAGGGCCAGGCAGGAACCAACCCAAGAAACAGTGGGGTTTCTTAGTTCCAGTCTGGCCCCACCTGGAGAGAGCTGAGCTGGTGTGTGGACAGAACTGACTGCTCCCAAGTCTCACACTCAGTTCTTTTCTCCAAAGCAGACTTTTAAAGCATAAGAAGTAACAAAGGTCTTAGTATTTCCTCTCTCTAGTATCTCCTGTCTTTGGAACCACTCTTCTTTTTGGAAGACGACTGGGAGAGGGGAGGGACAAAAGGAAGAATTTGGTTTCCTTGGTGATCCAAAGGATGCTCTCAGCACACTGCCTTCCTTAAAGACCTTATTAACATCCCTGCCGTGTGCTAGGAGAGATTTAACCCACTGCTGCTCTTCTTTAAAGATGAAAAAGAACTCCTTTGCTTTCACTTTCTGAAAGCAGAATGCCACGAAAATTTAGTATTTGTTGAAAAAGATATTAATAAGTTCATGACCTCTTGTCGTGCCTGGGTGGCTGGACGGAAGCGGTTACAAGGAAGTGGGCAGCCCACCTCAATATGTCTTGGTGAGGAGTCATGAGGTGGGGGCTTAATCAGCTCTGGAGGCCCAAGAATGTATCCTATTTAAAAATGCATGCAGACAACATGTTTAACTTTTACTTTTTAAAACGGATTCAAGAAGCTAATGAGATTTTTTAAAATTATTTTATTGAAGTCTAGTTGACTTACAATATTGTCTTAATTTCTACTGTACAGCAAAGTGATTCAGTTATATAGTCTTTTATATATTATATAATCATATATCATATATAGCTTATGTCATATAATTTTTATATAGATAGATTCTTTTCCACATTCTTTTCCATTATGGTTCAAAATATGACAAATAAGCTTATCTACAAAGCAGAAACAGACTCACAGACATAGAGAAGAGGGATTGTGGGATTTGATTTCATGTTATCTGGTAAAGCCAATGTCAGAGTCCTCTTTTTTCCAATTTGCACCCAAAATTTTATTCAAAAATAATGTGCTATGGAGTAACAAAGGATAAAGTGGAGAGAAGGTGGAGTTGATGAGCTAATTAAATGGCCTTTATGCCTTTTGCAAGCTGGCTAATTTACAGTTGAAACTTCACAACAGGCTCATTCTTCTTAACAACATCTGCATTTTATAATGCGCTCTGTGACAGCGGTTCTGCCATTATCTGCTGTGCATTTTATAATATGTGCTGTGCTGAGCGCCCAAGGCATGGTCGGGGAAGGCCTTCTTTCCACGGTGCGGTGATTAGATTTATGGCCCGGTCTCCATCTGAAGAGAGATTAGCAGGACTAAGGCTGTTTAGTTTGGCAAAGGCGAGAGGAGCAGGGGATGTGATAGGTACATTATAGAAAATGATAAATGAAGAAAAGGAAGACTTTGGGGGCCCCTCATTTGCCATTGCAAAGACACTTAACACACTCTGGTCTCCACCCTGAGCTTGTCATTAACCCGGGTGGTTTGAGGTTTTGGAAGGAGCATAGACAGGCGAGAGATAGCCTCAGGGAAAAAGGCACTGTACTGATGGGAAATGTCTGGGCCGATATATTTATATGAAATAGCACCTATGGTTACATTAGCAAGGATCGGTTTACCGGGGCCATCCATCCTACTTGAGGGCATGGTGACAAGGCTGGCTGTGCTTCTTGCTTCCCCGGGGAGGGGCCCCAGACGACTTGGCACCAGTCCCCTCCACAGGGTGTCTGGGTTTCCAGCAGCCTTTTCTCCGTAGGAGATGTAGGGGGAATCCAAGCACTGAATGGATGCAGGAATCTGGGGGGCTGCGCGACGCTGCCAGTCCTTAGGAATTTAGTAAGGGCCACTATCAACGTGGGCAACTGAGACTGATGGCCAAGTGGGAGAGACCTGTCTTTTATAAGTCACCTGGGACGTCCTATATCTCTGACTCCAAAGGGAACCGGATCCTTTAATCTCTGCAAGCCAGCTGACTCCCGAGCAGTACCTTGGATGGCAGTTTTAACAGTGTTTATCAGTGGCAGGGTCTTGGGGCACGTTCCTAGCTTCTTCACTGACTCCTTTTGTCATCCTCAATTTCCTGGTTGAAGACTGCTGTCCTAACCCCAGGCTCCCAGAGGCTGGGGGTGGGAATGGTGGAGGGTCAGTCTGTTAATGTCTGACTAGCTCTTTGAAGTCTGCTCTGTGTAAGCAAAGCCCCCTCGGGGCCCTCATGCTGTAAACAATTCCAAACTGACCACCGCTGGTGAGTGAATTCTTCACCTTCCACCCTTCCCCTCCCAAAAGCTCCCAAAGCAGCTAAAACCTCCTTTGCCAAACTGACTTTCCATGACTTCCCCCTTCTTTCCTCTCTCTGTCCCTCCCTACCTCTTTCCCTTCCTACTTCTTTTTCCTTTTCTCTCATTCTCTTTTGTTTGTTGCATATTTGGCTTCCTATTTTGTATAGGAATCTTGATTCAGAGCTTTCTCTTGGATGTGTATGGAAACATGTATTGAGGCAACCAGTTTGGCTGTTGGATCTTTCTTGGAAATGGAACACAATGGACTCCAAATCTGAATGGTGTTCCTCAGACACCTGATGTTCTGGGGCAGTAGAAAGAACAGTGGGAGGAAAGCATTTTTATTTTTTTTGTTTCTTAGTCTGTGGCTTTGAGCAAGTCGTCTGAACTCTGGGTTATTGTCTTCAGCAGGAGGCAAATACCCATGTCCTACCTGAGATACACACACACACACACACACACACCCCACCACCACCCCCACACACACAGCCACCCAGAACCCCCTTTTCTGGAGATACTGAAAGGGACATGTGGGAAACTTGGATGCTCAGTGGAGGGGCTGATGGACCCACCAAAGAGTAGATAAGACAGAACATCTAGACAGTAGGCCATTGCTAGGCGTTAAACGGCTTGGGAAGTATCATTTTACTATTTGACCCAGATGTGTTATTTATACTTGTTATTTAGTCACTCAGTCATGTCTAACTCTTTGCAACCCCATGGACTGCAGCATGCCAGGCTTCCCTGTCCTTCACTATCTCCTGGAGTTTGCTCAAACTCATGTCCACTGACAGTCATAGTAATTAACTGCAAAATCATCTGCTGATGGGCTTTTGTAAAGAGAAGAACTGATGAAGGCAGTGGTAAAACAGATTGTACAGGGGTGTGTGTACTGTGTGTTCAGTAACAGCCGACTCTTTGCGACTCCATGGACTATAGCCTGCCAGACTCCTCCAGGCTCCTGGAATTTGCCAGGCAGGAATTCTGGAGCAGGTTGTCATTTCCTACTCCAGGGGATCTTCCCAACCCAGGAATCGAACCCTTGTCTCTTGCGTCTCCTGCATTAGCAGGCTAATTTATCTATAGCCAAACTTAAAAAGCCAAATGAAATGTATTATGTAAGGGCAAGATCATGATAGCCACGTGTGATGTACAACACATTGAGACTGCACTTTATTATCCTAGACTCTTGGCATTGGGCTGCATTTGTGAATCAAGTTGGTCCAAAGGACAGTGAAAGGTCTGGAGTCAGCTAGCACAGCTCTGCTAACTTCAGGCATTAACTCCTCTGAGCTTCTCAGTTGTCCAAACAGCTAATACTTACTGGGCACCTTCTGTGCACTAAGCATCCTTCTCAGCAAATATTATTTAATATCACAATAACCCATATGGCAGGTACTATGGTTACATCTGTTTTACTGATAAAGGAACCTAAGGTGCAGGGCATTGAGAAACCTACCCAGGTTCAAATAGTTTGAATGCGGTGCTGGCAGGGTTTGAGTCCATAACACCCACCCACCATGGTCCTAACCTCATACTTTAGTCAGGGTTCTCCAGAGAAACGGAACCAGTAGGATATGTAATACAACGTTTCCTATGAGAAAGTACTCATGCAGTTATGGAGGCTGACAAGCCCCAAAATCTGCAGGGTAAGTCAGCAGATCATGGTTAAATCTACTGCCAAATCTTGAGCTCCATTCACATAGAATGGCCTGTTGTGCTAAGCTAGCTGACCTCTGCAGATACTGTGCTGCTTAACAGAGAGGAAAGTATTTCTAGAGGCAAACCGTAATATCTCCCCCTCAAGGCATTTGTACTTTCCCCTTCTCAGTTCCTGGGATCCCCCTTTTCTTTGCCCATCTCTGAGGCTCTAACCAGGAGCCCAAGCTGGGCTGAGGCGACAGAAAGTGTGACAAGGACAGTGAACCAGCTGCCTCTTGTCCTGCTCACAAGGGGCGCTGATTCTGGGCCACCCACTCTGGTTTTATTTACTTCCAAGCCACAGTGAGGTCTGGGAGTCGCTCCCAGGCGGGGCCTTCTCCCTGGCGAGCAAGTCATCTCAGGGGGCGGGAATCGCCCAGGGCAGTGCCTTTGAGAGATGTGGCTGACTCTGTTTCAGTTCTCCGGGGTGGTCAGCCTGTAATTTCAAGATTTACTGGCCTCACGGAGATAGCCGCAAATGGGGCAACGGCGGTAATTACCAGAGGCTGCTCTGCTAATCCTTGGTTACAAATGTTAGTTAGAAGCTAAAGAAGATTCATGCAAGCATTTCCTGGAGTTCGTGGGCTCCGTGTCCTTTTTCTTTTCTTTTCCTCTCCTTAAAAAGGGAAAAAAATGAGAGAGACAGAGAGAGGGAGAGAGGGAGGGAGAGAGACAGAGAGAGGGAGACTGATTCTTATTTAATTTTATTGTGGCCACTAGGAATTAACGTCTTTGAAGTCCAAATTATTTTAATGCTTTTTTAGGTTTGTTTTATATTTGGAATTGGAAAAAATTAGGAAGCTGAATTCCTAAAGCTCATGAGAACCAGTGTTGTAGGTTTTGCCAGTTCGTGGCTGAAGATGGGCTGAACAGAATGATTTGGGGGGAAATGTCTCCAGGCTGAGTAAAAGAAATAAAACTTCTGGGCCTCCTGCCCTCCTCAGAGAAGCCTGGAACGTGAGTGCCTGCCTGTTGCTGTCCTGCCTGAGCGCGGCTGGAGGGAGTTGCTTCATATTGTGTTCATTATCCTTAGAGAATCCTCCCTCTGGGACAGCAATATTAACCCTGTGTGCTGTGTGAACGTGACAAGAGATGGCCTGGGTCTTCTAGAGATGGTCCATGGCCTTTGCCAGACCACCTGCCGTCCTCATCTTGGCCTCTCTGGAGGCAGTTAGAGGTCATTCACTAGGCCCAGGAGGGCTCTGCACATAGAACTGACCCCAGAGGAAGAGAACAGCATTGGTTGTTTTCCTCCAATTCCTATTTTCCTAAAGTTTAAACTTACTGCAGGCTCTTTTGCTCCTGAGGGCTACACAGACTCCCACCCCTCCCCAAGACCATGTCACAGCACAAGAATCACTGGGAGGCCTCTCTCACAGGTCAGGCCATCTGCACTCCCTTCGTTTGGAAGGGCCATCACTTTACAAAGCCTGGTGGTTTTAAGACTCCCTCCAAAAGATCCTTGGTGTCCACCATCAACCCTGGAACAGGCTATTTCCACCTCCCTACCCATGGGAGTCTGTCTCTCCCGGGCAGCATCCTGTCTCCTGCCAAGTGCAGCCTCCCAGTGAGGCTCTGAGAGGTTTTCTCCTCTTCCATGGGACAAGGCAGCATAGTTACCAAATAGCTGTTGAGACAAAAAACTCCAGCATATTCATCTGACCCTGGAGTACAGCAGGTACCCAGGAAGGGAATGGAACTTCCCTGAGAATGTTCTTTTCCCCATAACTAGAGGATACACTCAGAGAAGGCAATGGCACCCCACTCCAGTATTCTTGCCTGGAGAATCCCATGGACGGAGGAGCCTGGTAGGCTACAGTCCATGGGGTCGCTAAGAGTCGGATACGACTGAGCGACTTCACTTTCACTTTTCACTTCATGCACTGGAGAAGGAAATGGCAACCCACTCCAGTGTTCTTGCCTGGAGAATCCCAGGGACGGGGGAGCCTGGTGGGCTGCCGTCTATGGGGTTGCACAGAGTCAGACACGACTGAAGTGACTTAGCAGCAGCAGCAGCAGAGGATACACTGATGGACTAGACTAGAAGGAGAAAAATGGTTTTTACTGAAATAACCAATGTTTTCCTCTTTGCCTGAGTAAGCACTTTCCAAAGTGGCAATTTCCAAAACTTGAGCAAAGCATATTTATTTTGTCTTGATCAAAGTGAGTTTGTGAATGGTCTCTCAGGACAAGACAACTTCTCCGTGATTTGGGGTACCTTAGCCAAATCCTTGGAAACAAGGTGGATATCTGTGGCACAGAAGTGAGGGCACCTGTTTTGAGGCAAGCAGTTCTGAAACCTGACATTGATGCTATCAGTTGTCAACTGAGAGGTCCTGAGTAAGCCGTGCCAGCTCCCTTCACCCCAACTTTTCCATGTACCACTTGGGATTGATGGTGAGTTGTGCCTGGGGTCCTGTGAGGATCATAGGTGATGGACAGATTCCAGCATGTGGCCCGGTGGACTGTGAGTGCTTAATAAATGCTAGTTGAACCGGTTAGAGTAAATGGATGCCCCGTCTCTCTCAGTCTTCTAGCACTAAGCACTGGAAGCCTAGTGTCCCCTGCGGGGATTTCTCTGGTCCAAGACAGCTCCCCAAATTGAGTCAAGTGAGTTTCTATTAAAAGCAATGCCAAACTTTTACCCCAAATCCACTTATTAGCAACTGAAGCTGAATCACTTTTTCTTACTGTTCCTCCCTTCCTTCTTAGCTACCAAATCTTGTTGCTGTTTAAACTTTTACATATAGTTAGATAGCATCACTGACTCTGTCTAATGAACATGAATCTGAGCAATCTCCAGGAGACAGTAAAGAACAGGGAAGCCTGGTGTACTACTGTCCACGAGGTCATGAAGAGTGGGACGTGACTTAGCCACTGAACAACGACAACAAAACTTTTATATATAGTGTCTCATTTAATTCTCAAGTAACACTTGTGAAGCACAGTGATTAATTTTATGTGTCAATTTGGCTGGGTCATGGGTGCTCACATATATAGTCAAAGATTACTCTGGGCATATCCGTGAGGGTGTTTCTGGATGAGATGAACATTGCTATTGCAGGCTAAGTAACACAGATCACCCTCCCAATGTGTGTGGGCCTCATCTAGTCAGTTGAAAACCTGGATAGAACAAAAAGACTGACCTCCCTTTGAGTAAGAAAGTACTCTTTCTCTTGGATGGCCTACAAACAGGGACATCAGCTTTTTCCTGTCTTTAGACTCTAACTGAAACACTGGCTCTTCCTGGGCCTCCAGCCTGCTGGCCTTCAGCCTGGAGCCACACCATCAGCTCTCCTGGTCTCCAGCTGCTGGCTTACCCTGCAGATCCTGTCAGCCGCCATAACTGCATGAGCCAACTTCTCATAGGAAAGCTTGTGTTACATATCCTACTGGTTCTGTTTCTCTGGAGAACCTTGGCTAACGTATGAGGTTAGGAGCCTGGGAGGTAGGTGTGTGTTAGGGACTCAAATTCTGCCTGTACCACATTTGAGCTATTTGAATCTGAGTAGGTTTCCAATGCCACTGGCTTCAGCTTCCTTATCAGTAAAACAGATACAACATATGGGTTATTGTGATATTAAATAATATATTCTAAGAAAGATGCTTCATACACAGGAAGTGCTCAGTAAGTATTAGCTGTTTAGACAACTGAGAACCTAGGAGAGTTAACTGCCTGAAGCCACCTAGCTTCTGATGGAGCTGTGCTGGCTGACTCCAGACCCTTCTCTATCCTTTGGACCAATTTGATTCACAAATGCTGCCCTCACCATGGAGTGGCCACCTCTCCTGGAGTGGTCTGACTGGGGCAGAGCTGGGCTCAGATCTCCACTGTTCCGCTGCATGGCCCTGTGGGTGACCTTGGTGTGGGAGCAGCTACTACTGGTGGCTCCCACCACTCTCTGAAAGGCTAAAGCGACCATCAGCTTGCCCTTGCCCTTCCAGCAGCATGTTTTGCTTTCTTCTTCCACCTTTTTCCCTCCCCTGCAGCCCTCTGGCCAGCCAGCTGGAGTTTTTTTCCCAGCTATGTTAGAAGCAGCGTTCCAGAGTTGTGGTGTCGGCTGTATGGCCCATGGATTGGGTGGAGAAGGACGGGGAACAGAACATACTGCTAGGTCCTGGGGGTAGGGGGTGTGAAAGGAGAAAAACCCACAGCCCAGCTCTTGAGGGGCCACTACCGAGTGGGAGAAATAGGGCAGGCCACTGAATAGAATTGGGTAGTCTGGGACACACTGGCACGTTGCATGACAGGTTCTCCTCCAGATAAACAACAGGTAAAGCTTTATTTAAGGCACTGAAACGAGATATGGCCAGTCCAGAAGGATACCAGGAAGTGTGCTAAGGACTGTTCTGAAGAGTGCATATGATTTAACTTGATGAAGGAGAATGCACACACTCAAATTCCTTCAGTAATTACGATCTGTATCATACAATTAATAGCCATTTATTGGACACTTGCTAGAAACCAGGTATACAAATGTACACATGTATAGGACCTTTCATGCATTCAGTCATCTCATTCAACACAAATTCCTTCAGTTGCTACAATTTATGTTTCTAAAGATAGCAGTAATAATGATAACCTCCTTTTAAAAAATAACCTCTTTTGACTGAGCATGTATGATGGACCAGACACCCAAATACTATGCTCCATATCTTTATATACATTTTTGCATTTTACCAACACACAGTCTGGGGGAGTAAGTATGAATATCTGCATTCTATATACGCAGCACCTGAGGCACGGAGAAGTCTTGCCTCAAATCACACAGCAGAGCCCAAATTCAAATCAGACCTGAGTCACAGGGATGGCAAACCCAACTCTTCTATTATCAGCCCCTCTATTGTTTGAGAATTATTGCACTGCAAAATGTGTTGTTCATGTATGCTGAGTGTGTGCCAAACAATATGCTCATGCTGAGTGTAGTAAGAAGATCGAGTCCTTGGGCTCTGAGAGTTTCCGATACGGTCATGGTGCTCACAGCTAATAGCTCTAGAAGGTAAAGACACAATAGGATTGGGAGTCTCTTCTGGTGTTTTGGTATCAAGACCTGGTTTTACAGAACAAGTATTGACAGAGATTCCCTGGTGGCTCAGATGGTAAAGAATCTGCCTGCAGTGCAGGAGATCTGAGTTCAATCACTGGGTTGGGAAGATCCCCTGGAGAAGGAAATGGCAACCCACTCCAGTACTCTTGCCGGGGAAATTCCATGAACTGAGGAGCTTGGTGGGCTACATAGTCCACAGGGTCTCGAAGAGTCAGACATGACTGAGTGACTTACATTTTTCATAAAGAAGTTCATTTCCTGAGTAGAATTATTTTGCTTGCTTTTCATTGTTATTATGCAGTGGCAAAATGCCAGTCAATGTGGGCTTTGCTTTTTTCTTCACACATTTTATAGCCCTGGACCTGCTTGGTGGGCAGCTTCTGTCAAGGTCCCTAGTGATGCCTGCTTCTTGTCCGCATGGCCCTGTGTAATCCCGCCCGAGCATGGCTCAGACCCAGTGGTTTGCTTCTTATGAATTGGCAATGGTGCTGGCATGCCATATTCATGATTTAATAGCAAAGAGCTGACTCTCATCTTGCTGGCTTTCTGTGTTTTGCTGGTATCATCTCTGGCCCTTTATCTGCTCACTCTGAAGAAGCCAGCTGCTGGATTTGGAGCTGTCTTATGGAGAGGCTTATGTGGCAAGGAGCTGAGGGACCCCTGACCAATAGCCAGTGGGAAGCTAAGTCCTGCCAACAACCCCCTGAGTCACCTTGGCAGCCGATCCTTCATCAGGCAAGCTTTGAGATAAGACTGCAGCTCTTGCTGACACTCTGAATGGAGACTGTAGAGATCCTGAGGCTGAGCCAGGCCCGGATTTGTGACTTTTAGGAACTGTAAGATGATAAATGTCGTGATCTCAAGCCACTAACTTTGGCTGCTCTTGGAGAAACTGCCTGGTATGGTCTTGCCTTGGTGCTTTGCCCTGACTGTTCTCACTGTCTGGATGTTCAACCCCTTCACCTCCTTTCATTCTTTTTTCAAATGTCACCTTCTCCCTGAGAAGCAATTAAAAATGACAACTGTAACCCCTAGTAATCCCAATCTCTCTTACCTGAATATACTATTTCTTTTCTCTGTTGAATTTATCACCTTTCAACACACTCTTTTATTCACTTTTTAAAAAAACTATGCTTGCCTGGACAATTAGGCAAGGAAAAGAAATAAAAGACATCCAGATAAGACAGGAAGAATTTGCAGATGACATAGGTATACAAAAAGTTCTAAGGAAACCACTTAAAAACTTAAAACTAATAGATGAGTTCAGTGAGGTTACATGATACAAGATTAATATATAAAAATTGTTGTATTGAATAATACAAACAATTAAATTAAGAAAACAATTCTATATACAAGAACATCAAAAAGAACAAAATACTTAGGAATGATTAACAAAGAAGTGCAAGAGTTGTACATTGAAACTAGAAAACATCACTGAAAGGAATTAAATGCAAAGTCATCTGTCTTTCTGTGTTAGAATATTTAACATTGTTAAGATGGCAGTACTCCCCAAACTGATCTACAGGCTCAACATAAACTTTATCAGAATCTCAGCAGCTTTGTTTTTTCCCAACAGAAATTGGCCAGCTGATTCTAAAATTCATATGAAAATTCAAGGTACACAGAATAACCAAAATAATTTTTAAAAAGAAGAAATAGAATTGAGAATATATAAATAAACTCTATGTTTTTTATGTTCAGTTGATTTTCAACAAGAATACCAAAGCAATTCAATAATGCAAGAAAAATGTTTTTAGCAAGTTATGCTGGGACAACTGGATATCCACATAAGAAAGAATGAAGTTGGACCCTTATCTTATGTGAGATACAAATGAACTCAAAATGCGTCATAGACCTACATGTAAAGGTTGCAACTACAAAACCTTTAGGACTTCCCTGTAGCTCAAGTGATAAAGAATCTGCCTACAGTGCAGGAGACCAGGGTTCAATCCCTGGGTTGGGGAGATTCTCTGGAGAAGGGATTGGCAATCCACTCCAATATTCTCGCCTGGAGAATTCTATGGACAGAGAAGCCTGGCTCCAATATTCTTGCCTGGAGAATTCCATGGACAGAGAAGCTTGGTGGGCTACTACAGTCCGTAGGATCGCAAAGAGTCGGACTCGGCTGACTGACTAACACACACACAAGATCTTTAGAAGAAAACATAACAGTTAATCTATACGACCCTGCATTAGGCAAAGTTTTTTTATATATGACAACAAAAACATAAACACCAAAAGAAATACAGATGAATTAAATTTTATCGAAATCTAAAAACTTTGGTGCTGCAAATAGTACCATCCAGAAATTGAAAAGAAAATTCACAGACTGGGAGGAAATATTTGCAAGTCATATGTTTAATAAGGGCTGAGTATTTACATATATAAAGAACACTTACAACTCAACAACAAAAAGATAAACAACCCAATTAAAAAATAGGCAAAGGGTTTGAATAGCTGTTTCTCTCAAGAAGATATACAAATGGCCAGCAAGCACTGGAAGATGCTCAATGTCAGCAGTCATTAGAGAAACACAAATTAAAATCCAGATGAAAGACTACTTCATACCCACTAGTGAGTGAGTGAAGTCACTCAGTCGTGTCTGACTCCTTGTGACCCCATGGACGGTAGCCTACCAGGCTCCTCTGTCCATAGGATTTGCCAGGCAAGAGTACTGGAGTGGGTTGCCATTTCCTTCTCCAGGAGTCTTCCCAACCCAGGGATCGAACCCAGGTCTCCCACATTGTAGGCAGACGCTTTACCATACCCACTAAGATGGCTATAATAAAAAAAAAGGAAAATAATAACATTGGTGAGGATGTGGAGAAACAGAAACCTTTATACATTGCTGGTGGAAATGTAAAATAGTGCTGTCACTGGAAAACAGTTTGGTGGTTTCTCACAAAGTTAAACATAGGATTACCAATTTCATACCTTAGTATATACACAAAATGACCAAAAATAAACTCAAAGAAATGCTTGTACCAGGATTTTCATAGCAGCACTCTTTATGGCAATCAAGAGACCAATCAACTGATGAATTAATAAATAAAATGTGGTATAACCATACAATTGAATGTTATTTTGCAATTAAAGAAATTAATTCATACCATAATGTGAGTGAACCTTGAAAACATTATGCTAAGTGAAAGAAGCCAGTCACATGTTGTATGATTTCATTTACATGAAATGTCTAGAACAGGCAAATCTGTAGAGACAGAAAGTAGATTAGTGGTTGCCAGAGGCCGAGGTGGGGGTTGGAGAAATGGAATGGGGAGTGACAGCTGATGGACATGTGGTGTCTTTTGGGGTGATAAAATGATGCTTGTACAACTTCAAATGTATTAAAAACCATGGAATTGTACACTTTGAAAGGATGAGCTTTCTGGTATGTGAGTTATATCTTAATAAAGCTGTTAAAAGTAAATTATGCTTGTTGTTTATTGACTGTCTCTCCCACCTGGAGTATAAATAAAATGAGGGCAGAGGTCCTTGTCTATTTGGCTTGCTTATGTATTACTGAACAATTAGAAAAGGGACTGGTGCTCAATAAGTATTTACTGTATGAATGAATGTAGGAATGTTTTGTGTTGATTTTTTTGATTTCTAAAAAATGTGAGTACCCTTGCACTGGGCAATGCATTATAAACTGACATGTAATGGAATTAATTTGCTACCTTCCTTTTATGGAACTTGGATCAGAGATAGTGGAGCAAATCAAAGAACTGAGGAAGCCTGGCTTCAAGGGGACAGGAAGCGGGACACAGCGTGATGATGAGAGCTTGCCTGGTTCTAAGGGAACAGCAGCTTCTGCCATCTTGTATCAGGAGATACAGACTGATGGGCTAGGAGCCAAATCTGGCCTCATATGTGTTTTCAATCCTGGAAGTACTTCTGACATCTGCGTGTGAATTCTAGAAAAGTGCCCTGCCCTCCAGCTGCACCACTTTCACTCAGCCTGATACTAAGATATAGGACTTGGTGGGAGAAGCTTGGCTGGGTATTGGTCTCCTTGCACCCCCTCAGTGTTGTCCTTGAAAAGTGGATAAGATGTCCAACCTTATACAGTGGCTGTGTGCATTAAAAAAATGATCTTGTATTGGTTTTAATATCCAAGCGCACACAGCTTATATGAGAGGTGATCCCAGGAAATGCCAGTGAAGTAGGGACGTGAGAAAGGGAAAAGATAGGAGATAATTAAGGGTCAGTGATCAAGCTAGTGAGGGGTGGTGCTTACTCCTGGAAGAAGTCTAGGAAGCACTGGGGGATGTGGGCTTCACAGTTATCCCAGCCTGGGTTGAGGAAGCCAGGGCCTTGAGGTACCCAGTCCTAGCGGTTGCAGCTGGTCTGAAGGCTGTTAATTCTCTGACAGTTCCAGTTTCTGCACATGGGCATAAGGCCTTCCAGTGCTTCAGAGAAGCAGCTCCTGGTAGCTGGAAGTCAGCCTGCACACACGGAAGTGATAAAGGCCCAGGATTTGGGCATGGTACCCATTGTTTCTTTATGATTGCCAAAATTTTAGAAGCAGCAAGCTTTTTTAAAAAATGTGAATTTCTGGCTTCTGGAGGAAAAAATGTGAAGATCTGGCAAAAGTGGGATGACATTCCTACTTGGCAACTTCTAGCTGCCCACCTCATAGCAGGATCCTGTGTTCTAACCATCATGGCCCCTTCCAGGCTGCTGAGCTCACTCTCAGCTAATACATGGCCCTAGGGGGCACTGGCATCTGTGATTCTTGCACAACTCCTGGTCAAAGCATAACTGGTGATGGCTGAGCTGATGTGCCCTGTGAAAAGTGGCATAAAGAAAAATAAGGTATAGACGGATTCTCCTCCCCACCCCCATTTTCCCCCAAAGAGCAAGGACCTGCACAAACTTGACTTGTGGTGAAAGTGCTGAAAGCTGTTGCCAGTAGTCTCATATATGTAGCTCCTGCCGCACCACTCCTCCAGGTCTAGGAGGGGCCGGGGCTTTGACTGGGGGCCTCTTCACGCATGACCAGCCCTCGGACTCACATGACCAAGCCTGAGATGCTGGAGGACTCAACAGGCCAGCCCTTGTGTGTAGCCTCTGGTCCGGGCCTGGCCCAGGGCCAAGGCTTGGTGGTGCTCTTCTGTTCGAGAAAGCTGCTGACGCTGCGTGACCTGGGGCCCACTCTGTGCAAAGCGCAAGCCAAGCAGGGGTCCTTGTACCAGATTTGTGGAGAGCAGTGCCTATTAGGAACCAACTGGGCATCACAATAATCAGCTACCGTGGAGAGCAGTGAGAACGGATCGTTTTTGCAGACACTACCCACCCCTACCCCCCACGCATATAGGGCAGACTACCATGAAGGAACCATGTCAGAAAGTTGTTTCAGAGCCAGCGTTTTAACTTAGTATCTGCAAATACAGAAAATCTGACCTCTCGTCTCTACCTCTGCAGCCCTCTCTTAGGTAACATAGCAGTTCTATAAGGCTGGTTCTTTTCCTTGAGCACCTCTCCCCATCTCTACCTGGCCTCTCCAGCATGTCAGTTTCAGAGGAGTGGGAATTCTTATACAGCATGTGTCCTTAAAGAAGAGAGCCTGGCAGAAGCTCTGTCACCATTTTAGATCTGGCCTTGGGAGTCATGTGAAATCATTTTCACCTGCTCTACCAGTGGCAGTAGGCACACAGGCCTGCCAGGCTCAAGGGGAGGGGATGTGGACAGCATCTCTTGCTGACAGAGAAATCCTAGAGGAGCACATGGGAGGGGAATTAGTGTTGCTGCTGCGTTTTGAAAGTGTAATCTCTGCAGTCTCCTAATCAGGCCCTGGGCTGTGGGGTGGGATGCAAACCTAGAGACTCTGGAAACTCTGGGGTTCTTGTGGGGCTTTTGGCATCATTAGTCACTGGAAGTAGTGAGCCAAAATGAGAGCACTGTTTGTGGTTGCTCCCTGTGTTCCTGGGTGGTGTGGTGGTGTTTGGGGTTTGGGTGAGCCAGCTGTGTGTTCTGTCCCCAGAGATTGTGAAGTGAATGAAAGAAATGTCAAATTCTAGTCAATATTCATTGACCTTATGAGGTTTACTAGGTGATAGGCCTGCCCCTAACATTTGCAGGGCTGTAAGATAGAGTATCAGATCGAATCCTTTGAATCTATTTGTCAACTATGGACAAACCATGGATGGAGGTTCCTAACATTGTACAGGAGGCAGTGATCAAAACCATCCCAAAGAAAAAGAAATGCAAGAAGGCAGAATAGTTGTCTGAGGAGGCTTTATAAATAGCTGAGGAAAGAAGAGAAGTGAAAGGAAAGGGAGAAAGGGAAAGATATACCCAACTGAATGCAGAGTTACAGAGAGTAGCAAGGAGAGATAAGAAGGCCTTCCTAAATGAACAATGCAAAGAAATAGGGGAAAACAATAGAATGGGAAAGACTAGAGATCTCCTTAAGAAAATTGGAGATATCAAGAGAACATTTCATGCAAGGATGGGCACGATAAAGGACAGAAACAGTAAGGATCTAACAGAAGGAGAAGATTAAGATTAAGAAGAGGTGGCAAGAATCACAGAAGAACTATACAAAAAAGATCTTAGTGACCCAGATAACTGTGATGGTGTGGTCACTCACCTAGAACCAGACATCCTGGAGCATGAAGTCAAGTGGGCCTTAAGAAACATTACTATGAACAAAGCTAGTGGAGGTAATAGAATTCCAATTGAGTTATTTCAAATCCTAAAAGATGATGCTGTTAAAGTGCTGCACTCAATATGTCAGCAAGTTTGGCAAACTCAATAGTGGCCACAGGACTGGAAAAGGTCAGTTTTTATTAAATTCCAAAGAAGGATAATGCCAAAGAATGTTCAAACCACTATACAATTGCACTCATTTCGCATGCTAGCAAGATTATGTTCAAAACCCTTCAAGCTAGGGTTCAATGGTACAGGAACTGAGAACTTCCATGTGTTCAAGCTGGCTTTCAAAGGGGCAGAGAAACTAGAGATCAAATTGCCAACATTCATTGGATCATGGAGAAAGCAAGAGAGTTCCAGAAAAACATCTACTTCTGTTTCATTGACTGTGCTAAAGCTCTAGACTGTGTGGCTCACAACAAACTGAAAAATTCTTAGATGGGAATATCAGAGTACCTTACCTGTCTCCTGAGAAACCTGTATGCAGGCCAAGAAGCAACAGTTAGAACCAGACATGGAACAATGGACAGGTTACAAATTGGCAAAGGAGTACGACAAAGCTGTATATTGTCACCCTGCTTATTTAACTTCTATGCAGAGTACATCTTGTGAAAGGCCAAACTGGACGGAGCTCAGGCTGGAATCAAGATTGCCAGGAGAAATATCAACAACCTCAGATATGCAGATGACACCACTCTAATGGCAGAAAGTAAATAAGAACTAAAGAGCCTCTTGATGAGGATAAAAGATAAGAGTGAAAAAGCTCTCTTAAAACTCAGCATTCAAAAGAGGAAGATCACAGCATCTGGTCCCATCACTTCATGGCAAATAGAAGGGGAAAAAAGTAGAAGCCATGACAGTTTATTTTCTTGGATTTCAAAATCAAGAAATGGACGGTAGACGGTGACTGGAGCTATGAAATTAAAAGATGTTTGCTCCTTGGAAGGAAAGCTATGGCAAACCTAGACAGTATACTAAAAAGCAAAGACATCACTGCTGACAAAGGTCTGTATAGTCAAAATTATGGTTTTTCCAGTGTTTCTAAAACTGTGGATGTGAGAATTGGAACATAAAGAAGGCTGAGTACTGAAAAATTGATACTTTTGAATTCTGGTGTTGAAGAAGACTCTTGAGAGTCCCTTAGACTGCAAGGAGATCAAACAGTCAGTACTGAAGGAAATCAATCCTGAATATTCATTGGAAGGACTGACACTGAAGCTTCAACACTTTGGCCACCAGATGGGAAGAGCTGACTCATTGGAAAAGACCCTGATGCTTGGGAAGATTGAAGGCAAAAGGAGAAGGGGGTGGCAGAGGATAAGACAGTTAGCAGCACTGATTCAAGGAACATGAATTGAAGCAAACTCTGGGAGATAGAGGAGGACAGAGGAGCCTGGCCTGGTACAGTCCATGGGGTCGAGAAGAGCAGCATAGAACTTAGCAACTTGAAAACAACAGCAAAGCCAGATAAACACTTGGAGACCTACCTACCAGATATTTAAATATTTACAGTTTATGAATACATACATTGTTTAATTAAACACTTATTACATACATTATTTAAATAAATAGACAAACCTAGACAGTGTATTGAAAAGCAGAGACATTATTCCTCCAACGAAGGTTTGCATAGTCAAGGCTATGGTCTTCCAAGTGGTCACATATGGTTATGTGAGCTAGACCGTAAATAAGGCAAATGCCAAAGAATTGATGCCTCTGAACTGTGGTGCTGGAGGAGACTCCTGAAAGCCCCTTGGACATCAAGGAGATCAAACCAGTCAATCTTAAGCAAGATCAATCTTGAATATTCACTGGAAGGACTGATGTTGAAGCTGAAGCTGAAGCTCCTGTCTTTTGGTGTGAACAAAGGACTCATTATAAAAGTCCCTGATGTTGGGAAAGATTGAGGGCAGAAGGAGAAGAGGGCATCAGAGCATGAGATGGCTGGATGGCATCACTGGTTCAGTGAACGTAAACTTGGGCAAACTCTGGGAGATGGTGAGGGACAAGGAGGCCTGGCATGCTGCAGCCCATGGGTTACAGAGTTGGACACAACTGGGAGACGAAACGACAACAATCCTGCCATCCTGGTAAATACCTTTTACAACAAGAATGGAATTATAATTTCTTGGGTTCCTGGTAGTTCCTGGGTAGGAAGGGCTAGTTCTCAGCTCCCACCCAAGTTGCCCGCTTCACACCCCAGCTCTGTACCATGCTCCCAGGGCTTTGAATATATGAGTGCAAACATCCCAGCCAGAACATCCGTGTTCCATCCGCTACTACTACTACTACTACTAAGTCGCTTCAGTCGTGTCCGACTCTGTGTGACCCCATAGATGGCAGCCCACCAGCCTCCCACATCCCTGGGATTCTCCAGGCTAGAATACTAGAGTGGGTTGCCATTTCCTTCTCCAAGGAAGGTGGGTGTGTGTTCCATCCGCACACCCTGCAGACAGCCACCGCTTGGTCAATTCTTGGGCCTAAAGTATACACTCCAGAGTACAGGCCTTCGTGGGAAGTGGGTCAGGGGAAGAGGCCCCATGAGGCTTGCCAGCAGGACTGGGGTCCTTTGGGTAGGGAAACCTGGGTCCCAGGTACTGAGAGAGTAGCTTCTCACTGCATGGGGGCAGGGGCAGAAGGACAGTGACCAGAGAAGGGCCTTATGGGTTCTCCGAAGTGTGCTGGAGGCCAAGGACAGGGGCCTTTCTTGCCCAGGTCCAAGACCCACCTGGTGTTGAATGTTCATGTTGGACCCACCTGGCTGCCAGTGTGCTACTTCTGACAACTGAGGGCTCTCTCTGGATGGATTTGGATAGATTTCCACAGGTAGGTTGAATATAACACTGTATGTCTTCAGCATCTATGAAGATGATACACAGATGCATAGTTTGTTATTTTTACTTTCATTAATTGGGGAAATTAGAAATTATAGGAACTGTAGGACAGATGATAGTGCCTGTGATTGTCCAAAGCTTTCTTCAGAGCCTCCTCGTGATGATAACTGCCTCTTTCCCAAGACTGTGTCAGTGCTGTCCATGGGCCATTTCCTTTAATCCTGACCGTAACCTTAAAAGGCAGTTGCCATTATTTTCCTCATTGAATGAGAAAAAGGAGGCTCAGAGAGGTTAAGCAATGTGCCCAAGATCACATAGCTAGTGAGTACAATTTCAGGATTTGAACTCTAGCGGCTTCCCTCGTGGCTCAAAGGTCAAGAGTCTGCCTGTAATGTGGGAGACTGGGGTTCAATTCCTGGGTTGGGAAGCTCCTCTGGAGAAGGGAATGGCAACCCACTTCAGTACTCTTGCCTGGAGAATCCCATGGAGAGAGGAGCCTGGAGGGCTGCAGTCCATGGAGTCGCAAAGAATCAGACACTTCCAAAGCACATGCTCTTCAGTGTTACACTTGAGGAGATTTGTATATGATCAACAGTTGTTTCCCCCTAGTCATGGAGTGATAAATTCCTAGAGCCTCTTCATTTGGGTACCAGGATATCACTGGATTCAGGAAGCCAGCCACCAACTAGCTTTCCTGCGCACTCTATCTGAAACTTACATGCAGCCCTTCCCTTGGGCTGGGCCTTTCGTGAGAAGAAGCTGCAGAGTTGAACCAGACGGCACAATGCTTCCGTGATATGGAAACATGCCAGCTAAAGAGGGGAAGGAATTTTTTCTGTTTGGTTCCCTGCCAAACCAGTTCAAGACATACATAAAATTTAAGTCTTTGATTCCCCTTATTTTTGTTTCCCCTCTGCATTTGGCTTTCCCATGAGTGGCCTCTCATTCCCTTACTATTATCTTTGATTGAATTATGAAACCGGAAGAATTTGCAGAACTAAGCCAGAGTAAATGAGTCTTGCTAATCCTGTGGTTAGAAGGTCAAATCAGCAAACACTTGGGTGTGAAGTGTCCAGGGCCAATTTCATTATGGACCCGATTTGTAAAACCTGAGTGAGGAAAATTGTATTAATAACCAGAAAAGGATACCTTCAGTGCTTTTCCAGTTTCACTTATCCCAGCCGACTCTAGAGCACACTGCAGAAATTCAACTCCCTAGAAAGAAAGTCGTCTACCTTTCTTATCCAGCTTTCTCATCTGGAAACATTATTCTTTATTAAATCTCACAAATATTCTTGGGGCATTAGCAAGGCAGAAGCTCTGCCTCCAAAGAACAAAGTTCCCAGGCCATATTCTATTTTGTTTTTACTTAGGAAGTCTATGGCTGCAAGACTGGAATTATTGGATACATATGGCATTACTGGGCTTCCCAGGTGATGCTAGTGGTAAAGAACCCACCTGGCAATGCAGGAGACATAAGAGACACAGGTTCGATCCCTGGGTTTGGAAGATCTCCTGGAGAAGGGCATGGCAACCCACCCCAGTATTCTTGCTGGGAGAATCCCATGGACAGAAGAGCCTGGTGGGCTACAATCCATGGAGTTGCAAAGAGTTGGACACAGTTGCAGTTGACTTAGCACAGCACAGCGCATAAAGAGAAGAGTCAGAGAAAAGTCTCCATGGTAGACTGAAGAATTGTTTCCATTGTTTTTTTACCCCTCCCTGAATTTATGTCCTCTTTCTTCTGACTAGATGTGGAGAATATTTTTGTGCCTCAAATGATGTGTTTGGCTGTGTGATTTGGGCAGTGGGATTTTAGTGAATGTGATACAAACAAAAAATTGCAATGTATTTGTGTGATTAGGTCTGTCCTCTTGTACTTCGGTTGTCCCTATAAGAATGTGTCCTACTTCCTGTTCATCCACAAAGAAAAGGAGATGTAAGGAGCAGACCCACCCCAAACCTGCAGCCTGGAGCCAGGTTCAGCACAGAGCCTACCCGCAGATGTGGGAGCCAGAGGAATATGAATGCTTACTGGTGAAGCCACTGGTTTGGAGTACTTTGTTTGGCATCAATATTATTGCCAGCTAACAGTTTGTATTAGTCAAGATTCTTGAGAGAAACAGAACTAATAGGATAGATATACATAGAGAGATACCTAGGAGATTTGTTGTGAGAGATTGATTCAGGTGATCACAGAGACAGATCTCCCACCATGATCTGCTGTCTGCAAGCTAAAGGCCCAGGAAAGGGGTCCAAATCCAAGGGCCTGAGAATCAGGAGAAGGCAGGAGAAGAAGGACGTCCCAGCTCAGGCGGAGAGAAATTTCATCCTTCCTCTGCCTTTTTGCTTTCTGTGGGCCAGTGGACTGAGTCATGCCTACCCACACTGGTGAGGGCAGTGTTCTTTTCTCAGTTACAGATTCAAGTACTAATCTCTTCTGGAAACACCCTCACAGACACACACAGAAATCAGGTTATTACCAACTGAGTGAGTATTTCTTAACCCAGTCCAGTTGACAAATAAAATTAACCATCACACAGTCCATTAGACACTAGTAAAATTCATATCCTTTATTCTGTTAACACAACTCAGGAAAGCATGGATGCCCACACCACAGCTCCATTATGTGGCTTTGAGGAGTCTCTAGCTGATCAAGTAGACCTACAGTGGGGCTCTTCTTGCAGAAACTCAAATGATGAGATCCGATACTATATAATTTAAGGAAAACCTTTAAGGCTGAACAATGACCATCTAAGAAAGTTGGCCTGGCAGGGAGAGGAGGGAGTGAAATGTGGCGGTCATGAACAGGGCTGTGAAATTTCCAGCTGAGGTAAAATCATGAAATAAACACTGAGAGAGAAAAGGAACATTGTATGTATATTCTCCAGGACTACATTTCTTCAAGGAGGTGAGTAAATGGTTTGCGTGTGTGTGTATGCCAGGCTGTTTTTCTTGATTCTTTTCCTCTCTGGCTGCAGATTTATTAGAAAGTATCCCTCCTTTTGTAAACTGGTATTTGAATGACCTCCTGAAGCTGACACCTCCTTGGAGCTGACAATACATTTGGCCTCTGTGCCTGGATCTCTATTTTCTCTTTCTGCATTCACTTTCTGGGTGATTCCATTCAGTCCCATGGCTGTAGATCCCATCTTGATGCAGATGAATTAAAAATATATCTATCTCCAGCCAGTGCTCCCTCAATGAACCGCAATCTCTTCTATACATCTGTCAACTGGAGGGTTTCACTGACCACAGTTATCACCCAAAACATGTCCCACATTAAACTGATATTCACCCCTTAAATAATCTCTGCCCATCCTTCCATCTTAGTGAATAGAAATTCCATCTTTCTGACTGCTCAAGCCAAAACCAAGGAGATCAAACCAGTTCATCCTAAAGGAAATCAGTCCTGAATATTCATTGGAAGGACTGATGTGAAGCTGAAGCTTCAATACTTTGGTCACCTGATGCAAAAAAGTGACTCATTAGAAAAGACCCTCATGCTGGGAAAGACTGAAGGCAGGAGAAGAAGGGGACGACAGAGGATGAGATGGTTGGATGGCATCACCAACTCAATGGGCATGAGTTTGAGCAAGCTCTGGGAGTTGGTGATGGACAGCAAGGCTTGGCATGCTGCAGTCCATGGGGTCGCAAAGAGTCAGACATGACTGAACGACTAAACTGAACTGCTCAAGCCAAAACCCAGAAGTCATTTTGACATCCCCCAGTTTCTCATTCCCTGTTAGCAAATCATGTGGCCTCTGGTTAATATGTGTCCAGAAAGTAACTGCTTCTCCTGCCACCAAAGCCACTTAACTGCAGGCCACCACCTCTCCCTTGTATTTTTTGGTAGACTCCAAACTGATCTCGTCCTCCTAAGCCCTGGGCCTTTTTAATTTGTTTTCAATATGGTGGCCAGAATGGTTCTGTTCAGATGTCAGTCAAATACGTTCATGGGGTTCTCAAGAGCAAGATGAGAAGGGTCAACAAAGGATGAGATGGTTGGATGGCATCATCAACTCAATGGCCCTGAGTCTGAGCAAACTCTGGGAGACAGTGAATGACAGGGAAGCCTGATGTGCTGTGGTCTCTGGAATCACAAAGAGTCAGGCACAACTGAGCAACTGAACAATAAGTACATTATGCCTTTGCTTCCCATTTCACTCACAGTAAAAGGCAAAGTCCCTGCTCTGAGAACACAAGAAGCCCATATCCCCTCTGCCTTCTGCTCTTCTGCTTTGCTCCTTTCTCATGTCGCTTTGTCTGCTGAGTTCTTCATTTTTCTTGAGTATTTCAAGCTTGTTCCTGTCTGAGTGTCTTCACACTTGCTTTTCCTGCTGTCTGGACCACTCTTCTTTCCTCAAGACTCAACTTGGCTTCCTTGTATTTTTCAAGTCTTTACTCAAAAATCCTATTCTTGATTAAAAAGTGAGCAGAAGACCTGAATAGACATTTTCTGAAGAAGACATGCAGATGGCCAAAGGACACAAGAAAAGATGCTCAACATGGTTGCTTACCAGAGAAATGCGAATCTAAACCTCAGTGAAGTATCACCTCACATCCGCCAGAAGGGCCATTGTTAAAAGAACACAAACAACAGATTTTGGCTAGGATGTGGAGAAAAGGGAGCACTTGCTCACTTTTGGTGGAAAGGTAAATTGGTATAACCACTGTGGAAAACAGTATGGAGCTTCCTCAAAAGCCTAAAAAATAGAATTAGTGTATGACCCAGCAATTCGACTCCTGAGCATACATAAAGAAAACAAAAGCACTAATTTGAAAAGATACATGCACCCCAATGTTCATAGAACCATTATTTATAATAGCCAATATATAGAAGCAATCTGTGCCTAATAACAGATGAATGGATAAAGAAGATGTTGTCAATGGAATACTACTTAGCCATAAAAAAGAATTTAATTTTGCCATTTGCAACAACATGGATGGATCTGGAGGATATTATGTCAGACATAGAAAGACAAATACTATATGATATCACTTATGTGTGAAATCTAAAACATAAAACTAACTATTGAATGTAACAAAGAAAAAACAGACTTACAGATAGAAGAAACTGGTGGTGGCAAGAGGGAATGAAGGATGGGGGCAAGGTAGGGGTGAAGGAGTAAGAAATACTAACTACTATGTATAAATGCTACAAGGATACATTTGAAATACAGCCAATATTTTATAATAACTATAAATGGAGTGCATGCATGTGGGGGTCTCCCACATTGCAGGCAGATTCTTTACCATCTGAGCCAGCAGGGTAGCCCATAAATGGAGAATAACCTTTAAAAATTGTGGATCACTCTGTTGTATACCTGAAACATCTATTATTATAAGCCGACTACCCCACTCCAGTACTCTTGCCTGGAAAATCCTATGGATGGAGGAGCCTGGTGGGCTGCAGTCCATGGGGTCGCTAAGAGTTGGACACGACTGAGCGACTTCACTTTGACTTTTCACTTTCATGCATGGAGAAGGAAATGGCAACCCACTCCAGTGTTCATGCCTGGAGAATCCCAGGGACTGGGGAGTCTGGCAGGCTGCCGTCTCTGGGGTCGCACAGAGTCGGACACGATTGAAGCAACTTAGCAGCAGCATACCTCCATAATAAATTAAAAAAATAATCATACAGTGAGGAGGTACTCAATAAACACTTCACAAACAAATGAATGAGTTGGGTTGCTCAGGGAAATGATATTCCATTTGATGATGCCCTTGCTTGTCACACTGTACCCCAGGCATGAATCCAGCCAGCACATACCACCTTCATCAGCATCTCGTATGATGTTGACACTCCACTGACCATGTGCCAGGTTGTACACCCTTCTGAGGCAACCTTCTGAATTCATCCAGGCTTGGAGAGTGTTTCCCCTGTACTCTGGCCCCAGCTCAGAGGGACTTAGGGTTCTCCTGTTAATCTGACCCTCCAAGCCTCCTGGGCAATTTGAAGTCCCAGGACAATTGGGGAAGATGGATTCAGGGCTAGAAGATGACACTACGTGTCTATAAGGGTCCAGCTCCCTCTGTGCTGACCGAATCAGTGAAGGACCACCTGGTGATGCCTCTCAGATACCGCCTGGCCTGGGAAGGGATACCAGAAAGTGAAACGAGTTAAAGAAATGAATATGTTTAGATTTTTTACAGCGACAATGTTTGGTCAGAGTTGGAGCAGAATAAAACTAGCCCAAACAACTGGAGGGTCGTGGGTGGTCTCTGAACTTTGAGGGATGTAACTACATGTAATGGGGTGAAATTGAGCAAAGGAAAATGCTTTCACAGGGAAACCGATTATATGGGTCCTAAGGAAGTGGTAAAACCCCTCCCTGAAGTCATGCTGGGCTACTTTGGGCGAAGCGCCCACCAGACACATGGTGGAGGGGGTGGGGGCTGCCTTGCCCGGCTGCATGGCTTCCTCCATCCCCACAAAGTCCCTAGAAGGCTGCTGAGCCTTTTTCTTGAAAGAACCTCAGTTTTAGACCAGGGTTGGGAAGTTGACCTGAAAATGCATTTTAAGGAGATCGTGTGGGAACTTTTTTAGCATTTCCTGAGTTTATAATCAAGAAATGGAAATGTTTCTCTTCTCTAAGAACAATCTAGAAGCATCTAGTGTAGCTGGGGAGACACTTACTGTGCTTAAAAACCAGCAAGGCTTCTGAAGACCAGGAGATCTCCCAGAGTGCACCTCAGAACCTCAGGTGGAGTCTGTGTTTTGAATTCCTCTTACGTGGACCTGAGTCTCATGAGGATCCTTGTTAGGAATTTCTAGTTAGGTCTGGGGTAGGAACAGGCGACAGTGGGAAAGAAATGTGCCCGTTATCAACACGCATGTGGGGATATGTGGTGGAGGGGGTTTTTTCTTTTTCCCAACTTGTTCAAGAAAACAAAGTACTTGAAATGATAGCCCTCAGGCCCAATTCAGTCACAGCATGTTTTGCTTGGCCAATATAGGCTTTTTACAAAACTCTGAGCCAACACTTAAAAATCGGGAGATTTCACATAAATATCTGAAATTTTAGAATATCCTACCAGTGCAGAAGGCCCAGGAGCTCCAGTCTGCACCCACACCCGATCCGGCAGCTGGCGTCCGTGCTCCCCTCCATGAGGTCACAGCTCCGTACCTAACCTCAGACCTGCCAGGCGGGCCTCAGACTTTACCATTTGCTGCCTTGTCTCAGGAGGGCTGGGATTTGCCACTCCTGGAATAAAGTAATCTTTTATTTCAAGAAGTAAGCATGGGAATTTGAAAGTTAAAACAGTTGCCTCATAGCGCAAATAAATTGTCCAAAAGACCCGAGGCTGTAACACCTCAGAGTAATGCTTCAGTAGAGTCCGTGCAAGGATTAAAGCAAATAATTCCCTGTCCTGGGTTGGGTGATTAGAGAAGGGGTTCAAGCCGGATATTCCTGTGCAAGGGACCTGATGGGTCTTCGCTCTCAGAAGGAGTGTGAGGGAAGCAGGAGGGGGTGGGAAAGAGCTCTGAGATTGGGGGTCTCAGCCTGACCCGTCTGGGGGCTTGGAGCTTGTACTGTGCTGGTCCCACTGAGGCAGGGGGCACCTTTTCCCAATGCCATGTCAGTCAGTCATAGGGTGGCTGATGGTGGGGTAATACCCAGGGCTAGGGGCTGGCATGCAGGGTGGGAAGAGGAAGGCTGTGAGCTCTGAGCAGAGGAGGGCTGTGAGACCCCATTACCTCCCACCGACAGTTATAAAATAGTGAAGTTTTACTGTAAGAGAATTAGCAAACATAGGAAAGTTTTCCCAGTGGTGCAGTGGTAAAGAATCTGCCTGCCAATGGAGGAGTCGCAGGTTCAATCCCTGGGTCGAGAAGATTCCCTGGAGAAGAAAATGGCAACTCATTCCAGTATTCCAGCTAGGATAATCCCATGGACAGAGAAGCCTGGCAGGCTACAGTCCATAGGGTTTCAAAGAGTCGGACATGACTGAGCGACTGAGCATGCACAAGGAAAAATCATTGCTCAGGCTTCCCTGGTGGTTCAAACGACAATCTGCCTGCAATGCAGGAGACCCAGGTTTGATCCCTGGGTCGGGAAGATCCCCTGGAGAAGGGAATAACCCACTCCAGCATTCTTGCCTGGAGAATTCCATGGCCACAGGAGCCTGGCAGGCTACAGTCCATGGGGTCACAAAGAGTTAGGCATGACTGATCAACTACCATTACCACTACTGCTATCCCACAACTTAGAAATAATAATTGATCACACTTATACAGTGAATATCTTTCCCTTTTCCTCTTAACTCCTTTTAACTTCCTTTTAACTTTCCTTTTAAGTTAAATAACTTAGACCCCTATCCCCCTAAATTGTGGGGAGTCCAGTGCCCTTACCAGTATTTTCAAGCGTTCTGCAGAGCAGGAAAGGGGGCATGTCATTGGCCAAAGGCCTCCTCTACTGGGCTTGAAATCCATTACAGAGGTTGCCCTGAGGCCCCTTCTGCCAGCCTCCTCCCCTTCTCTTCTCTCTCCAGGCATTTTCCCTAATGAAATCCAAGCCTATTTCATCCTATCTCAGCATCTGCCCTCAGACTTGCACTTAATTCTCCTAGGGCTAACTGTTGCTCCTATGCTGTGTGTGGTTGTCTCTGACCATCCTGGCCTCTGCCCCAGCATTCTGGGTGCAGGAGTGGAGTGGCCACAGGGAGAAAAGAAAGCAGAGAGAGGACCCAAAGACTCATTTAGCCACTTGACAACTTTTCCCTGGTCTTCCTTTTTTTAGGATCCTCGGTCCCCTTAGAAGCCCACCCAGGAGGCCAGAGAGGGGCAGGGCCAGGAAAGAGAGGCTGTGTCTCAAACATCAGTCAGCTAGGGGGTGGGGGTGCTGCGCCGTGTCTTGCCCTGACCCTGCTAATCTTCTCTCTCCTACTGTGTGCTGTCTCCTTGTTCTGTATCTTGTGTTGCTAAGACGTGATGACGTGGTCACTTTCTATTATCTGTTTCCTGAAGAGAGCTCTTTACCCGGCTTTCTGGTTTTGACACTGATGTTTTGATTTCCTCTTAGAAGAGATACTGTTAGGAGCCCACCCACATCCCCTTGAGATGCACCCCCATGCTCTAAAGGTTGCTCACTGCAGACATCTGTGAGAGCTTTTTCTGGCCATGGGAGATGCTTGCTCTGAGCTCAGGGCCAGTCAGAAATGCTCTAAAGTTAATGTTCTGGAAGCAGCTCTGACCAGCAATGGACAAGGAATGGGATGAATGCCCCAGCGTCTGGCCTTGTGGTTGAGATAACTCTGGGGGTGCTCTGCACTGCCTCTTGAGCCCACAGGATTGCCCTCGGGGGTCACTGGCTTAGAAACATACTCTTTATCATCTTCCTTTCTGTCTTCCCTCTCCCATACCAGAGTTTCTTGGACTTATCTCCCAAATAAAGCACTAGCACTGGAATCCTTATCTTGAGGTCTGTTTTAGGATACCAGAAAAAGCTATCTTCCCTTGCTCACTGCTGCTCTGGGCTAAATCTCTGGATACTGTCCTCAGGGTGGAAGAGAGGCTCTTGAGGACTGGTGCAGTCCTGTGGGTCATGGTGTCACTGCTGAGAACACGAAGAAGAGACCCCTCCTCCCAAGGCGAAGGGGCAGGAGGCTCAGCCCAAGGGTCACATGCAGGGGTTGCAGAAAAGGACCCTTGAATTGGTTTTGGCCCATGAGATGACTTGGTTTGGCCTGCAAGCTTTCAAATTTGAACTGGTTGTCAAAATCAGAAGAATTCATATAAAATCTACATTTGTGTCTTGTCTGGAAGAACTGAGAGATGTTGCTGGCCAGCTCCCCCTTCTCATGCTAATGATGGCCCTAACTGAACAGCTGCCTCCCCCTTCAGACAGCGCATATGCATTCCAAGTCTCCACTGCCTCTACCCACCTGGCTTGATGTGTTTCCTCAACTTACTGGGATCCTGCAGGCATCTGGGCCTGTGGTCCTATATGAAGATCAGTAGTACTAAGACCCTAGAACTGGGGCCAAGGCAAATGGCCCTGTGCTAACTCACCTGGAGGGAATGGTGATGGATGGGATATGAAGCCTTAGGCTTGCTATCGGGTGACCGATGGACCATGCTGGTTTCAGGGGCCCAGTACTTTCTTCAGAAGACAAAGCCAAGAAGACCAACAAGACCCTGAATATGAAGCTTTCCAACCCAGTTATTCTCAGCCCCTGGTCTTACTTGTTAGAAATACCAGGACTTGGACTCCACCATCCTTGGGAATTCTTATTGACTGGTCTGGGGTTGGTCAAGGGTATTGGTATTTTAAGAGTGCTGGTGTGGGCCAGAGCAGGTTTGTCCAGCTCAGGAGAGCCCATGGCCTCTATTTCTTGTTGAAATCGACGACAGTGAGAATATTAACACCGTGGTGACAGAGCTCACCCCATCCTTCCAGAGAGCCTCTTGTTAGACATTTCTCAGCACACTGTAGAAATGGGAACCACAACGTGAGCTGTGGCTTTAGCAGGGATTAATAACCCTGATACGGGGTCTGTTGCCAACTCTGGGGCAGATGTCTCCACACATGGAGAAAGTGAGTGGGTGCCGTGTTGAAACTTCAATTAAATTTTAGGGTTGGAATTTCGGGCTGCTCTAACAGTGTGATCTTGGATGGTGCCGTCACCTGCTGGGCGTCCACTTGCCATCAAATGCACAGGAGGAGTGCTCTTTACCTCTCAGGAGAGTTGTGTGCAGGAAATGAGATATATAGACTGGTCATTTGCCACAGCGTCTGCTATGGACTCATCCTCTATAAATGCCACTTGTCTTTCCCGTTGTCTGAAAGGGACACAGGTATACAAGGCAGTTTCCAGGGCCTCCTGCGAGGAGAGGTTTCATGAAAGGCCACTGACTGCTGTTCTGAGTGGGTGCTGGTAAAGGTCGACTTGGAGGCCAGCTGGGAAGAACCACAACTAACTGTGGCTCTTCAGTGGCTGGACCTGGGCCCCAGGGGTGACAGAGTTAATCTTTCCATTGGAAATGACTCTTCCAACTAGGACTGCTTTCCTTGATGCAAGAAAATCAGGGGCTGTTGTCCATTGAAAGGAAAAAAAGAGCTACATTAATTACAGTCTCACCCATGACAATTTACTCTGACTAAAATCTTGCCACTCACCGTTTGTATGATCTCTTTTAACCTGAAAAGCAGCTCTTTTGCTCCCTTTCTAACCCAGACCCAGTATTTAGCAGGGTAATGGGATTTATGATTTTGTTTACATCAGTCTCCGTGGCGATCCACCATAAAAGATCTGTTGCTTGGCAACTCGGCATTGTGGCGCTGCAATGGAGGGGGAATTTTTGTCTCTCTGAAGCGAGGGCTTAAGGAATAATGAAACTTCTGCTCATACTTCTCATGAATGCTTTTATTTTCAAGGTCAACCAAACGTTTTTTCAAGAAAGACTAACGCACTTTTCTTCAAGTGATGCACCGTAAAATGTTTCTCCAAGATTATCCTGTCTCTGAGCAGAGGACAACAGGCTCTAGATGTTTTTATTCTCTCCTTGCTGCTGTAAAATTAGGTCTGAGCAACTCTGAGTCCGTCATAATGGAGTGGGTCTCGCTCACTTACTAGCATTTTCCATGCTCATTAGCAAATGTCTTTTTTTTTTTTTTTAATGAGCTGCTATATACTATGAATCACTTCTCATCTGAGAAACCAGTTTCAGGTTTAGTTTGCAGTTGGTTTACCACGATCCCTTTGATGATGAGGTCGATGTCAGTAGAGGCCTGAAGGGCACAAAACAGGACCCCAATTTCCCTCTGTGGTTCCTATTGACTATAGGCATTTATACAAATGATCAAAGAGCCTGTTTTAGAACAGGCAAATGCACCTTCCTGACCTCTGTCTCCATGAAAGAGAGAAGACGTTGATTCATAGAGACCTGCACAGACGTAGCCCAGGCTGGAGGTGTGGAAACCATGATGAGAATCGTGGTGAAGATGACAGTGGATGACCAAGCCCTTGCCGCTTGCTTCACATGTGATACCTTGCTTGATTCTTGCAGCAACACTTAGCCATGTATAATCAGCTGGGGGGCCAGTCACAGCTGCCCTAGCACTTGAGAGCCCCCGAGTGATGTCTCTCCTTTGGTCCAACCCACCACCTCCCTGCCCACCACCAGTCCCTTCACTTTCTCTTCACTGTTGTTCTTTCAAGCTAAACTCAGAGCTCAGCTTCTCAAGATGAGTGACCCTCAACTGCCCCAATCACAGGCCCCCGGTCACCCAGAGTCTTTAAACCTAAAGATTTTTTGCATCTGTATGAGGTGTGCTTGATTGTGACTAAAGTCTTCTAGGCTGTGACACTATGATCTCGTGCTTCTCAAACTTGAAGATGTGTGAGAATCACTTGTGGGTCTTAAGGTTCTTGAGCCTCACACTCAGAGACTGTGATTTAGCAGGTCTGAAGGGAAGCCCAGGAATTTTTATTTCTAACAAACACCCAGAAGACTCTGCTGACCCCCTCGGGCCCTTCTTCAAGCAGTATTTTCTCTCGGGATTTTAGACTGGCTCCTACTCTGAAGCTTGTAAGCTCTGCAGCATCTAGCCTGAGACTTCACATGGATTCAGTAAACATTTGAAAAGGCACCTCATAAAACCCAATTTTCATCTCACTTCTGGCCAAGAATTGGCAAATCTTACATTTGTGGACTGTTTAGAATTTATATGCATTATTTTGCATTTGTGGAGTGGCTTACAGTTCATATGCAATATGTCATTTGGCTCAGTGGGTATGCTTTTGTCTATTTTACAAATTAAGAAATGGAGCCTGAGATGATGACTTACGCATGGTCAAAAGGTAGTATATAATTTAGAAGCTAAGTAATGAAATCTGTTCTCTCCACCACAGCTGCCCACCTTTTTTTTTTCCTGTCTTGGAGGAGATGTCTCAGTGCTATGAAGAATAGAGTGCACTCTCTCTGAGGAAGTCAGGAACCTGGGTAAAGAAAGGAGTCCTTCAATAGAGGCTGAGAGATTGAGCCAGCACCCAATTCTCCATTTATTAAATGGAGATAACTACCCCATAGTTTGTGCAGAGGGTTAAATGTGTGCAGTGGGTTTGTCCTAGAGTGAGCTGTAATTAGTATTTCCAGTGAAGAAGAGAAGATACTAGAAGTCCTGGGACAGCAGGTCTACTACTCATGTTGATTCTAGAGGCTTCATAGGCAAAGACCCATTCTTGAGATTTTTGGTTAGCTCTGAAATGCTCATACAATTTGCAGAACATCATTTCTGATGGAATTAAGTCTTGGCTCCAAGGCAGTCCTTGTTTTGGAACATGGGAACGTATAGCTGTAGGTCATTTTGTTTCTTTTCTTCCTTTGACCCAAACTGTTTGAAAAGGAGTGTGTAAGAATCTGGTTATTTAGCCAACTCTTGGGTAAGCTAATGTTACCAAAGAATCAGGGATCACTAGAGAAACAAAACAATAATGCTTTTTATCAAATGCTTACTTTGTGCCAGTTATGGCTGTGGCCTGAGGAGCTGTGAGGTATAAGGAAACTGAGGCTGGGAGTGGGAGGTATCCTGCCCAAGCTTGCATTCAGGTTCAGGTGGCTCTGCCTCGAAAGCCACCTTATTAACCACTCTGACACATCATCATGCCCCGCAATCAAACCCCAAATCTACAACTAAATTAAAAAAATAAAATTTGGGACAAGAGCCTTTTCCCTCCTCCAAGCCTGAGCTGTTTTCTAAACTGGCCAGTCCCAGTGCACATCTCATTTCCTCTTGAGTTTCCACCCCCCAACACCCAGTAGTTGTGAAATATTCAAAGACTAAGAGGAAAGAGAGAATGACGGGCAAAAGGATCCTTGAGGCAGAAAAAGGCACATGGCAAAGAGCCTGAGCCACTGATGCTTCAAAAAAGTTATCAACCCTGTGGTCCCCAAGGCCAGCAACCACGGGGTGGCTGGTTGGGCAGCTGAGGTTAGTGTGCGCTGCATAGCCAACAAGCCTGGGCTGCCCTGGTGGTAGTCTGGGATTCTTGGGTTCCCCGCCCCCCAAGTGCCAATTAGGTGAAATCTCCAGCCTGCTGTAACCTTGGAGAGTCTGCAGCCCTGTCTGCAAAATTCCCTCTGGCTCTGAAAACTTCCTGGGGTGACCCCTAAACTGAGTAACTTGAGCCTCCCTGCCGATGCATCAGCCCTGACATCATCGTAAGAGCAGCTACTCGATTAGCATTCAGTGTAAGGGCACACACTGCAAGCAGGCTAGAATTAACTAGACACGGAAACCAAAGCTTAAAGAGGTTCAGGAAGGTGCCCAGGAACATAGAGCTGGTAAGGAAGTGGTCTGGGCGAAAGCATCCAGACCTAGTCCGCCAGCTCTGAAATACTTGTCCATCACTGCTCTGTGTTGCCTTTCCCAGGAAGGCCCACCCCTGGGAAACTTCTGTCTTAGGAATGGGCGAATGGGAGAGAGGGCCCTATGGAGTGGCTGTGTTCTCCCCGAGCCCGCCTTCAGCCCAGACCACCTGACAGAGAGCCTGGAGGTATTCCTGGGCGTGGGAGGGGGCTGGAGGATGCTCCCTGGCCTCGGGCAAGTCCCTCACTTCCACCTCCATGCAGCACTTCACTGCGGCTCAGCATCACTGATGAAGGAATGTAGACCCAGCCTGAGAGAGAAAAAGGGGCAGGAACAAGGTGAGTGGATGAGTTAATGCAGCTTAGTTCACTGGTACTTGGCGCTGCCTCAAAAAGTCCAGGTGGAAGGTGTAAGTGGCTCTCAGTGTGGATGGATCCCCAAGACGCCTTCCTGAGTGAAAATAACAAATCATAGATGGATAGCATACCACTTATATAAACACACATATTCACGCAAAAACACTGCAGGCAGACCTTGGAGATACTGCAGGTTCAGCTCCAGACCGCAGCAAGAAAGCAAATATTGCAATAAAGCGAGCCACACTTTTATTTTTTTTTAATTTCCCAGGGCATATAAAAGTTATGTTCACACTATGGTGTAGTCTATTAGGTGGGCGATAGCATTATGCTTAAAAAATGCACATACCTTAATTTTAAAATATTTTATGGCTAAAAAATGCTAAGCATCATGTGAGCCTTCAGTGATTCATAATCTTGTGCAAGAGCAACATCAAAGATCACTGATCACAGATCACCATAACAAAATACTAACAAAAAGTTTGAAATATTGGGAGAATTACCAATATGTGACACAGAGACACAAAATGAACAAATTCTGTTGGAAAAAGAAACACTGATAGACTTGTTTGATGCAGGGTTGCCACAAACCTTCAATTTGTAAATTAAAAAAGCAATAAAGAGAAGGGCAATGAGGTGAAGTGTGCCTGTATAGTTTCTGGGAGCACATATGTGCACGCGCTTGCATGCATACATTCCTAGAAGGAGTAACTTCTGCCTTTGGCTGCCTGGTAAGATTGGCGTGGTGATCAAGAAGGACTTCAGCCTTATCCCAGTGTTTTACTTTTGAAAAGCACAATACATTTGAGTATTAACTTTGCAATCAGATATTAAATTTTAAATGATATTTAAAAAAGAGAAAGCACATTTGCTATGGCCACCACCTGAAGGGTGCCTTTTCGACAGCTCTGCATTGACCATTGCCTGAATGCCTGAGGCTGGGAGGCTTGTCGCTGCAGTCCTCCACTCATCTCAGTTTGAGTGGAGGCTCCACCAGTTTCTCAGTGGCCTTCAGCTCAGAGGCAGGCAGCGGCTTGACTGAATGGGGAAGTCCTTCCCCCAGGGGTGGGAGTCCCTCATTTTCTCTTCAGCCTTTCACTTCTTCTATTCCTTCCCTTTTAAGTGTCTTTGATCCATTGCTTTTGCCACATCCACTTTGTAGGTGGCGAAGACTTAAGCGGTCTTTCCCTCCAGACATACCTGAGTTTTACTAGTAGATGAAGAGACGGCGTTCTAAGGGAGGACATGCGGGGCCTGGAACACCGGCAGCCAGGTGTGATGCCAGTGCTGCCACCACTCGCCTGCGGGGAGGCAGGAGACGTGTGGTCTGCAGTGCAGGCAGATTCTTTCTAACAAGGAATTCCTTCTCAACTCATTAGCCACAGGATTAAACAGACACTGCTTTCCCCTCTTCACCTAATCTCTGGTAATCCTAGATAATCTTCCCACTGAAGAAGACGAAGTCCTCAATGGGGTTGACTCCTACATTCATCCCCCAGGCTTGGGTGGCCGAGTGCCTCTGAAAGCACAAACTCTCTCCCTCTAGTTCCAGTTCCAGTGTTGGAGATCCTGGAGTTGGTGAGTCAACCTGGTGTCCGAGTACAAGTCTCACCTCTCTTTTGACCATGATAGAGAACTTCCCTCAGCCCTCATATTCCAAACCACACAGCCTAACAAAGGATGTTGGAACCTTTTCTTCCTTATTTCCCACTGGAATGTCAAGAGTGGTCAGACTTCCATGTTGAGTAATGAAGGCATACAATGTAGCAAAGAATTTGGTAATGAAAGGACCTGACTAGTTGAGTTTGAAGAGGATTTGAAAGGCCAAGGAAATAGTTTAATATAAGAAATTCATTTTATTTTATTTTTAAAATTATATTTTATTTACAAATATTATTCCCAGGCATGAACCCAGTCGCGCCTGGGAAGAATATTTTCTGCTACCGATTTGTGGCACACTTCCTCCCCTTGACAAGGCTGCCTGGTGTAGAAATGAAAATCTGGCTTCTGGAAGCAGGAAGACATGAATTTGGATCCCACTTCTGCACTTACTATGTTGTGAACTTGGACAAACCATTCTCTGAGTCTTAACTTCTTCACAGGAAAAGCAGTCTTTATAATGGCCATCTTCCATGGTTGAGAAGCTTAGAGATAAAATGTATTTAATCTGCCTGGCATACACTATGTGCTCAGTAAATGGTAGCTACTATTATCATATTATTATCTGTCATGAGTGACATAAACCTAATCACAATAGGACACAAGCAAAAATGGAATTTATTGGCTTATCTAACTGAAAAGTCTAGAATTTAGGCATGACTTAAATCTAAGTTCTCACACTGACTTATGAGAAATGAGTTTCTCTTTCTCTACCCCTTAGGCTGCTTCCCTCTCAGCTGGCTTTATTCAGTAGATGGCAAAAATGGTTACCAGTAGATCTACAGTTATATTCTTCCTATTCAGCAGCCCTAGGATAAAAAGGACATGTTTTGCAATTGTTTAAGCAAAGTCCCAGATTATTAAGTCGTCATCTTCCCATCCATAAGCCAGTTATTGAGTCCGGAAGATTGGAATATGTTGGTCATGCCTTGGTCATGAACTTGATCTTGTGGGATAAACCCTGTATGAACCAGAGGAGGGCTGAGGGGATAATCATAAGGAAAACTGGGATGGATGTCATTATTGGAAGAAAGGATAATAGGCGCTGGGCAGGCACAAACTGAAGACCCCCACCACAAGGGCATGTTTTCAGTGAATTTTCTAATTGTAAGACTGACAACCTTGGAAGATTACTGTTCAACAGGGAGTTGCCATTAATTTCCTTAGCTGTGTGTAAGTTTTCTGGTTCTGTATTTTTTCCAGAAATGAAAATGAGTGAGTGAATTAACATGTATTTTTTAATATATTCAAATACAGAAATATAATCTGAAATAGCCCTTTGTTCTAAATTCTCATGGAGCAATCACCCTGGGGTTTTGAATGAGCTTCTAGAAACTGCTTTGTAGATCTTACTATCATAATGGAGGGAACTTAGTAGACACCTAGGCCTTGCAAAATACTATTCCTATTGTATTATTGGACGCCTTTGCAAGAAAAAGTTCCTAAAATGCTAGAAGATTCTCTTGCCATCGAGAATTGTTGTTGTTCAGTTGCTAACTCATGTCTGGCTCTTTGTGACCCCATGGACTGCAGCACACCAGCCTTCCCTGTCCTCCACTATATCCTAGAATTTGCTCAAGTTCATGTCCATTGAGTTGGTAATGTTATCTAACATCATCCCCTGGTGCCCTCTTCTCCTTTTGTCTCTATTCTTCCCCAGTATCAGGGTCTTATCCAAAGACTTGGCTCTTAGCATCAGGTGGCCAAAATATTGGAGTGTCAGCTTCAGTACCAATCCTTCCAACGAATATTCAGCCTTTATTTCCTTTGAGATTGACTGGTTTGATCTCCCTGCAGTCCAAATGACTATTAAGAGTTTCTCAAGTGTCTTCTGCACCACAATTTGAAAGCATCAATTCTTTGTCACTCAATCTTCTTTTGGGCTTCCCTTATAGCTCAGTTGGTAAAGACTTTGCCTGCAGTGCAGGAGACCTGGGTTCAATTCCTAGGTTGAGAAGATCCCCTGGAGAAGGAAATGGCAACCCACTCCATTAATCCTGGCTGGAGAATCCCATGAACAGAGGAGCCTGGCAGGCTACAGTCCATGGGGTTGCAAGAGTCAGATACGACTTAGTGACTAACCCCACCCCTGCAACCTTCTTTTTGGTCCAGCTCTCACATCCATACATGACTACTGGAAAAACCATAGCTTTGACTAGATGGATCTTTGTTGGCAAAGTGATGTCTTTGCTTTTTAGTACCCTGTCTAGGTTTGTCATAGCTTTCCTCCCAAGGAGCAAGATCTTTTAATTTCATGGCTGCCGTCACCATCTACAGTCATTTTGAAGCCCAAGAAAATAGTCTGTCACTGCTTCTACTATTTCCCCTTCTATTTGCCATCAAGTGTTCTTAGTTTTTCAAATGTTGAGTTTTAAGCCACCTTTTTCACTCTCCTTTTTCACCCTCATCAAGAGGCTCTTTAGTGTCTCTTTGCTTTCGCCATTAGAGTGGTGTCATTTGCAAATCTAAGGTTGTTGATATTTCTCCCAACAGTCTTGATTCCAGCTGTGATGTATTCTGCATAGAAGTTAAATAAGCAGGGTGACAATATACAGCCTTGTCGTACTCCTTTCCCAATTTTAAGCCAATCAATTGTTCCACATAAGGGTCTAACTGTTGCTTCTTGACCTGCATACAGAATACTGGGTTCGAATTATTCTGTTTCAACAATGACAGAGCAGCATACTTTGATGATGTAGAGGATAGACACAAATCCTAACCCAAAGTGCGTAAGTGCACAAATAACTGATAGAAGATAGGAAAGTGAATGTTATTGAAAAGTATGAATGACTTGGGGGTGGAATTCAGAAAAGGATAATGAATGTTTGCGGAGTATAAAACCCCTTCATGAGGAGAGCAAGTTGAAATGGACTTTGAAAGGTGTGATCTTGTTGGTAGAAGATCTTCTTGGCAGAATGAAGCTGAACAGATGTCTTGAAGGATTGCTTGTGTAGTGCTTAGAGTGTTGTTACTGATGCTAGAAGCTGGGAATCCCTGGGGATATTGACCTGGACCCATTCTACTTGTGGCGTGTCCCTTCCCCCCTACATTTCCCTACCTGAGCCAGTGCTGCTGTTACACCAACCTGTGTGCTGCTTATTCAGATTGAAAGACACACTTCAGCAACAACCACCAGGGAACTTTGAGAAAAGAGCTTATTACTCACAGTACTGGAGGGTACACACAGCATGCCCAAGGGGGCACAGAGTGAGGCAGAGAGATCGGAGTTCTGCCTTTATTGGGCGGGGGGTGGGGGCTGTCTCTTATACACATCTAAAAGATCATTGTGTTTCTGGCAGATGGAACAAATTAAGGTTACCTCTTCAGATAGCTTTTTATTAATATTTATGAAAGAGATTTAAGATTTTTTCATAGGCCTGGATTGCAAAATAGCCTTTTCTCTCTCTCTGTCTCCTTCTGATAAGAATTACCTTGATTTCTAGAGAAGACCAAGTAGAACGTTACATCTCAAAAGATAGTGAAAGAGTGCAAGTTCCACCAAGAAGGACACCTGTTTGTAAGTCCAAATAATTTACAAAATCTGAAAACATTTTGAGATGAATTGGGGAGGTTTGGGGATTGGTTAAAAAAAAGAAAAAGGAAAAAAACCAAAGGAATGATTGTGCTGTGAATTGTTTCTAGAGTCGCATTTCTGTTCTTGTAAAGACTCTATCTGTAATACAAATAAAATGTTTTTAATTCCTCAAATAATTGGACTGCAACCTGAATATTAAAGACTGACTCAACTATCCAACCACTTATCCTCAATTTGTTTCTTTATGCCAGGGAGATCTTCCACTAAGATAAAAATCAGAAGATTTTATTGTTTCAGATTTAGAGTTCTGTGTCTTTGGAATGTCTTAGTATATCCTTCCACAAAGGCTTCCTAATGTGTTTCTTTCTGGGTACATAGTCTTATTTTTAGTTTAGAGGACAAAAGCTAAAAAAAAAAAAAATAGGTTGTTGATATTTCTCCCAACAGTCTTGATTCCAGCTGTGATGTATTCTGCATAGAAGTTAAATAAGCAGGGTGACAATATACAGCCTTGTCGTACTCCTTTCCCAATTTTAAGCCAATCAATTGTTCCACATAAGGGTCTAACTGTTGCTTCTTGACCTGCATACAGAATACTGGGTTCGAATTATTCTGTTTCAACAATGACAGAGCAGCATACTTTGATGATGTAGAGGATAGACACAAATCCTAACCCAAAGTGCGTAAGTGCACAAATAACTGATAGAAGATAGGAAAGTGAATGTTATTGAAAAGTATGAATGACTTGGGGGTGGAATTCAGAAAAGGATAATGAATGTTTGCGGAGTATAAAACCCCTTCATGAGGAGAGCAAGTTGAAATGGACTTTGAAAGGTGTGATCTTGTTGGTAGAAGATCTTCTTGGCAGAATGAAGCTGAACAGATGTCTTGAAGGATTGCTTGTGTAGTGCTTAGAGTGTTGTTACTGATGCTAGAAGCTGGGAATCCCTGGGGATATTGACCTGGACCCATTCTACTTGTGGCGTGTCCCTTCCCCCCTACATTTCCCTACCTGAGCCAGTGCTGCTGTTACACCAACCTGTGTGCTGCTTATTCAGATTGAAAGACACACTTCAGCAACAACCACCAGGGAACTTTGAGAAAAGAGCTTATTACTCACAGTACTGGAGGGTACACACAGCATGCCCAAGGGGGCACAGAGTGAGGCAGAGAGATCGGAGTTCTGCCTTTATTGGGCGGGGGGTGGGGGGGGGCCGGTCTAGGGCCTCAAAGGTTCAATTTTTATTGGCATATTTAAAACATACCAACAGGAATTAGAGTGAGGGAAAGGAAAAGTGGGGTCATTCAACCAGTCAGTTAGCTAGATTACCCAGGGCTTTCCAAAAGGCAACCTTCATAGATTGGGGGAGGCCTGTCTTCTTATTTAGTTGTTTAGCTAGTAACTGTGTCCCACAGCTGGGACATGTTTACTTGAGATGAGTGTCTTTGAGTGGATGCTTTGGCAATCAAATACTTATTGTGTGGTACTTACAGTAGAAGGGTTCAAGCTTCCAGAGAAACTCTCCTTTCACAGTCCAAAATAACAAGAACTGGATTTCAAAGAGTGTTTTTGAGCTCGCAAAATGCTCTCACAAGCATTTTTTTTATGGATCTGAGAACAAAGTCTCCCAACCAGTAGACAGAGTCTCTCTGACTGCTTGCTTTGGATTTGGGGTTGTGGTTCACTGATGTGACCTGCCTTGGAATGAATGCATTTCTCTCCCATCCCCTGCTTTCCCCAAGACTGTGGTCTTCCTGCTTCCCAACGCTTCCTTGAGCTGTATTCATAGGATTTGCAGCTTGATCTAGGAGTTAGATCAGAGGCATTGCAGATTTCACTACGGCTAACATCTTAATACTATATATAAGTTGATTAGACTTCATTAAGAAATTTCGCTCAGTTGTGTCTGACTCTGTGACCCCATGAACTACAGAGTCCATGGAATTCTCCAGGCCGTAATACTGAAGAGATCTTCTCAACCCAGGGATCAAACCCAGGTCTCCTGCATTGCAGGTGGATTCTTTACCAGATAAGTCACAAGGGAAGCCGAAGAATACTGGAGTGGATAGTCTATCCTTTCTCCAGCAGATCTTTCCAACCCAAGACTTGAACCGGGGTCTTCTGCATTGCAGGCAGAGTCTTTACCAATTGAGCTATCAGGGAAGACTTCATTGGCAAAGGCAGAAAAGACTAGACTGTCCCCTTTTCCAAGCTGATGGGTATCAGGTGTCCAATAAGACTCTACCTGAGAGGTAACTCTCTCAGAACATGCAGGCAAGACTTTTCAGCAGTCACTTAGATTGCTTCCTTCACCCCATATGTTTTTATCATGGCTCATTAATTTATGCCATGGGAAGCCTTTTAAAAATAAAAAACAAATTAAAAATTTTTTTTACTTGGCTCCTGTTCTGTGTTATAATTTGACTGAATGATCAACCAGAGAGCAGGCTGTCCTGAAGGTCTGAGCTGGGCCGGGTGTCTGGACTGCTTGCTGGGTTTCCATTTCTGCCACCCCTGGCCTTGGTCAGGTTACTTTTGCTCCCTTGGTGGCCACTTCTCCATGTCTGAAAAGAGACTCTATTCTGGAAATAAGCTTATTCATAAAACAGGGATACTTTCCTGCATTCAACTTCATCTTTCAAAGGCATTGAGCTTGATTCATGTCTCTACAATGATGTCAAAGATGAACTTCAGAAGAGGAAAAAGAGAAATCCCCAGCAGGGCAGTGGGTCATCCAGGCTGCTCTGTGTCTCCCCTGGGGGTTGCGTTCTGACATCAGCCATTGACAAATCTCTCCTCTCCCCTCCGTTTTGGCCAGGCCTTGGCTCTGAGAAGCACATCCCTCTCTGCTCAGCCAGTTAGTGTTTACTGAGAGGGGAGACACCCATGTGAAAGGGGAGGTGTTTATTGCTCCCCATCTAGATTTAATGGGAGGGGAGCAGTGGAGGCTTCTGGCAACTGGTGCAAGGTCTGAATTCATGGACCCCATTGCCACCCAAAAGGGGAGAACTGGTTTCAGAATCAAAATTGTTGGCGTGCCATTTGTGACTGTGCCAATCTAAATACCTTTCATATAGAAACCCCAAACAGTCTACCCGTGAAAGCCACCAACCTCAATGAGAAGGATTAGAGACCTCCTGATACTTGGATATGTTTAAAAAGAGAAAAAAGTGAAAGCAATGCGCTCAGTGGGTGTGGGACCCCCAAAGCTGTAGCCACAATAAGGTGCCAGGGTGAGAGGATTATGGCCAGGAAGAGGGAAATATCTGCACCCACAGCCCCGCTGGGAGTCTGTGGAAGGAAAAGAGGAAGCGCGTGACTGGAGGGGTCTAGCCAAGTGGGGAGTCTGAAATCAATAGCCTGCCTGGCCGCTCTTTATTCCCTATGTTGACAGAGTTTGGGAGCGGGTGAGTGGGCTGGGCTCTGTGGGGAAGGGTGCTCAGTGACTCCCAAGGCAGGGAAGTCATCGCAAACTGGCCGGGCTTCCCTGGGAGATGTTCGCTTTGATCCACCAGGAAATTTCTGCAGTGGTTGTTAGAAGGATAGACTATCATGAGGGAAATCAAGAATATGGAATGCCAGTTTCACTTGGCTTTCTGTGAGAGAGAGAGAAAGGGAGACGACTCTTGAGCTTGTGAACAAACTGATGGCTTTCCCCACCTCACTCCCAGGGATACACGCTGGGGCTGTGAAGAGCTGGGCAGGTCACTGAGGCCAAGGTGAGAGCCTGGGGGGAGCTGTACTCTGGAGGCAGAGTCGGAGGAAGCACACACTGTAGTCCAAAGGAACAGAGCTTGGTTAGCACTGCGTTGGTGGTGAGGAGCACGGTTCTGTGCATTTTCATAGACTTTATTCTATTTGATCTCACATACCTTCCAGGATGGACAAAGCAGGTGTTCTCTCCCCATTGATGGGGAGACCAAGGAGCAGAGTTTGGGTCTCTACCTAATGGTCTGCCTGTCCTTGGGCAGAAACCCGTTTTCACCTCCTCTGCAGCTTATGAACCCATGCAATAACTTTTCCAGGAAATTGCTGTTGTTGTTCACTCACCCAGTTGTGTCTGACTCTTTGTAACCCCATGGACGGCAGCATGTCCGGCTTCCCTGTCCTTCACCATCTCCCAGAGTTTGCTTAAACTTATGTCCATTGAGTCAGTGATGCCATCTAACCATCTCATCCTCTGGTACCCCCTTCTCCTCCTGCCTTCAATCTTTCCCAGCATTAGGATCTTTTCTAATGAGCCAGTCACATCAGGTGGCCAAAGTATTGAAGTTTCAGCTTCAGCACCAGTCCTTCCAATGAATATTCAGGCTGATTTCCTTTAGGATTGACTAGTTTGATCTCCTTGCAGACCAAGCGACTCTCAAGAGTCCTCTCCAGCACCACAGTTCGAAAGCATCAATTCTTTGGTGCTCAGGTTTCTTTATGGTCCAACTCTCCCATCCATACATAACTATCGGAGAAACCATAGCTTTGACTCCACAGACCTTTGTTGGCAAAGTGATGTCTCTGCTTTTTAATATGCTGTGTAGGTTTGTCATAGCTTTTCTTCCAAGAAGCAGGCATCTTTTAATTTCATGGCTGCAGTCACCATCTGCAGTGATTTTGGAGCCCAAGAAAATAAAGTCTGTCACTGTTTCCATTGTTTCCAGGAATTTGGGACTACTTGAAGGTAGGATCACCTCTGGAGTAATAGCTGTGATTCCACAGGGCCCTTCCTGAAGGTGAGGAACTGACTTCCCCACCTCTCAAAGAAGGTAAACTCAGTAACACAAAGTGAAAGTGTGCTGCTTTAAGGGAACAGTCTCCAAACCCCAGGCCATGGGGAACATATTTCTCACTGGGTCAGGCAGCCCCTCTGAGCTCTCCTGTAATGTGATTACATCTTTACTCAGCCCCACTGTGTGCCAGGCAGCTCCCGGAAGAGACAAAACAGCATCCTCCTGTGTTTACATGTGAGTGGCAGAGGACCCAGGATTGTCAGGTGAGTGTGTACACTGCTCCATAGTGGTAAGTGCTGTGGAGGGAAACAGCAAGGAAGAGGGACGAGGAGGAAGGTCGGGGGAAAGCAGAAGTTGCTGTTCTGACAAAGTGGCTGAGAGGGCGTTCCTGAGGGAGTGCCTGTGGTAAAGATGAAAAGTCAGGGAGAAGTGAGCCTGACAGGTACCTGCAGGAGAACATTCCAGGCAGAGGAGCTGCAAGGTGGTCACGTGGCTGGGTTGGCAGGGTGAGGGCTGAGGAGGGGAGCAGGGCAGCAATACCAGGGCCCAGCGATCCACTGTGAGGGGTCTGACTTTTCCTCTCAGTGAAATGGGAGGCCATTAAGGGTTTGACAGTAGTGTTCGGGTATGGGGCTTCCCAGGTAGCTCAGATTCCTCCCAGGTAAAGGATCTGTCTGGCAAAGCAGGAGATACAGGAGACTGGGTTCAATCCCTGGCTCTGGAAGATCCCTTGGAGTGGGAAATGACGATGCATTCCAGCATTTTTAGAGTGGACAGGGGAGCCTGGCAGGCTACACTTTGTGGGGTCATAAAGAGTTGGAAACATCTGAGCAGGCATGTATGTTAAGGTGTTAGTAGCAGTAAGATTCTGAAACTTGCCATGCCTGATCTGGCTCCCAGATCAAGCTGCAAAATCTATGAATACAGCTCAAGGAAGAGTTGGGAACGGGTTTGTCTAGAGAGAGAGAGCTACCATCTACGTGTCTACTGAAAACTTTACTTTTAAGAATGCCTGGAGATGAGGTTGCTTTCAGCCTGGGCTTCTGCAGGTGACCCTGGCCTATGCCCCTTCACTCTCCTGGGGCAGCAGGGGCTGTGGCACTTTACAGCCTGAGAAGACTGGACATCTGAGCCCTGTGCCAAGCATCGTGAGCACTATCAGGTGAGACTTGCAGCCAGGTGGGGCTTGGACTCTCTGCTCCTTCCTCACTCGGGGAACTTCTGGAACTCTCCAAGCTTACGTTCCTCATCTACAAAGTCAAGATAATGACAGTATCTGGGTCACAGGATTATTTCACAGAGTCAATAGTAACATAAATTAAAAGCGTTCAGCTGATGTCTGAACATAGTAAGCTCTGAATAAATGTTAGATATTGTTACTATTTAATACTTTCTTTAAGACACTTTAAGTGGTAGAAACTACAGAAAGAAAGAAAAGAAACATTAAGTACCAAGTGTCTGAGAAAAAGTTAAATTTAAATTAGGACATACTTTGAACTCCTTTAAGAAATTTTAAATTTTTAATTTTTTAACACTAAAGACATTTTGTATTGGGGTATAGCCTGTAACAATGTTCTGGAAGTTTCAGGTGAACAGCAAAAGGACTCATCCATACATATACATCATATTTTACTACTCTTAAAATAAAAACCCAAGCTTTTGAATGTTCATGTGAACAACCTATTTACTAAACCTGCACTTGAAAATTACTCAGATTAAGGGGGGAAATTTTAGATGCTCTAATATTTCTCCATTTTTTTACTGTAGTTAAATAAAGTTTCATTTGCTAATCAGCTGACAACTATTACTTTGTCTAAAAGACCTTTGAAATTTCAAGAGTTAAAATGAAAAAACTTGATATTTTCCTTTTACAATGTGATTGAGGCTAAGTCTGTCTTGGTCCTCACCCTCTGCGGGATTATTTGCTTCTTTGCACTCCCTTCACTTTTCCCTGCTTCTGTTACAAAACCTGAGAGCTCCTTGAAAGCAGGGACCAGGTGTGGCTCACCTATGTACTCTCAGCATATAGTGAGTACTCAGGACATATTTGTTAAAAAAAAAAAAAAGTTACTGGTGACTGACTGATTCACTGAGGAAATGAATAAATGAATAAAGATCAATCCTTCCCTTCAGAAGCTTCCCATGGGATGGAGAAGGCAAGCGTTCACAAAGATCAGTCAAAATACAGCATGTGATTGTTAGGACAGACCACAAGCTATAGACAGGAGTTTTGAATTGGAGTGTGAATCCAAAGACTTCCCAGGGGGTACATAAACTGGACGGGGTTTAAAGGATCAGCTTCAGAAGTTAGAAGTCCACACTGAATGGAAAATGGCTGTGATGGGTCAGCTGGTCACCTTCCTCAGCTCCCCATTTACTTCACCAAAGAAAGGTGTGAACCTCTCACTCATTCTGTCTCGCCATGAGGTCCTGTCCAGGAGTGCAAAAGTCTTTGGGGCAATAAAGAAATGATTCCACGTATCGGTGTTGGCAAACTTTTTGTACCTGGACACTGCTGACCTGCAGAGAACCTAGCGTCTTGCTGTTAAAGGCTGAGTGCTCCAGAAGCAGAAGCCGAGACAGAGTTTGAGGGTCAAGGGAGAGCATGAGAAGTAGGATTGGGCAAAAGAAGTCAAATCGAGATGCAGGCAGACACTGGAGCACTCTGGGGCCAGCCCTGCACACTGGAGTGGCCCCCGCAGGGCCCAGGCTGGCCTCGCTGAGGCTGAGGCTGGCCCTGAAGGAGCTGATGGTTGGAGGCCATCTGCTGGCCTCAGTCCCCAGGGCTGAGTAGACAGGCTTCTGGAAGGGGCTCTTTATGGGGCATCTCCATGTCCACCACACTCTCCCGTGTTGCATGCAGTTCTGTAAAGGATAAAATGTAGTTCTTCAAAAGGAAATATTTAGGACTGTTTTGAGTGTTCTGAATTCAGACATTCTATACTGTGAGGCAGGAGTGATGAGGGTTTCTGGTCCACAAACTCTCCGCTTCCATTCCCTTAAGAATGCCAAAGAACGTATGCCTCCTAAAGAAAGATTTCCAAACATGAAGTAAAGAGGGCACCAATAAGCAATAGCAAAGGCCTAGTTCAAGGAAACAATTAATTCATGGTGTGGTGCAATGCCTTCTCAACTTCTTAGACGGACAGCTGGATTACCAGTTATTTCTATTTATTAATCTCTCATCTCAGAATTATAATTTAGAGGTAAGATGACTGTATAGGGATGCATATTAACGCATTCATTTGAAACTGAAGTTGTTTCTCCTCTAACTGAAACTAAATCTGGTTTGGCTGCTAGGCTCGACAGTTCAAACTCTTTTGCCAAAACAGGTTGTATGGCGGACATTTTTATGAACCAAATAAACTAAATCTAAAAATCTAAGCTTTTGGTGAAAAAATATATATCTCATGTTATGAGATAAAAGAATTGCATTAAAAATGGTATCAACTGGTTTTGGCTAATGGTGTGGGATTTCTCAATTGGAGTGATGAAAATGTTCTGGAATTAGTGGTGATGGTTGCATGACTTTGTGAAGATATTAAAACCTACTAAATTGTACACTTTAAAGGGGTGAGTTTCATGATATGGGAATTATATTTCAATATTAAAAGTAAAAATATTATATTGGCAAACTTGTATTAAAATAACAAGTATTTTAATTTTCCCAACCTTTTCGTTTAAACAAGGGCCTCTAAGTAAATGAGTAGCAGGTATAATTAGCAGTCATCTGAGAAGTTTTGGTACAGTCTTTTTGGTATATTTCCCAGAATTAGGAAAGTGAATGACTAATGACTGGGTAACAAATACGTTTTCAGATCTCTGGGTTTCAAACTTTCTTTCAACAAAGTTGAAGGAGGACCAGAGTGATTTGACAGCTGATAGGGCACTACAAACTTTCAATAAGAGATTCTTATGTCATTTCTAACCTTTTCATTCATATCTAATTTTGAGGACAAGGAGGTTTTCTCAGAGTTTTCTCTCTAAAAATGTGAAGTAGGAAGAGGAGAGATTCTGAACCTATCTCATTTTAGTAATAATTTCCATCCATGGATATATCAGCTAACTGAAATAAATGTCATTTCAATTCTTTAAGAGGTGAATTTTTAATAAAATGCATCCTTAAATTTAATAATGATGCATAAAATTTCATAATATATTGTCTAGATTAGTTGCATTCTGATGGTTATTGAAACTATAACTTGGTCTAGAAAAAACTGCTTAAAACTTATAGACTTACAGTAAAAACAAAATTAAATTTTCAACACATTTGTGAGGTTTTTTTTTTTTTGGTTGCAGAAAAGAATAATATAATGCTCATTTATGGAAAAACATTTTCAAGCTTAAAAATGTGTGACAATTATTAAAAAGTACCAAGAGGCTATAGGATGGAAATAAAAGTTCAAGGAGAAATGGGAACAATAAATTGGTGGAGAAGACTTGTCATATATTTTAAAAATTGATACTGGTGAGTATAGAATTGCTCCAATCCTTGGATTCCATTGACAACGTTTAAAAGAGTGATGTAATCGTTTTATTTTAAAATGCTAATATTTATAATACTAAGGAAATGACATTCTCTGCAACTATTTAAACTTACAGTAAAAGATTCTTTTTTTAAATGTCATCTAAAAACTGTGTGAGAGGGTATATGAATTTTCAAACCACTTTTAGGGAACACACAAACCAAAAACTTAGGAGCCTCTGTTCTTGGGGGCTAGAGAGGGGATAGCAAGATCTGCTCAGATAGGTGGAGTTTTATGGAGGAGGTGATGTGTGAGCTGGACCTTGACAGATGGAGAAAGGTGCCTGCCAGGCGGAGGAGGGCCCTTGGCAGCTGCCAGCCTGGGGAGGCTGATGTTTTAGGGGCACACTGCCAGCTCCTGGCACTCTCACTAGTATGCCCATTACCATAACCTTGAGCCTCATGACTGTGGCAACTAAAATCTTGGCCATTTTATTGAGACTTGAGTGAGAGAAGAAGCTAAGCGATGGGTCAGTAATTTAGCCTCAAGGAGACCAGGCCATTCACTGACTCCTTGGCAGAGGAGCCATTACTCTCTGCTGTGTCTTCCCATTGGCCAATCTGTAATGCCTTTGTCGTTGTTCAGCCACATCCTGTGTTAGCTTGGCTTCAACCCCCCACTCCCTTTCCTTGCCCCTAAGTGCAGTCTCAGAGCCCACAACGTGCCAGGAAGACAATCCCCTCATCCTCAAGCTGGCATCTTGCATCCTTGTGATCCAGGGGTTAGTACAGTGAGCCCAGGTTTGGAAATAGGACAAGAATAAGCTCACAAAGAGCAGTAGCAGTCTTTGACTTTTGCTGTCTTAGTGGGAAGGAAAGTCTTTAGAAAAGTTGGGGGGTGGGGACAGGTCCTGGGCTGGAGGGTTTCCAATTAACTCAAAATGAAACACAGTCATTTTCACCCTCCGAGCTGAGTTCAGAAGTTTGTAGATGTCTTTGGGGGAAGGAAATTTGTGCTGCAGACCTCAAAATCGTGTTTGTGTTGAACGGGGAGCCACAAAGCAGGTATGAGATTCTAACGAGTTCTCACACTTCTCGAAAATGCTACAGCTGGAGCCTGTGCTGGGCAGCTCTCTTTGGGTGAGGAGAGCGGCTTTGGGGTGGGGGTCCACCCAGAGAGGAATCTTAGAGGCCCTTCCCCCCTCCCACCCTCGGCTTGGATTCTGCTTTTATGCGTATTTATTTTAAAGTGTGTATCAGATGTGTGGGCTTGCTGTAAGGGATCTGAGAGCAGGGAAGCAAATGTGCTGTGCAGAATGTTTTGAGCCGCAGCCATCGAGACCCAGAGGAAGCGAGTTTGCTTTTTCAAGCTTGCCCAGATGGGCTGTGCGTGTGGGTTGTTGGCTCTGGCACCGCTGCCGGGCTCTGTAAACACTGCGTGGCCTCTCCCCCAGGACACGTGTGGACTGTCATGCCTTACTGCCTGATCGGCTCTCGCCGAGGAGCCTCAAGGCCGCTTCTTTCTGGTCTCTGTGATGGGTGTCGAGTTACTTGGTTCTGTCCTTTAAAGTCCATTTGGTCATTTCCCAGTGGACCTAACCTAACAGCCAAGAGGGACTTGCCCTCTTTTCAGAAGATTTCACAGCATCTGACCTATATGTCCTTCGGGAGGGAAGATCAAGTTTGATGAACTGCTGTTAAGTTAGGGCTTGGACAGGGCGAGGGGCGCACCTTACCCTCCAGCAATTCCCCCATTCTCTTTCTTCACAGTCACTATTTTTGCTCCTTTTCAGGTTCTGTTTTTATTGCCCCCCGGATGAGTGCCTTTTCTTTCTGCTCCTTTCACTTCAACCTCCCAGATACGACTGTGTGTAGGGGTGTCGCACGTGCACTCTGGGTTAAGTCAGCATGGCCGGGCGCCAGGTGCCAGGCTCCACAACCAACAAATCACACCCTCTCCACAGCCCCACTCCAGCCCTTTTGAGACTTGTGTCTATAAACTGTGCCATGACAAGTCGCCTGGAAACTTCCTTTGCTGCTGGCAGCTCCACACCCATGCATTTCCTTTTTCCTGTAAAAAATCCATTCCCAGCTCCAACTCAAGACAGAAGGTCAGTTATATCGACACCGCCTGCACACAGACGCTGTATTTTCAGGAAAATATTTTCACCTTTGAAAATTTTCACCAGGAGTCCCTTCCCCTCCCCCATTTCCTACTGAACCCTCTCCCCACAATAGTCCTCCTAAAAGGTCTGTGCTATAGCTACACACCCCAGGGGCTGTGCGCTTTGAGAAAATGTGCCAGTGGTAGTGAGGAGCTCCCCAGAGGCACCCATGAATTCTCCTGTCAGCAGGGGAAGGTCATTGAGAGAGATGCGGGGGTCAGGAGATGGAATCTGGAAACAGAGTTCCTCGGCACCCGGCAGGATTCCTGCTTAGCTGATGATCTCCGGCAGCATTTCTTTCTCTCCCGCCTCCTTTCCTCATTTGTGAAACAGGAGAGTAATAATTTCCCAGGAGGAAATGTACATACAGGCACCTTGTAACTTTCCAGTGTTGGGATGTTTTATGAGATGGTGCTCTCTTCTTTACGATCAGGGCAAAGGACCCTTTTCTGCCTTTCTATGGAAGTCAATCAGTTTTCAGAAGCCTTGGGTTAAAATCAAATATATTAGCATAGGGAGGAGGTGAAGTGGACATTTGTTGTTTTTTCTGCTCCCCATTCACGCTAATAGCACCCCATTTCCTTTCCAGGAAATTACCTCATCCCCATTCTGTGCATTCCAGGGAATTAACTCACTCATGCTGGTAGACTGTCAGTCAAGGCGCCCCCAGTCTCCCCAGCCAGGTGGTGGGCTTGTTACCCACATGGGGCCGACTGGATTGCCCCTTTAAGGCATGGGATCTGGAGCAGTCACAAGTGAGGTATGGGCTGGAGCTGACATGAACATGGTGGTGTGCTCCCTAACCCAACAGCTGTGGCTCTTGCCTTGAGGACCCCAGGACCGTTCCTACTTCCTATTCATTCTGGCCTGGAAAACTAGTGGCCCAAGCAAGTCCGAGATTAATGTTTCCTACCAGCCTGGTCCTAAATTAGCAGGAAATAGAATTCTTCTTTCTAACCTGAACTGGTGAACTGGAGAGCAAACCTTGGAATGTCTAACATCATGCTGAGGATAATGAGTTAATCTGCAAATACGGATGGAGAGTGTGGACTCTTAGCAAATAATGGAAACCCAGATTCCAACATCACCAAACATACATGTCTTTCTGCATTTTTGTCAAATAAGGACGGCACCTCTCTTTTTGCTCTTCTTCCTTTCACTCCATTTCTTTTTTGTGTTTTTCTTTTGGTAGACAAAAATCACTAAAAGAAGTGGAGCCAGTTCAATCTCTGTCTCTTACTATATCTATTTAACCATGTTAAGAGTTGCTCTTTATATCTCGGTGAGCAAAGTTTCAGCTTCCACAGCTAAAATCTGCAAACCAGATTGGTCCTTCTGGCGCTCCTCCTGAGTCGCAGCATCTCCAAAGCTATTGCTGAAATTGTGTCAAACCAGCTTAACAAAAGCTGTGGGACCAGTGTTCCTTTCTCTTTCTTCTCTCACCTGTGGCAGAGACAGTATGGTTTTCTTGCAATCAGGCATGAATCTTCCTCTGTTCTCCTGAGTCTTTGGGGACACACTTTTTCTTTCAAGACAACCTTTCACTGCTGAAGTTCACAGGCAACTTGATGTGACTTGCACTCTCCTCAATGAAAATACCCAGGGTTTAAGTGTTGAAGTGCTAGTACTGAAAAGAAACCATGGTAACCACATGAGTTCTTCAGTGGAAGGAGCCACATTCCATGTGGACTCCAAGCACTTGGAAGTCTGGGTCACACAATCTGAGAGAAAGGGTGGACATTATCTCAGGACCCGGGAATGACAGTTATAGTCAGTCTTTCCCCGTGAGGGCAGAATAGCTGTACCTTCCCTTTTCTAGAGCTCGGCCTAGTGGCTTCTGAAGGGTCTCTGGGTAAATTTTTACTAGTGTTTCCAAATTCTCTTTCGTATTAGTCATTGTAATGACTATAACAAGTGTCCCCCAAATTTCACTGATTTAATACAATCATATTCATATGTCAATTATAACTCAATAAAATTGGAAAAATATATGAGTTTATTTCTCATTTATGCCAAGGCCACTGAGAGTTGGGTGGCTCCCATGACAGCTCTCCTCTGAGAGCTCAGAGTGACTCAGGGATCACTGTGTGTGGCTTTACCACCCAAGCCAAATGCTTCAAGTCATGTGGGCAGAAGACAGAGGGTAAAAGGAGCCCCAATGCTTAATCACTTCAATCAGAACTGCTATTCCATTGGTCAGAACTAGTCACGTGGTCCACTTATCTGCAAGAGGGGCCTGGGGAATGTGGAGGCACACCTGGATATCGGCGAGCCCTAGCGGTCTCTGCGATGCCCTAGGGTCTCAGCCCCTAGTGAAACTTCTTCCCTGCAGAAGTGTATCTTAGGAACAGACCAAAACCCTTTTGATACCAGGTAAATGAGTGACTTGTCTTCCTCCTCAGGAATGTGGTATTTAAAGCAGGCTAAACTTCTTAAACAGTGGAAGTGAGAAATAGATTCAAGGGATTAGATCTGATAGAGTGCCTGAAGAACTATGGACGGAGGTTCCTGACATTGTACAGGAGGCAGAGATCAAGACCATCCCTAAGAAAAAGATATGCAAAAAAGAGAAATGGTTGTCTGAGGAGGGCTTTTCATACTCACATGCTAGTAAAGTAATGCTCAAAATTCTCCAAGCCAGACTTCAGCAATACGTGAACCGTGAACTCCCTGATGTTCAAGCTGGTTTTAGAAAAGGCAGAGGAACCAGAGATCAAATTGCCAACATCCGCTGGATCATGGAAAAAGCAAGAGAGTTCCAGAAAAACATCTATTTCTGCTTTCTTGACTATGCCAAAGCCTTTGACTGTGTGGATCACAATAAACTGTGGAAAATGCTTCAAGAGATGGGAATACCAGACCACCTGACCTGCCTCTTGAGAAATCTGTATGCAGGTCAGGAAGCAACAGTTAGAACTGGACATGGAAAAACAGACTGGTTCCAAATAGGAAAAGGAGTACGTCAAGGCTGTATATTGTCACCCTGCTTATTTAACTTCTATGCAGAGTACATCATGAGAAACGCTGGACTGGAAGAAGCCCAAGCTGGAATCAAGATTGCTGGGAGAAATATCAATAACCTCAGATATGCAGATGACATCACCCTTATGGCAGAAAGTGAGGAGGAGCTAAAAAGCCTCTTGTTGAAAGTGAAAGAGGAGAGTGAAAAAGTTGGCTTAAAGCTCAACATTCAGAAAACGAAGATCATGGCATCTGGCCCCATCACTTCATGGGAAATAGATGGGGAAACAGTNGTCCGACTCTGTTCTTTACCACTCACACCACCTGGGAAGTCCCTAGCCACCACCTCCCCCTAGTTCCAAACATGGTCAGCACCCCAAAAGGAAACCACATACCCTGTAAGGAGTCCCTCCCCGTTTCCCCCTCTACCAGAACTTGGCACTAATCTGCATTTGCCTGAATGGATTTATCTATTCTGGATGTTTCATATCAATGGAATCATACACTGAAGTTGACTAGGTTGATGGTGACTGCAGCCGTGAAATTAAAAGGCGCTTACTCCTTGGAAGAAAAGTTATGACCAACCTAGATAGTATATTCAAAAGCAGAGATATTACTTTGCCAACTAAGGTCCATCTAGTCAAGGCTATGGTTTTTCCAGTGGTCATGCATGGATGTGAGAGTTGGACTGTGAAGAAAGCTGAGCACCGAAGAATTGATGGTTTTGAACTGTGGTGTTGGAGAAGACTCTTGAGAGTCCCTTGGACTGCAAGGAGATCCAACCAGTCCATTCTGAAGGAGATCAGCCCTGGGATTTCTTTGGAAGGAATGATGCTGAGGCTGAAGCTCCAGTCCTTTGGCCACCTCATGCGAAGAGTTGACTCATTGGAAAAGACTCTGATGCTGGGAGGGATTGGGGGCAGGAGGAGAAGGGGACGATCGAGGATGAGATAGCTGGATGGCATCACTGACTCCATGGGTGTGGGTCTGGGTGAACTCCGGGAGTTGGTGATGGACAGGGAGGCCTGGCGTGCTGCGATTCATGGGGTTGCAAAGAGTCGGACACGACTCAGCGACTGAACTGAACAAGCATAAAATAAGGCCTTCCCAAGTGACAGTGGTAAAGAATCCGCTTCTCAATGCAGGAGACACAGGAGAGGTGGGTTCAATCCTTGGGCCGGGAAGATCCCCCCAGGAGGAGGAAATGGCAACCCACTCGAGTCTTCTTGCCTGGAGAATCCCATGGACAGAGGAGCCTGGCGGGCTACAGTCCACAGGGTCACAAAGAGTCAGACAGGACTGAACAACTGAGCACACATAACACACCACCATAAAGTAGGAGCAAATATTGCCTGCGGTCCTAAAGCGTGAGCAAAATCCCTCGTGCACTGTACCGCACAATGCCTGGCCTGCCTTGGCCACGAAGAGCGTCCAGTAAACATGTGCTTTCTCTGCCCCGCCCCCCTCCAAACACCCTTCCTCTCTGCCCCCATCGATCACGTAGGTGCTCTTGGACAAAACAACAGATCCAGAGAGGTCTGAGGGACAGCCGTCTACTTAACTACCGAGGCTGGACACGCTCGGACAAGTCCTCACTCAGCCCCCAACTTCATGGCTTACTCCTCAGAGCAGCTACTCCAATCCCTCTGTCCTCCTCTTTAGCTTCCAACCGATAATCAAATATCTGCCAAAATGGCTAGTGTTCTGAAGCTCAAACTTGAGGTTGCAGGGGAGACAAAGAAGCATTCCAGGGGCATTCCCTGCAGGCTCAGTGGTTAGGACGCCACACTTCCAGCACCGGGGTTACGAGTTTGATCCCTGGTCGGGGAACTACAATCCCATATGCCATGCAGTGTGGCCAAAAAAAACCACTAATTTTTTTTTTTAAAGATGCATTACAAATGGTCTCTGCACACCAGGAGGCTACAGTCCATGCGGGCAAATGCAGGCAAATAAAAAGCACTCTGTGATGGGGACGGAGGTTCAGAAGACAGGTGAGATCATCAGAGGTTTTCTAGAAGAGTCACTGAGGTTGGGGCTGAGATTTCTGAACAGACTGAGGATCGGAGTCCTGGGCTCTCAGAGTCCCTTTTGGCTCTAGCCATCTAGGTTCTCACCACATCTCCCTACTTAATAATTGACATGTCCTCCAGCCGCAGAGAGAACGAGAGACTGTCTCATGTTCGAGGGCCCTGTTGAAAGGGACTCAGTAAAGTGACAAAATGGGTGATCAATAGCTAACCCCATAGAGGATTCTAAGACGAAAACTATGGGAGACCCCTGTAAGCTAACGATTACTCTAGAGAGCAGGTTTGCTTAACCACAGGACCAAGCAGGCTTGCTTCGCAACAAAACCATGCAGCAGAGCTCAAGTCAGGCCCCCAGACCATAAAACGATGGGACATGAGCCCCACATCCTGGCCAGGGAGCTCAGTAAGTTAAGGAGCCCCAGGACAAGCTCTCTGCACACATAAAAAACAATGATTTGTGGACGTAGCTTGACCACGCAGGGACAAGAAAAGACCCCGCCCAATCTGGAGGAGGAGCGGGGGATGGAAACATGATGTCCACCCGAGAAAGACAGAGGTCTTCGGCAGCCCCCTCTTCCTTTGATTATAAAACTGTAGCCCACTGAGTTCCGGGGGCACAACACTGCTCACTCGCCCGCCTGTAAGCCTGACAGGCGTCCCACACTAACAGATCATTTCTTATCTATCACTCTGCCTCTCGCTGAACTCTTCTCTGCACTGAGACATACGGGGCGGGTGGTACCAGAGCTCCTCGGAGCCCCCCAAACCACCCATTTGACCATCACGGGTCTTTCCTGCTTTCCCCACCAGGGGGTGCCCTGCCCTTGACCGGCTGGCCCAGCAGCAGGAATGCTTCTCCTAGACGGTGGGTCCCCTGCTCATCATTTACCTGCCCCCTCTGACCAGAGATGCCCAAACACAAGAACACGTCTGTGCAATACCTGTGTGGATGCGTGCTCAGTCGTATCTTCCTCTCTGTGACCCCAGGCACTGCAGCCTGCCTGGTTTCTCTGACCATGGGGTTCTCCAGGCAAGAACACCAGCATTTCCTCCTCCAGGGGATCTTCCTGACCCCGGGATCGCACCTGCTCAGTGGGCGTCCCCTGCATTAGCAGGCAATACACACAACCCCATCTCCACTCGGTTCGTTTGAGATCATGAACTGCCCTCTTGCCCTTCAACTGCATGGGTTTTTGTCTGCTTGTTCATTTGTTTTTTGGCCCCGCTATCCCCAACCAGGGTCTGAACCCACGCCCCCCAGCAGTGGAAGTGCCGAGCTCTAACCACTGGACCACGACAGAAGTCCCCAAGTGCGTGGTTTCTGCCACCGCACCCCCGCCAAGGTTCTGTGCATTTCTGCAGGACACGGATCACCCTTTTCTCCAGTTTCTCCACCATGCCTGGAACAGTGCTGGGCTCAGTTATTGCTTAAACAAAGCAGGAAATATCAGCTAGATCCCAAGGGCCCAACTTATGATGAAAGATAAACCCGCAGAGGAGATGGCTTTATGGCAAAACACTATAAAACCCACAGACTGCAAGTTCTTGAAATAGCATAGCAAAAACATTAGTGTTCCCATAAGAGGTGCTCAAATATAAACTGAGCTAACTCCTTTTTGCAAAAAAAAGAAAAAAAAAAGTCTTATGTATAAAAAGAAAGTCCTCACATCTACCCCAATTTCAGTGTCAAATATTTGGACTTACTTGGGCCTGTTTTTACAGAATTTAATTCTGTCCACAGGCTTTTTATTGTTCCCAGTGAGGAAGCCACATCGCTCAGGTTAACGCTTTGAGAGTTGAAAGGAACGGCACAACAGTAAAAATAACACATCAATTCTTCACTGAGTGAGTAGCGGGGAGCAGGAAAAGGGCAGAAATCAAACGCGGGAACAGGCTATCCGATAATTAAAAACTGAGTTATCAATAGAATAAGATGAGAGAAAAAGACAGAAACGAGACGTAAGAAGTCACATCTAACACTAAAAAAAATTAGAAAAGGAAACCATAATTATTGGTGATGACGATAGACACAAATCTCAGAGAATCATTCAAAGAACAGTAACTACCAACAAGAATATTTTCTTTGGTAGTTTGGTACAAGTAGTCTGGGAAAAAATCAATATTTTCCCTGTGCAAAAACAGCATGCAGATAGAATATATTAAAGAAAAGTTCCCATTTATAACAGAAGCTAAAGGAAATGCAACACCCAGGAATGTACTCAAAGAGAAGTATGAACAATCCCAAGGAAGAAAGCTGAAACTGCTACGGAGAGACAAAACCAATGATCTGAATGAGTCGCATGCCTCGACCTTAGACAGAAAATCTCATCATCGTAAAGCTGTCAGTTCTGCCCAAGTGCATCTATAAACTTGAAACAAACCTCATAAAAATACCTAGAAGATGCTTTTGAGACTAGAAAGCTGACTCTAAAGTTTGCATAGAAAAACAAGCTGTAAGAATAACCAAGACATTTTGAAAAGGAAAAGTAATCCTGGGGGCGTATGTTCATATGTGCTAGTTGCTCAGTCGTGTCTACCTCTTGCGATCCCATGGACTACAGCCCACCAGGCTCCTCCATCCACGAGATTCTCCAGGCAAGAATACTGGAGTGGGTTGCCATGCCCTTCTTCAGGGGAGCTTCCCAACCCGAGGATCGAACTTGGGTCTCCCACGTTACAGGCAGATTCTTTACCATCTGAGTCACCAGGGGCACAACAGATAATAAAACAAAATCCCAATCACTGGAACAGTATCGACATGAATAGATGGGGCAGGGAAGGGTAAAGCAGCGCAGCACAGCGCGAGCCACCGGCCCGGACCCGCAAATTAGGACATTTAAACGTTCTGAAAGCTATGATAAATACGGTAAAAGAAAGCCGGCGAAATTAATCTCAGTAATATCAATTTTATTTTACCCATTATATCTAAAATATCACTTCAACATGCTAGCAATATAAAAATTACTAATGAGATGTTATATGCATATATATAGCATCACATTCGGAGAAGGCAATGGCACCCCACTCTAGTACTCTTGCCTGGAAAATCCCATGGATGGAGGAGCCTGGTGGGCTGCAGCCCATGGGGTCGCGAAGAGTCGGACACGACTGAGCGACTTCACTTTCACTTCTCACTTTCATGCATTGGAGAAGGAAATGGCAACCCACTCCAGTGTTCTTGCCTGGAGAATCCCAGGGACGGGGGTCGCACAGAGTCGGACACGACTGAAGCAACTTAGCAGCAGCAGCAGCAGCATCTCATTAATAATTTCTATTTTATATATATAGTAACTCTTCAAAATCTGGTGTGCATTTTACATTTGCAGCACATCTCAATTTGGGCTAGCTACATTTCATATGCTGAATAGCCACCTATGCCTTATGTCTGACACTTTATTCATCTGAGGACTGAAAAATCCAGAAATGAAAAATAAACACATTTTCTAATTAAGTAAACAACATAGTTGGCATCTCATACCAACGGAGGAAAGATATATTATTCAACAAATGGTGTTAGGACTTTCAGCAGCCACTTGGAAGTACATGCATCTTAACCTCTACCTACTTCTTCTACTAAAATGGATTCTAGGTGAATCAAAGGTTTAAGTGGCAAAAAGGGGGAAATGAGCATAAAAAAAATACTTACTTTGACTCATCTTGGGAAAGACTTTACTAAATATGGCTCAAGAAAAATTAGCAAGTAAAAATTAAGTGAAGCACTATAAGCAAAGTCTGTATGTGACAAACGGAGAAAATAATTGTAATAATATGATAGATAATTCCTCAACATATAAGCAACTCCAAAATAATAATAAGACCAATAACACAACATAAAGATAATATAAAGATATAGATGGTTCACAGAACAGGGAATACAAGTGGTGGGAGAGCTGGGTTCGATCTCTGGGTTGGGAAGATCCTCTGGAGAAGGGAATGCCGACCCACTCCAGTATTCTGGCCTGAGGTATAGGGAAAGTCCTTCTCAGATATTGCTGGTGAAAGTGTGAGTCAGAAACAAGCTCTACAGAGGGCAACTGGGGAATTTCTATAAAGATGGAAAAGTCACAAACCACCCTATAATCCTGCTCCTAGGAGTTCCTACTGAGAACGCGTTCATGTGGCCCCAAACGTGCACAGGAGAGACTCTCTCTTCTGATGCCACCCGAACTGGTCATTAGTTAATTTCTAAAGTGGACAAAGGGATGTATCTCCCCTGCCAGAGTAATTTCAACCTCAGGTAAATACATGTCCATTAACTTGCCCGTCCTATGATGTAACACAAAAGTCATTTCAGTGCATTGAGGTCAAGAATCAAGTTGGGCTTCACCTATTTTGCAAAACCCATACCCATACAGTTCATCTGCAATCTTCAGGTTAGGCTTCGTTAACGTGGTGTAAGGACTTAAAGACAAGTGGGGAGAAATCTGAAAACAGAGGTGTTCTCAATTTTTCCAATTTGTCGTCCAGACTTTGACACCTGTCTTTGCTCTGCCTTACTCGACAGAAACTTGGTGGTTCAACATTAGCAAACCTATCCAAACCAGTTGACTGAACTCTCATCAAAACTCCTTTTCCTTTTTCACCCTGTATTTCATCAGTTTGTGTAATATTTGGTTACATCAAGTGGTTGCAAGAAATATCACTGGCATAAATGGTTGCGGCAAACAACGGACTCTGGGTGAGCTAAAGACAGGGCAGGGTGCAGCCAGTAGGTACGCAAACTGTTTCAGGCAACAGGAACTCAGAATATCTGTTAATCAAGCAACTCCATAAAGTAAAGTTCAGCAAAAACAAAATGTCTATTTAATGGACCAGGAGACACTGCACCACTGTTGGCAAGAGCAAAGCCAGTGAGTATGAACCAACCTGCATGTCCCTCAGTGGGGAAGCGGTGTGAAAACTTACAGGACTTCCATTTGATGGAATACTGTGCCGGTCTGGTTTACAACAACAACCACAAAGACAACAACCAAACCTAGATGGCTCCCTTAGATGTGCAGGTACAGAAGCCTCCTCGAAGTGTTGATTAAATCAGGGTACAAAGCACTTGTAACACATTTAAACTTCATGCTAAGAGAGCTGCCTGCAATGCGGGAGACCCAGGTTTGATCCCTGGCTTGGGAAGATGCCCTGGAGTAGGGAATGGCTTCCCACTCCAGTATCCTTGCCTGGAGAATCCCATGGACAGAGAAGCCTGGCAGGCTACAGTCCACGAGGTCACAAAGAGTCGGACATGACCGACTATACTTTCACTTTCAAGAGAGACCCAGGGCACCACTAGAAGACTGGAGGGGAGGAAAAAAACCCCGATAGAGGAGTGGCCTCTGGGAAGTCAAACAGGAGACAGGGAGACAGGAGTGAGAGACTCACTTTTCCCTGAGCACCTTTCTCGCACCTTTTGACTGGTTCCGTGTCAGCCTAGGCACACTGAATCCAAAAGGCTTCCCAGGGGACTGGGCTGTTTCCAGGGAGGCAGTAGTTCTCAAAGTGGGCTTCCCAGGCCAGCCTCAGGGCACCCAGGAACTTGTTAGAAGTACAAATTCTTGGGCCTCTTGCCAGACCACCTGAACCCCGCCCTTTTGCGGGGCTGGCCTCATCCATCCAGGGATTCACGAGCTGGAGCGTGAGAACCACTGCAGTCAGGCAAAGCCTTTTGCAGGAGCCCAGGAAGCACAGTCCTCTGGCAGCTGGCCCCTGGTGCCACAGAGCACTTCATCAGGCCCTGCTTATCCACCATTTCCCCCAGAAACGGGAGACCAAACAAATCAGGAGGAAGGCCATTTGTTTATATGAAACATAACAATATCCGGAGTCTATTTCATTGACTTCTAAAGCGAACGATCCTGCTAACCAATAGCTCTGGCGAATTGGCGTGCAGCAGCAATAACCCTCTCATAGGATTGATTTTGTCTGGTTAGGAGAGGAGAAGTCGCTCCCCCTCACAATTCATCCTGCATCGATTAGTTCATCAGAGGGTTACGAGACCAGGCTGGGGGCCAGCTGGGCACATGGACAGTAACCCATCGGAGGCTGCAAACTGCCCACAGGTGTGCCCACTCAGCGCAGCACCAGGTACAAGGCAAGTGATGAGCTGCCTGGCCTGCGGTGCCCAGGGAAGGAGAGCCATGCCAGGCTGGGCAGAAGGAGCTGGGGGTGCCTGTGGAACGGGTATTCAGTCACACCACGGCTCTCGGAGTGTCTGCCCACAACTTCACTGATGGGGCTGGCTGCTGGACCCCACAGGGGCAAGCAGTGTTTATCTGAGATGTTCATTTGCATCCAAATTCTTCTCACTGGGACGGAGCCCCAGCTTCAATCCCCTAATGTCTGTCATTCCAGTATGGCAGCTCGTTGTCTACGCTCCACCTCCCTGTTACGGGTTCCACCTGTCCCCCCAGAAACACTCTTGTCCTAAGCCCAGCATCTGTGATGGGGCCTGACCTGGAAATAAGGTCTTTGCAGATGATGCGGTTAGGATGCGGTCATTAAAGTGGGCCCCACTCCAATGTGATTATGCCCTATTTAAAGGGGAAATTCGGGGACTTCTGTGATGGGCTTCCCTGGTGGCTCAGACGGGAGAGAACCTGCCTGTAATGCAGGAGACTTGGGTTCAACCCCTGGATCGGGAAGATCCCCTGGAGAAGAGAATGGCTACCCACTGCAGGATTCCTGCCTGGAGAATCCCACAGACAGAGGAGCCTGGAGGGCTATAGTCCATGGGGTTACCAAGATTCGGACACAACTGAGCTACTATCACTTTCCCTGGTGGTCCAGTGGTTAAGCGTCTGGCTTCCAATGCAGGGGACGTGGGATTGATCCCTGGTCCAGGAATGGAGGTGCCACAGGCCACGGGGCACTGAAGCCCAACCAGAGAGCCTGTGCACTGCAACGAAGGCCCAGAGCAGCCGAAAGAAAAGATGAGAAAATAAAAATGGAAGAGGATGTTCAGGGACAGACACACACAGGTGCAAAGAGCTACCTGGAGCTTCCAGAAGGAGCACGGCTCTGCCAACACCTTGACCCCAGCCTTCCAGCCTCCAGAACTGACACGATGAGCTTCTGGGGTTTAAAGCACTCCGTTTGTGACGCTTTCTTTACAGCAGTCCTAGGAAACCAATATGCTCGCCAATGAGACCCCAGTCCCCGTTGAGGCAGGATGGTGCTGGGAGCTGCCTCTGAAAGCGGGACCTCCCAGTCTCCACACAACCTTCAGGCAGATGCTGAGGCAGAGACACAAACCACAGTGGGGGAGCTAGACAAGCTCTGCTGGTTCCCAAACCTGGCTGAGCATCCCAGGCACCCTGTGAAGCTGCTTAGAAACAGAGACCTCACTGGTGGTCCAGTGGCTAGGACTCTGCTCTCCCAATGCAAGGGGCCTGGGTTCGACCCTGGTCAGGGAACTAGATCCCACATTGCCGCAACTAATGAGACAGTCAATGTCTAGGTGGGTTGATAAGAAGTCAGGGGTCCCCCAGGAGGAGAGAGGGGTCTGGGGCTCTCGAAGGGGAGATGGGGGTCTGGAGTTCTCAAAGAGGAGGAAAGGACAAACTTTTTCTTCTATATTCCTTTGTCTTAGTCACATAAAACATTTTTTTCTTTAAACCTGATGATTACACAACAAAACAGCTCAGGTTAAACTCTGTACTAAGGATTATATAAAAACAATGTATTCTAGCAAAGTGACATGCTAGCAAAGTGATGCCTAAAATTCTCCAAGCCAGGCTTCAATAGTATGTAAACCGTGAACTTCCAGATATTCAAGCTGGACTTAGAAAAGGCAGAAGAACCAGAGATCAAATTACCAGTATCCATTGGATCATCATCAAAGCAAGAGAGTTCCAGAAAAACACCTATTTCTGCCTTTATTGACTACTCCAAAACCTTTGACTATGTGGAAAATTCTGAGAGATGGGAATACCAGACCACCTTACCTGCCTCCTGAGAAATCTGAATGCAGGTCAAGAAGCAACAGTTAGAACTGGACATGGAACAACAGACTGGTTCCAAATTGGGAAAGGAGTACGTCAAGGCCATATATTTTCACCCTGCTTATTTAACTTATATGCAGAATACATCATGAGAAATGTTGGGCTGGATGAAGCACAAGTTGGAATCAAGATTGTCAGAGAAATATCAATAACCTCTGATATGCAGATGACACCACCCTAATGGCAGAAAGCAAAGAAGAACTAAATAGCCTCTTAATGAAAGTGAAAGAGAAGAGTGAAAAAGTTGGCTTAAAACTCAGCATTCAGAAAACTAAGATCATGGCATCTGATCCCATCATTTCAGGGCAAATAGATGGGGAAACAGTGACAGACTTTATTTTGAGCAGCTCAAAAATCACTGCAGATGGTGACTGCAGCCATGAAATTAAAAGACACTTGTTCCTTGGAAGAAAAGCTATGACCAACCTAGAAAGCATATTAAAAAGCAGAGAAATTCCTTTGCCAACAAAGGTCTATCTACTCAAAGCTATGATTTTTCCAGTAGTCATGTGTGATGTGAGAGTTGGACTATAAAGAAAGCTGAGCGCCAAATAATTGATGCTTTTGAACTGTGTTGTTGGAGAAGACTCTTGAGAGTCCCTTGGCCTGCAAGGAGATCCAAGCAGTCCATCCTCAAGGAAGGCAGTCCTGAACATTCACTGGAAGGACTGATGCTGAAGCGGAAACTCCAATACTTTGGCCACCTGAAGTGAAGAACTGACTCATTGGAAAAACTCTGATGCTGGGAAAGATTGAAGGCAGGAGGAGAAGGGGACTACAGAGGATGAGATGGTTGGATGGCATCACTGCCTCAATGGACATGAGTTTGAGTAAACTCCAGGGGTTGGTGATGCACAGAGAGGCCTGGTGTGCTGCGGTCCATGGGGTCACAGAGTCAGACAGGACTGAGCGACTGAACTGAACTGAACTGAATGTATCCTGCTTGAGGACAGGTTCTCCTTCTTGAGAGTCTTGTGACTATTCCTGTCATCTTAAAATGTAAGTTGTGGGAGTGGGTCTAGTAAGATCTTTACAACCTTGAGACATTCTTTTGATTTATTGTACTAACCAAGTAAAAAAGTATATAGCTCCCTTGCTTAGACTAGCAAGCAGGGCACCCTCTGCCCCCTTCTGATGTCTGTGTCAGAAGCTTTCTCTCTCCCTTTTCACTCTAATAAAACTTCTGCCACACGAGAGCCCCAAGTGGTCAGGCCTGGTCTCTGGTCCTGAAGCTAAATCTTCTTCGGAGATCACGAATCCCAAGTCGTTCACCGTAAGCTATGACTAAGACCCGGTGCAGCCAAATAAACAAATAAGCAGATATCTTAAAACAAAGAAAGAATGAAACAGAGATGTCGGAGCAGGAGCCCAGGCCTCCCAAGTCAGAATATCAAGGCTCGGGGATGAGACGCCCCCTGCCAGGCACTGACCCACAAACCTTCCAGGGTGCTTCCAACCGTGAGATTCACAGGGCTGTACCCTCAATCCCCAGCCACTCCGACCGGCCCCGGGGACTGGCAGCACCACCTTCACCTGGGAGGCTCGTGAAACATAAAGAATTTGGGGTCCACTCCAGACCCGTCCAACCAGACTCGCATATCAGCGGGAGCCCTAGGTGAATGGCGCGCACCTTCGGGCGGAAGGCACTTGCAGACGCCGAGGGCAGAGTCAACCGATGAGAACTGCCTGCGAGGCAGCTCTGCAGAGTGGCCCCAGCGTGCGCACTGCACGTCTCCACTCTGGGACTCAGGTCTCTGATCTGTAAAACGGGGGCAGCGCAGCACTTGCGGCATGGCACGAAAGACGGCGAGTTAGCGCACAGGCAGGCCTATAACAGCACCAAGCACGTATGAGGCGCTACTTAGTTAGCCCCAGAGAAAACCTAAGGGATGCCCTAGTCACTGCCTTCAGTCCAAGGACTCCAGTTTTTACACAAGAAGAGGAAGAAGACAAGGGTAGGATATCACAGAGCTCCGCGGAGACCCAGAGTTCTTTCTCATTAAGTGGTTACCAGAGGGACTTGGGCAAAGTACATTCAACTTGATTGAATGGGCACTCTGCAAAAGACTTGGATTTGTGACAGAAATAGAACGGAATGAACAACTTACCCCACAAACCACTGAAGAAATCATTGAGGGGAATTTACTACTTCCCTGGCAAATTAAGCCTTATTGAAAATGCTCCCCAAGCCCCAAAAAAGAAACAAGAATGGGTATTACAGGAACACGTGGGTTGCATTGGGTTTCTTTGGAAATCTTTGCAAAGGAAGAAGAATTTTCTTTTCTTTCTTTCTTTTTTTTTTTTTGAGTGAAGACAACGTCCTGAAGCAGAATACGCTCTCCAGATCCTTCCTCACTCCCCAAGGTCATGAAACTTACAGACAAAGGTGGTTTAAAGTCAAGCCAACAGGGTCTCTCCGTCCACTCGCCCACCCAGAAACAGCAGCTCTTAAAAATGAGCAGCATGGGGAGAGGTGACTATTTCTTCTGATGCTTTTGCCCCGGATCCCAGAGGGGCACAGCCTACTTTACATCTGAGCCACGGCATGTGCTGTGGGTTAGCTGCTCAGTCGTGTCCGACTCTTTGTGACCCCATGGGCTGTAGCCCGCCAGGCTCCTCTGTCCACGGGATTCTCCAGGCAAGAATACTGGAGTGGGTTGCCATTTCCTCCTGCAGGGGATCTTCCCCACCCAAAGATGGAGCCTAGGTCTCCATTACGGCAGGCAGATTCCTTGCCATCTGAGCTAGCAGCAAGCTAGCAGCGGGTCTACAGCAAGTACAAGCCCCCAGGCTTGTGTTGTAAATGCCCGAGTGTTCATTCTGTAAGTGTAGCTATTTTTCATTTTCTGAAATTAGAAGTTTTGTTTTTGAGAGCTTACTATAATGGCTGATTTTTTCTTAAAGAAGAAGATTCTATCTTGCCCCTGATTTTCACGTTTTAAAATAGAGGTGCCAAGCTTTTGCTCAGCAATGGAAATCATCTACAAAACCAAAAGGAAATCTAGTGAAAATATTTGCAAACGAAATGACCAATAAGGGATTAAGAGCCAAAATATACACAGCTCATACAACTCAACATAAAAAAAAAAACCCTGATTTAAAAATGGGCAGAAGAGCTAAACAGACATTTTCCCAAAAGAGAAATGGAGACGGGCGAGTGGCAAATGAAAAGATGCGAATGTCGCTAATCACCAGGAAAATACTAACCCAAACCACAGTGGGACGTCGCCTCACTCCTGTCGGAATGGCAGTCATCAGAAAGCGCATGGATGGCAAATGCTGGTGAGGATGTGGAGAAAAGAGAACCCTCGTACACTGTTGGTGGGAAGGTAAGTTGGCACAGCTACTGTGGAAAATAGTACGGAGGCTGCTCAAGAAACTGAAAATGGAAGTACTATATGAACCAGCAATTCCACTCCTGGGTGTTCACCTGAAGGAAAAAAAAAAACACCAATCTGAAAAGGTTCGTGCATCCCTAGCTTGATAGTAGCACTGTTTACAGTTGCCAAGATACAGAAGCAATCTAAGTGTCCACCAACAGATGAATGGATAAAGACGGGGTATACAGCCAATGGAGTATTAGGCAGCCATAAGAAGGAATGAAATTCCGCCACTTGCAGCGACGTGGACGGATGCGGAGGGCATTATGCTAAGTGAAATATGCCAGAGAAAGACAAATACTGTATGATATCACTTATATGTGGAATCTAAAAAATACAACAGACTAATGAATACAACGAAAAAGAAGCAGACTCACAGATACAGAGAACAGATGAGTGGTTACCAGTGGGGAGAGGGAAGAGGGATGGAGCAAGATGCGGGCAGAGGATTAACAGGCACAAACTATTATGCATAAAATAAGCTACAAGGATATACTGTACTACACAGGGAATACAGCCAATATTCTGTAACAACTGCAAATGGAGTATAACCTTTAAAACTGTGAATTACAATATTGTACATCTGTAATTTATATAATACTGTATAGCAACTATACTTCAAGTGAAGATAAAAGGTGCCATATTTGAAAAAAATTTCTTCCCCAGTAAATTAAATTAAATTGAATTGAAACGCCTGAATAGGAAAACAGTCAATAAGAAAGTCAAGTAATCCTGTCAAAAAAAAAAAAAAAATGGGCAAAGGACTTGAATAGACATTTCTCCAAAGATGCTATACAAATGGCCAATTTACGAAATGTTGCTCAACACCACTAATCACAAGAGAAATAAAAAACCACAGTGACATATCATCTCACAACAATATGGCTACTATCAAAAAGGAAGGGAAGGAAGGAAGGGAAGGAGGAAGGAGGAAAGAAGGGAAAAGGGAAGGGAGGGAGGAAAGGAGAGAAAAGAACAAACGCTGCTGAGGACGTGGAGAAACAGGACGCTTGTGTCCTGCTGGTGAGACTAAAACGGCGCAACTGCTATGGAAAACAGGACGGAGGCTCCTCAAAAAACGAAAGCAGAACTGCCATACGATCCATCAGTTCCACTTCTGGGTTTCAAAAGAACCAAAAGCACGGTCGCAGTGAGATATTTACACACTCGTGTTCATAGCAGCACTACTCACAACAGCCCAGAGGTGGAAGCAACCCAAACATCCACGCCAGATGGATGGTACGTGCAGAGAGTGGAATATTACACAGCCTTAAAAAGGGAGGAGATTCTGATGCATGCTGCAATGCGGATGAACCCCGAGGACATCATACTGGGTGGAGTATGATGTCATAAAAGGGCAAGTACTGTATGACTGCACTTACATGGTGTATCTAAAGTAGTCAGATTCACAGCAACAGAAATTAGAATGACAGGTACCAGGGAACCACTTCGGGGAGGCAGAAATTGGGGCCTGGTGTTTGTTGGGTATAGAGTCTCAGATCTGCACGATGGGAAAATTCTGGAGATTTGTTGCACAACAACATGAACATACTTAATACTTCTGGTGCGTGCACGCTCAGTCATGTCCGACCCACTGTGACCCCTTGGACGGCAGCCCACCAGGCTCCCCTGTCCATGGGATTCTCCAGGCAGGAATGCTGGAGTGGGTTGCCATTTCCTTCTCCAGGGGATCTTCCTGACCGAGAGATGGAGCCCGTGTTTCCTGGGGTTCCTTACCACTGTGCCGCCTGGGAAGCCGGTACCACTGGACTGTGTGCTAAAAGCAGAGGTAAGTGGTCAATTTTCTGTTTTGTGCTCTTTACCACAATAAACAAAATGAAAAATCAATACTTGCCAGCAATATGCATTGCATGTTTTTACTCCCTTCTCTTTTTCCATTGCCATAGGTGCGTAGTGGTATTTCACTATGGTCCTAATTTCAAATTCCCGAATGACAGTAGACGGACTTCCCCAGTGGCTCAGTGGTAAAGAATCACCTGCCAACGCTGGAGATGTGGGTTTGATCCCTGGGTCAGGAAGATCCCCTGGAGAAGCAAATGGCAACCCACTCCAGTATTCTTGCCTGAAGAATCCCATGGACAGGGAGCCTGGCCGGCTACCGTCCATGGGGTCACAAAGAGTTGGATACGACTTAACGAATAAACAAAAACAGTAGATATTGAGCATTTTTCCATATACTTACTTGTCATCCATATAAAATTTTGGCCTAGTTGTCTTTTCACACCTTTTACCTATTTTAAAATCAGGTTTATTTCCTTATTGTTTGTTTTAAAAAGTGAAAGTTGCTCAGTCATGTCCTACTCTTTGCGACTGTATAATATGGAATTCTCCAGGCCAGAATACTGGAGTACGTAGCCTTTCCCTCCTCCCAGGGATCTTCCCAACCCAGAAATCGAACCCAGGTCTCCCGCATTGCAGGCGGATTCTTTACCAGCTGAGTCACAAGGGAAGCCCAAGAACACTGGGGGGCGTGGCCTATCCCTTCTCCAGTGCATCTTCCTGAACAGGGATTGAACTGGGGTCTCCTGCATTGCAGGCGGATTCTTTACCAACTGAGCTATCAGGGAAGTCCTGATAACTTCAAAGTTTGCTTTAAAGTAGATGTGCGTATTTCAGATATAAGTCCTGTATCAAATGTCTGTTTTACCAATATTTTCTCCAAGTCTCTTGGTTTATCTTTTCATTCTCTGAACAACGTCTTTCACAGAGAAGAAGAGTGAATTTTAATAAAGTCCAACATCAATTTAAAAACAAAAAGAAAAGAAAAAAACTACCACCAACAAAAGAAATCAGTTAGCCACCCTCCTTAAAGGCTGGAGGCTGGACTCCCATAGCACAGCCAGATCTTGAGTGCATTTTAAAATCCTTTTTGTCACTCTGGTATCTCCTTTCTTCTAATTGCTTAATACTTTTGTTTGCAATGAAATGATTTTCCGGTCATAACAATGAGAACACGGTCCAAGTGTCTCTTAAATTGCTTAGAGCAACTACTATGACTTAAAACATGATAGCAGCAAGGGTATAAATATTCCATTTATGTCAAATCAATCTGTTTACACCACCCCAAAATATGTCTTAAGGACAGAGATTACCTTTAAACAATGTAGCCTGATGTCTTTGTTTTCATCTTTTAATAGAATTTTTTAAATGCATCGTCTAAGAAATTAGCATTGTGTTTGGGAATTACGTTAACTGATAATGACAGTCTGTCATGCACCCTAAGCTGGTATAGTTTATCAAGCTAGGCTGCGAGTGAAGATAGTGTTTCTTATTCTACTGTTTCAAGACATAGAGTTTTGCATTCATGAAGAGAAAAATCAGTTTCCGCCTGGAAAATTAAATACAACCTGTTGCAGAAGAGTGTCCATCAGTGTTTGAGTCCTGGGATATTATTCTTCCAGTGATGGACTTTGCATATGGATATCATATTACTTAATTATTTGGAGACATTACTGTCACCAAGGATAGAATGAAGACTCTGGGAAGAGGCTCTCCAGTCATCAGTTTTCTCTTTCAGCAAGAAGGCGTCCTAGACTGCACGGTGCAGAAATGAATAATGCGGCCGACACTCCCGGGCTGTGTGTGGAAGACGCTGTAGACGGTTCTCCAGCTCAGGGCATGAAAGGCACCACGTCGCAAACGTTCCATCTCAGAAGCAAGCATTAGGCTGAGGATGTCAACAGCAAAATGAGAACTGGCAGTGTGGACTACCCTGCGTCCCGCCCGGTTGATCAAGATGAAGAGCAGACTGGCAAAGACTCTGATGCTGGAAAAGACTGAGGCCAGGAGGAGACGGGGTAAGTAGGGGATGAGATGGTTAGAGGGCATCACCTACTCAACGGACATGAACTCAAGCAAACTCCAGGAGACGGTGAAGGACAGCAAAGCCTCGCGTGCTGTGCTCCACGGGGTCTCAAAGAGTCAGAAGACACAACTTGGCTACCGAACAGCAATAGTAACAGTTGCTTCAAAATGACCAGGAAGCAAAAAGAGGAGGCATTCAAGTATAACGGTGTGAATACATTCAAGGGAGGAATTTCATTTTAATTTTATTAGATAGGACTTTATAATACTTCTATTACTTTCTCGCTCCTCCAACACACACACACATGTACATTCACACCAAAATCCTACAGATTTTGTACAGCCTACATACAAAAATTTAGAACACTTACATTATAAGACTATCCAGGCCAGGGACCATCACTACAAAACGTGGGAGATATTTTGGCAACCATTGCATGGAAACACCAGCTCCACTGACACACGGCCAAAGACAGTTTTCTTCCTTCATTCTGACATCATTTAGTTTTCGTATTTACAATTTTATCTACAGTTTTTAGGACTCCTCCTTAGGGAACTATTTCAGAGATGTAGAAAAGCACAGAAAATGATAGGATCAAAATCTACATATCTCTCATCTACATTTAATAAAGGTTAACCTTTTACTATATTTGATTCAGATTTTTAAAATCAAGTGCTGCAGAAAGAATGGAAGTTCTTGTCTCCTCCCCACACCAATTAAAAGATACTAAATATCTGGAGCTAGAATCAAGATTGCTGGGGAAAATATCAATAACCTCAGATATGCAGATGACACCACCCTTATGGCAAAAAGAGAAGAGAATTGAAGAGCCTCTTGATGAAAGTGAAAGAGGAGAGTGAAAAAGTTGGCTTAAAACTCAACATTCAAAACACTAAGATCATGGCATCAGTCCCATCACTTCATGGCAAACAGGGAAACAATGGAAACCGTGACAGACTTTATTTTGGGGGACTCCAAAATCACTGCAGATGGTGACTGCAGCCATGAAATTAAAAGATGCTTTCTCCTTGTAAGAAAAGCTATCACCAACCTAGACAGCATATTAAAAAGCAGAGACATTCCTTTGCCAACAAATGTCCATCTAGTCAAGGCTATGGTTTTTCAATGGTCATCTATGGATGTGAGAGTTGGACTATAAAGAAAGCTGAGTGACAAAGAACTGATGCTTTTGGACTCTGGTGTTGGAGAAGACTCTTGAGAGTCCCTTGGACTGCAAGGAGATCCAACCAGTCCATCTTAAAGGAAATCAGTCCTGAATATTCATTGGAAGGACTGATGCTGAAGCTGAAACTCCAATACTTTGGCTACCTGATGTGAAGAACTGACTTGTTGGAAAAGACCCTGATGCTGGGAAAGATTGAAGGTGGGGGGAGAAGAGGATGACAGAGGATGAGATGGTTGGATGGCATCACCCACTCAATGGACATGAGTTTGAGCAAGCTCTGGGAGTTTCTGATGGACAGGGATGCTTGGCGTGCTGCACTCCATGGAGTCACAAAGGGTCAGACACGACTGAACGACTGAACTGAACTGAAATATCTGGAAAAGCTCGTGGGCACCCTTCTTAGCCATGTTTTTATACTTTTCATAGCTTATATAATTTCATATATAAAATAGGTAATGTTACTTTACACAGTTTCAAACTTTAAATAAACAGTATTTTACCATGCGCAGTAACCTGCAATTTACTTCTGGTTTCTGCTAAATATTGGACACTTATCTTGGTCGATTTATAGTTCTAGCTCATGCGTTTTAACTGCAGTTTAGCACACTATTTTATGCATTTATCACAATTTAATCATCCACTCATCTGACGACTGTATTTTACTTCCAATTTTTCACCATTACAAGAAATCCTTCTGTGACTATTCCCACGCCTGGCTCCTTGTGTATCTTTGCGAGGACTTCTAGAGATGTCCCGAAGCTGGAATGCTTGGTCATGTGATGTGTGCATCTTCAGTTTTACTATATATTTCCAAACTATCCCAGATGGCTGCATTAATTTGCACTCTCACCAACTGTGCATGCAGGCTCCTATTTGCCCAAATCTTGTTAATGGCTAGTACTACAAATGTTTTTCATTTTTTGTCAGATATAAAGAATAAGAATTTAAGTGGCATTTCCCCAATTACTAGTGATGTTGTTGACCATCTTTGCATGTATCTGTCGGGCCTTTGGGGTTTCCTCCTCTGAATTTCCTAATCAAATTGTTCGCTCGTCTGTTTCTCTGCTTTTCTTAAAGAGTACGGGTTGCCCCTTTTTCATCGATTTGTGGCAGCTCTTTATATATTCTAGACACCAGTACTTTGTGTCAGCTGTATGCACTGCAAAGAACTCACAAGGCTTTAATGTGGATGTAATTTAGAGTATCTTTGCTCAGAGAGAAGCTCTTGCTTTTGTATTTTTTTTTAACATCAGCACACTTTAAATGCATTCATTTTGTCATTGGGCGTCCATGGTGGCTCAGAGGGTAAAGAATCTGCCTGCAATGTGGGAGACCTGGGTTTGATCCCTAGGTTGGGAAGATCCCCTGGAGAAGGGAAAGGCTACCCACTCCAGGATTCTTGCCTGGAGAATTCCATGGACAGAGGAGCCTAGCAGGCTACAGGTCATGGGGTCACAAACAGTCAGACAGGACTGAGCAATTAACGCTTTCACTTTCTAAAGTGCTACCCTGATTCCCATGCCCCTCTTTTCTAACTGGGCTTACTGTCATAGCTTGAGTCTAGACTAGCATCTTCCACACTGCCCTCCATCACTCCAGAGCCTTCCTTCTAAAAAAAAAAAAAAAAGTATTTATTTGATTGCGCTGCGTCGTCATAGTGACATAGAAGATATTTCACTGCGGCGTGCAAACTCCTAGTTGTGGCATGTGGGATCTAGTTCCCTGACCAGGGATCAAACCTGGGCCCCCTGCACTGGAATCTCGGGGTCTTAGCTACTGGACTGCCAGGGAGGTCCCCTCCCACCCCAGAGACTTCTTTCTGAAGGGAAAGAATGCAAATCTGAAGAAGACCTTAACGAAGACCTTCATTCTCACTGTTGCCTGCAGGAGAAAAGCCAAGCTTT
>SJXQ01006260.1:75032-88611 GCA_006408695.1 Aepyceros melampus | reverse complement strand
ACTACGAGTTTGTAGGGCGGCTATCACAAATTACCACAAACTAGAGGCTTACAACAGCGGAAACGTGCTCTCTCATGGCTGCGGAGGCCTGAAGTCTGAAAGCACGGCGTCAGGCAATACTACACAGACAGAAGTATCCGTGGGTCAGTTCTGGGCCTCAGCCCTCCCAGGCCCTGTTGGTTTCTGCCCCTCCTTTTATGGTTCTGCCCTGGCTTCGAGAAGGATATGCCCTGACCCAAGGGACATATGATGAGACACGGAAGCAGAGTCAGCCCGCCCACCTGAGGTCCTGCAGCTTCAAGCCGTTGAGGCCAGCTGCCCTTCAAGCTGGAGGCAGAAGCGGGCGTGCGCCCAATGGACACGCGCAGAGATGTTCCAGTCAGTTTACAGGCAGCTGGGAGATCAGTCCTGACAGATGGTGCTGCGTCACTGAAGTCTTGTGGTTGTTAGGCAGCAGTGGCTAACGAACACCTACACCTGGTACCATGACAAAACGATGAACTACTCAGCCTGCTGCAGGGCACTTTCCTTTCTTTTCCTTTATTTTGGTCACGCAACACAGCACACAGGATCTTCCCTGGCCAGGAACTGAACTTGCACCCTCTGTGTTAGGACCATGGAGTCTCGACCCCTGGACCGCCAGGGAAGTCCTGCAGTGCACCTTTAGACCCAGTGTTCCCTTTGTCTGAAATGTATACCCCACCCACCACCTATCAGTGCCATCCACCTGACGAATTCCAACTTAACCTTTAAGTCTGAATTCAACCACCAACTCCAGGAAGCCCTCAGGGACTGCCCTGGGTGCCCTGAGTGATAATTTACCAGGGCTCTCGTCCTACACTCTTCCATCACAGCAATTATAAACAAGCCCTGCCACTGCTTGTTTATCTAATTATAAGGCTTTTGATCCCTGGCATTGCAAAATGACTGGTAAAGTCTGGCACTAAATGAAGCAAAGGAAAATAGACTTGGTGGGGACAGGGCAGTAGTGGGTAAGGAGGAAAAGGGAAGAAGAGACTCAGTGAGGACAGAAGGCAGCGAAGGTCAGAAGGCAGAAGCGCGCGGGTCCAGAAGCCCCTCGCACCATGATTCTGACGCACGTGGCTGCTTCAGGGTCCTCAGTTCATTTCAGTTCAGTTGCTCAGTCATGTCTGACTCTTTGCGACCCCATGAACTGCAGCACGCCAGGCCTCCCTGTCCATCACCATCTCCCGGACTTCACTCAGACTCACGCCCATCATTCCTCCTTGTGGTTATAAAAACTCATCTGATCACTGAGCCGCAGAGCACAATCCGGAAAGAAAGCAAAAGTCTGGGGCGGGGTGGGGCGGGGGAGGCGGTCCCTGCTGAAACATCTCAGTGAAGATGTAAGGAAAGCCAGACCACACAGGATTCCACAGAGGCGAAATGGAGCTGATCTATTTTCTGTGACGATAACCACAGAGACGAGATTAAGAGTGACAAAGCAACACACACACACGCTTTATTAAGCCTGTGCCCACAATTTATGCCAATAAGAAACATAACCAAGAAGGTATCCCCAGCAGTTTCCAGGTTTGTTGATGTAACTCATATCTATTAAACGCCTACTGCACGCTGGCCAGACTCTGTGTTAGGCACTCCACAGGAACTTATTTAACCCTCACGGCCACACTCTCAGGTAGGACTGTACCCATTTTACAAATAAGGATACCAAGGCTCAGAGCGGTTAAGCAACTTCCCCAAGACACACAGTCCTATGAATCAAGGGCAATTTGATCAAAGGTCCTGCGTGATCCAGTAAGACACGCCGCCTCTAAAGACGCTGTAGGGGCTTCCCTGGGGGTCCAGTGGTTAAGACTCCATGCTTTCAATGCAGGGTGTGTGAGTTCGATCCCTGGTTGGGGAACCAAGACCTCATCTAAAGCTCGGTGTGGCCAAACACAGAAGAAGTTTTAACGCAACCTGGGTGGGCAGCGTGGGGGCGTTAGAGAGAATGAAGATGCAATATATCTAATGCTATGCTGCTACATAAAGCCTAATGCCATTACGGGATATCATCACACACGTATCAGCAGGTGGTACATCATGACACTCTAGTATGGCATCATGAACTATAAATAACCCAGAACAGCCCCAGCTGCGATGCCAAACCGGAACTCGCTCAGCAGGTGAGCCCAACACAAGCTTGCACTTCCGCAGACGTTACCAGTCAGCCCTGCTCTAAATTGCTCTGATGCTGGATCGGAGGAAGCCTGGGCATCACCGAGGAGCCAGTCTGCTGGGACTCCTCCAAATGCCACGCGTTGTGCCATATGGAAACTTGATATGCAAGCCCTCCCGGCAAAACGAGGAGGGGCGAGCAAAGTCAGGATCAGGGTGTCAGACAAAGCAGGTAATTATTTTTCCAAAGGCTGTCAGGTGAGGATGGGGAGGACAAAGCCAGGGGTACATGCCAAGAAGAACTCGAAGCCCCTGAGACTGAGGAAGTGAGGACCTCAGCCTCACTCGGACGTCACACTTTGTTGTCCGGGGGGACAGGCGTGTGCGGCTGCCCACTTGCTTTCCTTCTGCAGTGGAACTCAGGAGCGAGCAGAAAGCAGTGACAAGCACCCCTTTTAATTCTGTCCTCTTTGGCTTCCCAAGGGAGTCCAAACGGGGGAACTGATCAATGAGGAAGCTGTGAAATCAAATTCATATTTTACAGCAAGAAAAGAAAATCTCAAACATGAACAATGCCCTCTGCCCTTGGGTCTCCCCTCCCCGCTCCCACTCTGCGTCTCGTGTCTGCATCCTTGTTGTTGCTCAGTCGCTCAGTTGTGTCCGACTCTTCGCGACCCCATGGACTGCAGCACGCCAGGCCTCCCTGTCCTTCACTATCTCCCGGAGTTCGTTCAAACTCAAGCCCATTGAGTCGGTGATGCCATCCAACCTTCTCATCCTCTGTCATCCCCTTCTCCTCCTGCCCCCAATCCCTCCCAGCATCAGGGTCTTTACAAATGAGTCAGCTCTTCGCATCAGGTGGCCAAAGTACTGGAACTTTCAGCTTCAGCATCAGTCCTTTCAGTGAATATTCAGGACTGATTTCTTTAGGATGGACTGGTTGGATCTCCTTGCAGTCCAAGGGACTCTCAAGAGTCTTTTCCAACACCACAATTTGAAAGCATCCATTCTTTGGCGCTCAGCTTTCTTGGTAGTCCAATTCTCACATCTGTACATGACTACTGGAAAAACCATAGCTTTGACTAGACAGACCTTTGTTGGCAGTCATGTCTCTGCTTTTTAAAATGCTCTCTAGGTTGGTCATAGCTTTCCTTCCAAGGAGCAAGCGTCTTTTAATTTCATGACTGCAGTGTATCTGCATTAGGCATTGACTAAACCTCCCCCACTGGCAGAAAAACCTGCTCAACCAGAAAGGGCAACCTCTCCCAGTGTCAACAAGACAACTCCTTAAAAGATAACATTCCTTTTTGATTTTGCAAGAGGTCACATCACCCATCAGGATGACACTTCGATCTGGACTGTGTTAACTGTCAATAATTTCTTGCCTGGAGAAACCCATGGACAGAGTCCATATGGTTGAAAAGGGTTGGACACGACTGAGCGACTGACACTTTCACTTTCTTTCTTTCTAATGTGCATCCCTGTATCAAAAAACTTGTATGACTGTGCCTTGACTTCTAGTGGGTGAAACAGTTCTCAGAGTTTTGTGAGATGCCGTCCCTGGGTTATAATCTTCATTTTGGCTCAAATAACATTTTCCATTTCTATCTTAGATCAACTGATTAATTTTTCATCAACAACACACACACATAAACAGACAGTATCCCACCAAAATGCCCCTGGCATCTCTACCAAGAGTACAGAAGCCCTCTGGATAGCATGATACAACTAACATTGACAGTACCCACATGTCTCATTGGTTCAGGGTATTAATTAGGATGAGCTGTGTTTTGCTGCAATAACAAAGTACCCTACTATTCCAGCTGCCCAGGGACAAAGGCTGTTTTTGAACCCATGCACCGTCAATCACCGCCTGAGCATCCCTGGGCTTGCTGCTTAGTGAGATGGGTCCTTCTGAATCTAGATCATTCGCATCACCGAAATGACCTCAGTTTCCTCGTCTGTCAAATAAAATTAACAATACCACTGACCCCACAGGACTACTGTGGTTTCCCAGGTGGCGCAGTGGTAAAGAATCTGCCTGCCAATTCAGGAGATGAGGGTTCAACCCTTGGATTGGGAAGATCCCCTGGAGAAGGAAATGGTAACCCACTGCAGTATTCTTGTCTGGGAAATCCCATGGACAAAGGAGCCTGGTGGGCTACAGTCCATGGGGTCGCAAAGAGTCGGATAAAACTAAGCAACTGAGCACGCACACACACACAGGACTATGCATGCCATGTGCACGCCCACAATATGCGTTCCACGACTGTGAGTTATTCTTGTGACATTTCCCACCCAGAGAAAAAGGCAACAGGAAAAGATACAGAAAGCAAATGTTCCAAGACATGAATTATAGTTGCCCCATGTGGTGAGATTAAAAGAAGACTTTTCTTATCTCCTGGAAATTTTCTATTCTCTAGATTTTTTTAATAGTTAACATATGTGATTTTAACAAATGGAGAAAAAAAAAGCCAGCGTATAAATGCATCTAACATGAGAGCATTAATGCCAAATTTTAAAAGCGCCTGGCCTCAAATGACCTTGAGGCTACAGACCACAGCCCGGGATCCAGATGCAGCCAGAGCCCTGTCTTTAAAGACTCTGAGCTACGGATGTTTTTCACATTTTTAAAGGATTGTAAGGAAGGAAGAGGAAAGGAAAAGGCAACAGAGACCATATGTGGTCTGCAAAGTGCAAAATATTTACTTTCTTGTCGTTCTTAAAAAAGTATGCTGACCCTGTTTTAGCTCATTTGATCACCTGATTCTTCACAAAGCCAGCCTTCTCCTTGCAGGGACTTTACTTAGAATTCCTTTTGAGTTTTTCTTTTTTTTAAACCCATATGCACATATACATATTGTTGTTCTGCCACTAACTTGTGTCAGACTCTTTGTGACCCTGTGGACTGCAGCACGCCAGGCTTCCCTGTCCTTCACCATCTCCCGGAGTTTGCTCAAATCCACGCCATTGAGCTGGTGGTGCCATCCAGCCATCTCAGCCTCTGTCATCCCCTTCTCCTCCCGAATCTTTCGCATCAGGTCTTTTCCAATGGGTTGGCTCTTCACATCAGGTGACCGAAGTATTGGAGCGACGCACAAATGTAAAGTCACGCAGTTCATATAGTTCTCCTTTTCATTCAGGGATCCCATATTTAGGAAGTGTCTATTGCATTGGGAGGTATTAGCGGGGCCACAGCTCCCAGCCTGATCCAGGCACTGGTGTAAGCGGGAGGAGGCAGCGATGAATCGAGTTCTGGGATCAAACACACACTCACTCCATCCTCAAACGAATGATGCTCTGAGGTCCCAGCTCCAGGCCACGTGCCCTGTGGCAGGTGCTAGGGATTCAGGGCAAACAAGACAGATCAAGACACTGCCCCCAAGGAGCTGACAGTTCACCAGGGAAGCAAGTGCCAGGCAGGGGCTGGGTGGAGAGGGCTGCCTCTCACCCAGATGGGAACTTCAGGAACGCATCTGGAGGAAAGACGCCTCTGTCCTAAATAAGGCCTGGCCAGCTGACGCGTGAAGGAGGAAAGTGATTCCCAGCAGAGGGAGACTGTGAGGAAAAGCTCAGATGACGATGGGCACCCGTGTGTCCTGAGAACCCGCTGCAGCAGCTGACACTTGGCTCAGGGGGCAGAAGACCAGGCTGAGCTGAAGCTAAGGAGTAAGGAGGTGCCTGGAGCACAGCCCTGGAGAAAATCCATGTCAAAGAGAAAAGACAAAGAGGTGGACCCGAGGGGAAGATCGCAAAGGGTTTTGGATGGAGAGTAAATAGTCAGAAGTGTATTTTGTATGTGCTCAGATTCTTTGTGATCCCATGGACTATAGCCCGCCAGGCTCCTCTGTCACTGGAATTCTCCAGGCAAGAATACTGGAGTGGGCTGCCATTCCCTTCTCCACGGGATCTTCCCAACCCAGGAATCAAACCCATGTCTCTTTATACCTCCTGCACTGGCAGGCAGGTTCTTTACCACTAGTGCCACCGAGAAGCCCTGGCCACCTCTTATTCAGAGCTGAGCTCCAGAGAGCTTTGCGTCTCCAGCAAACTGTGGGTCATCTAAGCCACTAGCCACAGTGCCCGCCTCGACTGACCTGACAACTGGTTAAACGGAGATCGTGATATCTCCCCCCCAGGAATTGAGAATTAGAGCGCACGAACGAATCCTGTACTCCTGTACCCCCAGAACTACAGCAGGGCTGTTCACAACTGCCCAGACGCAGAGACAACCCAAATGTCCAGCAGTGGATGAATGGGAAACCAACATGACATAACCAGGCAGTGGAGCAGCATTCAGACATAAAAAGGAGCGAGGTTCTGACACAGGCTACAGCATTGACGAAAGCTGAAAACATTACGCTGAGTTTAAAGAAAAAAAACACAACAGACACAAAAGGTCACATACTGCATGACTGCATTTATAGAAAAATGGCCCCAAATGGGTGAATCGACAGAAACAGAAGGGAGACTTGTAGTGACCAGGGCTTGGGGGTGAGGGAGGGGTGGGGAGTGACGGCTTAATGAGGATGGGGGTTTCCTTTGGGGGGGCGATGAAAAATGTTCTGGAACTAGATAGCAATGTTGGTTACACAAAACTATGAAGGTACCAAGTGTCATTGAATGGTTCACTTCAAAATGGTCAACTTTAGGAGTTCCCTGGGGGGCTAGTGGATAGGTTTCCAGACTTTCACAGCCGTAGCCTGGGTTCAATTCCTGGTCAGAGAACATCTGGCAAGCCCCAGTGTGCAGCCAAAAATAAATACATACACATAAAACAGTTAATTTTATGTTATGTAAATTTCACATCAATTACCAAAAAAAGATTAATTTTTTCTAGTTGATTTACAAGGTTGTATGAGCTTCAGGTGCACGACACAGTGATTCCACTAGACATATTCTTTTCCATGATGGTTCACAGAACACAGTTCCCTGTGCTAGACCCCAGGACCCTGCTGTCTATCCACTGAGTACATAGTAGCTTGTGTCTGCTGACCCGAAACGCCTAAACTACCACCCCCTTTACCTGTGGTAACCGCAAGTTCGTTTTCCATGTCTGTGAGTCTGTTTCTATTTGTCAGTTCCTTTGTCATAAAATGTATATATATATATATATATACACACACATTTTTAAGGAGACTATGAGAAACAGAGGGTCTGGGGTATCCCACCGCCCGGGTTTCCCATCTGTGTCCCTCACACAGGACATTTGCCCAGACTCCTCCAGCACACCTTGCTGGACTGTTCTGTGATTTCCTCACTCCGGTGAGCATCAAAAGCCCTTGGGGACCCATTTCAAAATGCAGACGCCTTGGGGACTTCCAGTGCAGGGCTCACAGGTTTCATTCCTTGTCGGGAAATAAGATCCCACATTGCCAAGTGACATGCCACCCCCTCCAAAAAAAAAGCAGACAGACTGCAGATGCCCCGGCTTCATCTCAAGTGCCTGGGATGGGGCCAGGGTGCCTGCGTTTGCTCGGCCTCCCAGGTGACTCTGGTGTGCCCCAAGTTTACCAACCACAGAGCCAGGTCCCTTTTCCCTTTTCATCTTAAGACCGTCCCTCCATCACCTGCAGGAAGCCCTTCTTCCCTCTTTACTGAGTTCTTTGCAATAAACAGTAAGACTTTGGCTTCCAAAGGAAAGCAAAAGGTATTTGAATGGCAGTGAACCATCCAAGCAACAGCACCTGAATCAAAGCAAGTTATAATTTGCCTCAATCAGAGGTCACCAGCCTTGGCTGAACATCAGAGCCTTCGTGGGGATGTTTTCATTTAGAGACCGAGGCCCAGCCTGGGACACAATGACTCAAAGCTTCCTGAAGGAGGTCCAGGCGTCAGTATTTTCCTAAGGCACCAAAGGCAACTTCTCTGCTCTTTCCCACCCACTCCTCACTCACCTCCACCCTCGAGCACACTTCCTGGTCCAATTGCTCAGAAAATGTTGACTCTAAACAGCAGTATAAGCCTTTAGATTCTCAAGCAAACATAATTAAGAAAGTAAACAAAGCGTGAAAAAGCCTATAACAGATCCACGTTCAGATTAAGTTTTTCTATTTAACTATCTGTGGCTCGTGTTTCTGGTGCCCAGAAAGTGGTCAGTGGCCAAGGAGCATAGATCTGCCTCTGGAAAATAACTCAAGGCTATAAAGCGCTTTAAATCTATATCTAACATTTATTTATTTATTTGGCTGCGCTGGGCCTCGGTTGCGGTCTTTGAGATCTTTAGTTTCTGCGTGTGAACTCTTGGCTGCAGCATGTGGGATCTGGTTCCCTGACCAAGGACTGAACCCAGGCCCCTGCATTCAACTTAGCGACTAAACCACCCTCACCACCCCTGCGTTGGGAGCCCAGAGTCTTAACCAGTGGACCACCAGGAAGTCCCTGTGAAGTGTTTCCAAGTTTGAGGCTGGAAAGAGACTTCACAAAGATGATCTTATTTGATCTTCCCAGTATCTCCATTCATTCATTCATTCATTGGGCTTCCCTGGTGGCTCAGACCGTAAAGAATCTGCCTGCAATGCAGGAGACCTGGGTTCAATCCCTGGGTCAGGAAGATCCCCTGGAGGAGGGCGTGGCAACCCACTCCAGCATTCTTGCCTGGAGAATCCCATGGACAGAGGCGCTACAGTCCATGGGGTCCAAAAGAGTTGGACATGACTGAGCGACTAACACTAACTACCACTCAGTATCTCCATCCATTCATTTATTCATTCCTACCTCCTGAAGGCCTGCTAATCCACAGGGAAGAGAAGGGTCAAGATGTGGGAGGTGCCAACACCTGGGATGGCCAGGGAAGCTTTCTGGTGAAGAACACACAGATTGCATTCTACAGGGTGAGCAGGAGAGAGTGTGCAAATGCTGGAAGGACTGTGTTCGCAGCTGGGGACTGACCACGCCATCGGGCTCACAACAGTCTATCAGTTTTTGCCTTGAATTCAGAACACCCTGGTCTTGCTCAGGTCAAGGTGAGTCCACCTACTATTTACCCATGGAATTGGAGAAGGGAGGCTCTGAAGGGAACTGGCTGTGATTCTAGAGACAACGTGTACTTCTGAGCACTCGGCTGACAATCCCTTCCCCTCCCTGCAGCCCCAAGACACAGGACCAAAGGAGCCTCAGGCACGGAGTTGCACAGGACATCTTCAGAGCCAGCGTCCGCGTCCTACTATCGCTGATACACCTGTCACGTATCCCCAGGGCTCAATATGGGAGACGACAATCTTTTAGCTTTTCCAGGGGCTTTAATCCAGCTCCTTCCTCTCGAAGAACTGGCCAAACCAACATCTCCATCCATAAGATTCACTCCTTTTCTTCTTTGATACCAGAATTCTGGGATCTTCTCTGGTGGTTCAGCAGTAAAGAATTCACCTGCCAAGCAGGAGAGGTGGGTTCAATCCCTGGGTTGGGAAGATCCCCTGGAGGAGGAAATGACAAGCCACTCCACTATTCTCGCCTGGGAAATCTCAAGGACAGAAGAGCTTGGGCAGGCTGCAGGGTCACAAAAAAGTCGACACGACTTAGCAACTCAAGGACAACAACGACAACCGATTCTGCAAGTGGAAACACCATTGCAGTTTCTCCTCCTCTAAGCGATCCTTGACGCTCTCTCCCACCTCCACCTCCTCTGTTAGGTATTCTTCCATTAAGTAGAATCAGAATGCTAAAGATGGAGAGAGTCTATGAAGGAAAGGAGAACATCCATCACCCCTCCGGGGGCAAAATACTCGCCTCCTGCAGCATCTGTCCCTTCCAAATGGTTGTCACACACGGCCCCTCACAGCAACGCCGGCAGCCGGAAGCTGACACCAGCAACAGCTGAGTACATATTAGATACATGCGCAATACTGCGTATAAAATAGACAGCTACCGAGAACCCACGTACAGCTCAGGGAACACAGTGCTCCGTGGGGACCTGAATGGGAAGGAAACCCAAAAAAGTGGGGATATAGTATACACGTAGCTGATTCACTTCGCTGTACAGCAGAAAATAAGACAACATTCTAAAGCAACTACACTCCAATAAAAACTATTTTTTAAAAAGGTATGTGCCCACCCTGCTCATTTAAGTTATCAGCAGAGCATCTTCCGTGCCATCACGGCGAAAACTAAGGGAAGCTGAACAGGATCGGGACACAGACTCACGAAAGAGCTGGGGAGAAGGCAGTACCCCTGACACTTGCTGACCTCGGAGCCTGACCAGCCAGGGCATCAGCCATGCTGCCCGAAGGAGCGTCTACGTCCCTGTCCCCTGCGGTCCCTGGACAGCCTCTTCAGACGTCATATCCCCAGGCAGGGAGGAAAGGGGTGAGGCAGCAGGCATCTCCCAGGGAGGAGGCTGCCAAGACAGAAAGCAAAGCTGCAAAAGCAAGTGGCGGCATCACAGCTTGTATGTTACTACTTGTTTTTCAGGAAACGCATAACAAAATCACACCTCCAGGACACACACACATACATACACAAACGCACAGAGCAATCTAATGACAGCCGCAGGGAGGGGGTCCGGCAAGCTGCACAGAGATGGAAGGTCTCCGTACAGGTGCTAAAACGAGGAGAGGAAAATCATTTCTAATTTTAAAAATAACACACAAGAAGAGGATGCAGAGACAGTTCCAGCTGTGCAAAACTGTATGTGGGCATGTACGTATGTAAAGAGGAGGGACGTCTAAATACAGGAGTCTGCTCAGGTTGCTTTACAGTTGATTTGAAGCATACTTCAACAATACCAGCATAGGAGGGAGTGGTTATGTCTTAATATTTATAAGATACAATGTAAATCATTTTCCAAAAGGAAAAAGAAAAGAGAGAAAAGAGAAAAATCTAGAAGGGTACCCACTAAACTGATGATGATGGTTGACTTTGATCTGGGTAGAGTTCAGGAAAAAGGAAGCATCCTACTCCATTCAGGCTGACTTTTTTTTTTCCTTTAGTTCCCCAACCAGGGATCACACCAGCTCCCCCTGCAGCAAAAGCACAGTCCTAACCACTGGACTGCCAAGGAATTCTCCAAAACCAGATTATCTTTTTTTTTTTTTTTTTCAGGCTACTGTAACAAATTACCATCAACTAGGTGGCTTATAAACAACAGACATTTATTTCTGGCATTCTATAGGGTGAGAAGCCCAAGGTCAAAGTGCTAGCAGATTCAGTGTCTGGAGAGAGTCCACTTCCTGGCTCATAGACAGTGTGCACATGTCCTGATGTGCTAGAGGTGGGGAGGGGAGCTCTCTGGGGGCTCCTTTACAGGGGCACTAATCCCATTTATGAGGGCTCCACCCTCATGACCTGGTCACCTTCAAAAGGCCCCACTAACACCATCATACTGGAAATTAAGTTTAACACATGAACTTTAGCAGGACATAGTCTGCAGCAAGAAAGGACTGTCACATAAAAATCTGTTTAATTTTTATAATGAGATTTGTGTGTTGTATTAATGCAATATTAATAAGACTAAAAAGAGAGACAGGAGGCCATGGAGATACACAGTCACCCTTCTCTCTTCCCCTCCCCTCCACCCACCAGTAGAAAATTCTCTGCTTTACACTGAAGGTGCAGTCTTCGCAGTTACCATCAATCTTAACTTTACATAGAAGCAAACTGCAAAGATCACAAAAATGTCAGCATCTCCAGATAGCTGTCCACGGTCCATTCTGTGTCTCCCTAGAGCCGTCCAGGGGGACCATGGGCTCAGACTGGCCTGAGCCGCACTCACCACCACCGCCCTCCTCCGGGGCCTGGCCAATTCCACCTTCCTCAGCCACCCCCGCCCGTTTCCCCTCTCATTAAGCCATCATTTGGCAAAGCCTCCATACAGCTCTGTCAGCTCATTTCCCATTAACAGTGACCGTGCTCGCCTTCTCCACTCTACCCTCAGATAAATGCAGGAAAATAAACACCCTTTCAAGGAGCAATTGGACAAGCGGAATTAACGCGGCCACAGCGGGTTCAACCTGACAGGCTGTTATGAATAAAGCCCTTTTCATGAGCAAGGTAGGGCTCAAGCTCCAAAAGGGAGACAAATACATCTGAAAGGCTGAATGGAGGGGAGCTGAGCTAGAGGACAAGGTCAGAGTTAACCATCTCCTTCCTGCCATCCCGGAGTCTTGCTACCCTTCAGGTCCTGAAGTGTACGAAGAAACAGGGAGGGCACCTCCCATGTGGACTCACAGAGGCACCTGTGCTTGGACCATCATGGGTCAGTGTCAGAATCCCCTCCAGCAGGCACTTCCCTGAGGGTCCAGTGGTTAGGACCCCACACTTACAGTGCAAGGGACGTAGGTTCAATCCCTGGTCGGGGAACTAAGATCCCACAGGCCATGTGGCACAGCCAAGGAAATACTAAAAAAAAAAAAGGCCAAGGAAAAATTTAAGAAAAGTTAAAAAGATATGTTTACAGAATGCTAAAAGAATCCCTCAAAGCACCCCTGTGCTGAGTGCACTCCTGCACCGGCTTGTTTCGCCAAGGATTGGCTTGCTCCCTCTCGCCCAAACTCCACGCATGGTCCTCCCAGAAGACAAAGCAGAGGCTGTAGGGTCTTCTGCAGGCAGGGCCCGCTTCCTCCAGGCACTCGTTTTGCAGGACGAGCCCCCCCTGTCATCCCTGCAGCCAAAGCCTTTTGCTCTCACGACTGCGCCCTGCTCCCGAGCCATGTGTTGAGCCATGAGGCTTTGTCGCAAGGTGAGATAAACAGGCAACTGAAGAGATCTCAGTTGGAATTGCCCCACGGCACTCCTGCTTCCCAAACTCCAACTGCAGTGAGCGTTCTGAAACCAAACTCTGGCCACTGCTTTCTCCCCCAGAAGACTGTATTCCCCTTGGCTGCTCAATCAATGCTGACAACCAGCCAGACTCAAGGTTGAAACCCAATAACTCGGACTCCAAGATGCATCTTCCCCACGTCCGAGCTGCTGCCCTTTCTGGGTCTGGTTGGCAAAATCACAGTGAGACCAAGGGAAACCTCCAGCCTGTCTGAGAGAGACAGACAGACAGCTCCCCAGCACCACTCTCAGAGTCACGTTTGCATTTGGGAACTGCTGGAATTATAAACAAGGCTTATCTGTTTACGAGTCCATCCAAGACAAATTCCCCTTCTCACATCAACAGCATGAACTAACTTCTCTTAAAACGTCCCAGAACAGATGCTTCCGCCAGGTTGGTCTTTCTGCCAATGAGCAAGATCCTGGGCGTTCATGGTTCTTACGCCCTTTCCGAAGACCTTCCATTCTCTCCCTCAGTGCTCACCCACCACTCCCCAGCCAGGCCTCATTTTCCAAGACTCCCCCTGGGATCTTCTCTATATTCAAAGCATACAGTAGAGCAAACAGGAAGCAAAAGGTTAAGGGAAAAAAAAAAAGGTACCGCTGCACAGAACAAATGACTGTTTACACTGCCCAGAGAAAGCCTCTACATTCGGGCAGCTGATCAAACACGCTGACACCC
>SJXQ01006260.1:44891-65966 GCA_006408695.1 Aepyceros melampus | reverse complement strand
GGTGGGGGGGTGGGGATGGATAAGAGAACCAAATCCTCAGCTTCCACACCAAGAAATCATGGAAGATTCTTAAAGCTGAAAAAGTCAAGAAATGTCAGAGTAGGCATGCAGTTGAAAATGTGGAGGCAAAACAACTGAGGAAACAGTTAAAATCGGTGTTCGCGCATCCCTCTGTGGGAATCGGGGGTGGGGACAGTCCGCAGACTTGCTTATTGCGAGCCCCACAGAACAACCTGATTTGTTAAACTACACATGCACATATCTTAGGGGAGATTTTTTTTTTAATGAATTGATAATGTAATTTTAAAATACATAAATGTATAAGAAAATATTATAAATTTATGATATGATAGTTTTAAACGTTTTGATCATAGAAGACCCTGATTCACAGTGAAGACCCAAAGCGGGAAGAGGATCCTGTGGACAAAAGTTGAGACAGGTGCATGCATGACAATGAGACACCTGCTTGGGCCGTGTGTTTTTGTTAAAGTCTCCAAACTCACAGCCTGGACAAAATAGGGAAAAAAAGCCAACAGGCACTTGCAGAGGAGGAGACATTTAAAATCAGCAGACAATCGGCTGTACTTAAATAAGATCATTTTTTTAACGTAAAAAAAAAAAATCAGCAGACACTTGCAAGCTGTTTCTCATGTTGCTTGAGAGTAAAATTCCACATTTCCCATCTGTACTTCCCCAAACCGAGCAAAACTCCTATGATCCTTCTTCTCAAAATGCCAGAGGGATCCATAGTTTATAATGCTATTAATTTCCCTCTGGTGTCAGGGGTACCAGCATAGCATAATCACAAACAGTAGCTAAACACCTAGCCCACAGCAGGCAAAGCTTTTCATTTCTGCTTAAGTGCTCGTTTTAGGAGAATTTCAGCTCTGGAAACATATGTGAAATTTGTGAAAAGCGTCTTGAGGGACACATCAGAATATTCTGGCATGATGGGTGCGATTAAGAATTTCTTCTGTGACAGTGAAGACGGTTTAAAGACTGGAGGAAAAGCCAAGCTATAAAACGAATATTCCTCTTAATAAAAAAGGAGGAGGATATTATTGCACAGAGTTCACTGACAATGCAATGAATATCAATGGCAGGTGGGGCAGTGGAGAGCTGACCAGAATGCAAGCAGAGGGATGGGGAGGAAAGAAAACTCAGCAGGAAACCCTGCAAAATGAGGTCGCTCATGTCCATTCAATACTGAGTCACACATCAGAAGCCCACGGCGGGGTGGGGAGGGGCACATAAATTTTGCATTGAGTCAGCGCTCCAGTGTGGCACGTCAATTCTCAGTCATGACTCAGGCATGAATCAAATTCACATGGGGGCTCTATCTATACCTAATCTTTAATTTTAAAAAAAAACAACCCTCAAAATATACCAGATTCTTACAATTTTTCAAAATTAAACTGAACAGCTCAAAATTATAATCATTTACATTCAGCTTCAATTACAGTTGTTGGTTGAGGCAGACTTGCCTGGGTGACCTAAGTCTTGCTAGCCACACCCACCTGATGAAAATAATGGAAAAGGGCCTGGCCTACCAGCTGGTATGTAATTTCCAAACTAGGGAAAATCACTGGAGCTTCAAAAAAATCTACCCTGTGATCCAGCGATCCCTCTCCTGGAGACCTGCCCCAAGAGAAATGAAAGCATATGTCCACACAAAGACTCAGGAGTGTTCACAGCAGCTTCAGTCACAGCCTAAACCCAAATGCACGAACCCAATGTCCATCCACAGGAGAATGGACAAACCCAACATGGTCCATTAATAAATGAAATATTCCCTAGCAATAAAAAGAGGAAAAACTTCTGATATCATGACATAGAGGAGTCTCAAACGTTATATTGAGTGAAAGAAACCTGTATATAAACACACACACACGCACACAGAGCCTATGATTCCTTTCAAGCACAAGAATATTTAAAACCCATCTATGGTACAGGTTTCAACAGTATGTGAAATGTGACCTTACAGATGTTCAAGCTGGTTTTAGAAAAGCCAGAGGAACCAGAGATCAAATTGCCAATGTCCTCTGGATATCAAAAAAGCAAGAGAGTTCCAGAAAGACATCTACTTCTGCTTTATTGACTACGCCAAAGCCTTTGACTGTGTGGATCAAAACAAACTGTGGAAAAGTCTTTAAGAGATGGGAATACCAGACCACCTTACCTGCCTCCTGAGAAATCTGTATGCAAGTCAAGAAGCAACAGTTAAAACTGGACATGGAACAACAGACTGGTTCCAAATCGGGCAAGGAGTATTTCAAGGCTGTATATTGTCACCCTGCTTATTTAACTTATATGCAGAGTACATCATGAGAAACGCTGGGCTGGATGAAACACAAGCTGGAATCAGGAATGCCAGGAGAAATATCAACAAATTCAGATATGCAGATGACACCGCCCTTATGGCAGAAAGCAAAGAAGACCTAAAGAACCTCTTGATAAAAGTAAAAGAGGAGAGTGAAAAAGTTGGCTTAAAACTCAACATTCAGAAAACGAAGATCATGGCATCTGGTTCCATCACTTCATGGCAAATAGATGGGGAAACAATAGAAACAGTGACAGACTTTATTTTTCTGGGTTCCAAAATCACTGCAGATGATGACTGCAGCCATGAAATTAAGACACTTGCTCCTTGAAAGAAAAGCTATGACCAACCTAGGCAGCATGTTAAAAAGCAGAGACATGACTTTGCCAACAAAGGTTCCTATAGTCAAAGCCATGGTTTTTTCAGTGGTCATGTATGGATGTGAGAGTTGGACTATAAAGAAAGCTGAGCGCCAAATAATTGATGCTTTTGAACTGTGATGTTGGAGAAGACTCTTGAGAGTCCCTTGGCCTGCAAGGAGATCCAACCAGTTCATCCTAAAGGAAATCAGTCCTGAATATTCATTAGAAGGACTGATGCTGAAGCTGAAACTCCAGTGCTTTCTTTGGCCACCTGAGGTGAAGAACTGACTCATTAGAAAAGACCCTGATGCTGGGAAAGATTGAAGGAGGGAGGAGAAGGGGACGACAGAGGATGAGTTGGTTGGATGGCATCACCGACTCAATGGACTGAGTCTGAACAAGCTCCAGGAGTTGGTAATGAACAGGGAAGCCTGGCGTGCTGCAGTCCATGGGGTCACAAAGAGTCAGACACAACTGAGCAACTGAACTGAACTGATGGTGACAGAAATTACAAAGTGGTTGCCTGAGGAGAGGCAGAAATGAATTAGGTAATAGAAGCCCTTTCTGGGGTTTCAAAAATGTCTTCAATCCCATTTTGGGTGATGGGTAAACAGATGTATACAATTGTCAAAAGCCATGGGGGTGGGAGATGGGAGGGAGGTTCGAGAGGCAGGGGACATGTGTACACCTATGGCGGATTCATGTTGATGTATGGCAGAAACCAGCACAATGTTGTAAAGCAAATATCCTTTAACTAAAACAAAATAATTAAGAAAGAAATCCATTGGGCTGACACTTGAAGATGTGGGCATATTATTACATGTAAACCGTATTCATGTTCTTTAACTCTTAGCAAGGCCGCTCCAGATTCTAACAAACCACATTTGCACCAGGGATAGCCTCTTCTGTATCCAAGTTCCAGTGTGAAACTGGAGTGTCAAGTCGGTCAGTCCTGTCTGACTCCTTGGGACCCATAAACAGTAGCCCGTCAGGCTTCTCTGTCCATGGGATTCTCTGGGCAAGAATACTAGAGGCGGGTGTCATTTCCTTCTCCAGGGGATCTTCACGACCCAGGGACCGAACCCAGATCTCCCGCACTGCAGGCAGACCCTTTACCACTAAGCCATGACCTTAACTACACTTAAAATGAGCCCAAGATTCTCCTAACATTTAGAGTTTTCGTTTGCGCTCGCCATTCCTCTGGCATAAACCCTCTATGGTGAATACGGAGAGGTGTCAGCACGCTCGTTATTAACTCATCAGCCCTTACATTCGGAAGAGCTCAATGACAGAGGACTCCCAGAACCCCTCAGCCTGCCAAACCTGTTAACTCCATGTAGACTAAGGAAAAGGGAGGTGGGGGTGTCCTCATCACACCTCTTCACCAGCTGGTCCCCAAGAGAGTGAGAAACCCTGCCGCCCGAAGCACCCTCTCTGTGGCACCCAGCCACCAACCCATCAGCACCCTCTCGACTTCGGCCCGTGGACGGGCGGCTGCGACAGCTGGTCAAGCCTCCCCCACCCAACCCCGCCACTCGCCCCTGCTGGTCCAAGCTGCTCCAGACCTGGCTGGCACTCAAAATCTGCCAGCACGTGATGGAGGAGAGCAGACTGAGCCGTCTGGCTCCGTGGAGAGAGAGCTCCAAGGTCTCTTTGCCGGTCTTCTTCCAGAGAGGGGACGAGCCCCCAAACTGCGGGCTCTGGGTGTCCCTCCAGGCTCGAAAGAAGTCCACAGGGCGGGCTTAGGGACGAGACTGTTGAGGTCAAGGAGAAGGAAGGATGCCGCCCCTCACTCCAAACACAATCACGATTCGTTTTCGCCACATGTGAAAACCTGGGTTCCCAGAGTTTTCTGTCCTAACTCACCCGACAGATGTGGAAGACAGCCATTGGTACCCTGGCCCTGATCCCAGGGAGATACAGAGTTTCAGAGTGATAGGGCAGAGCCTCAAGAAGGGACTGGAGGGAGGAAGAAGACAAGCCCCACCCAGGGCTACCTGACTTAGCAAATAAAAATACTCAGGGTCCAGATATATCTGAATTTCAGATAAACAATGAATTTTTAAATTTGGTACAGGCTTCTGCTAAACACAGCTTATTTGAAATTTTAATTTTACTGACCGTCCTATATTTTACCTGTCAACCCTGGCTAGCACCACCAGCAATTCCAAGGCAGATCTGCCGTCTTTCCTCTGTCTCTCTTTCTCTCTCTCTCTGAAAAGCAATACTGCAAAATTTCAGATGGTGACTGCAGCCATGAAATTAAAAGACGCTTGCTCCTTGGAAGGAAAGCTATGACAAACCTAGATAGCACATTAAAAAGCAGAGACATTGCTTTGCCAACAAAGGTCCATATAGTCAAAGCTATGGTTTTTCCAGCAGTCATGTATGGATGTGAGAGTTGGACCATAAAAAAGGCAGAGTGCCAAAGACTGATGCTTTTGAATTGCAGGGCTGAAGCAGACTCTTGAGAGTCCCTTGAACTGTAAGGAGATCAAACCAGTCAATCTTAAGGGAAATGAACCCTAAATATTCACTGGAAGGACTGAAGCTAAAGCTGAAGCTCCAGTATTTCAGCCACCTGATGTAAAGAGCCAACTCATTGGAAAAGACTCTCATGCTGGGAAAGATTGAAGGAAAAAGGAGAAGGGGGCGACAGAGGATGAGACGGTTGGATAGTATCACTGACTCAATGGACATGAATTGGAGCAAGCTCTAGGAGACCGTGGAGGACAGGGAAGTCTGGTGTGCTGCAGTCCACAGGGTTGCAAAGAGTCAGACATGACTTAGCGATTGAACAAAAACAACAGCTAGTGGATGGAAGGCAGGACTCTGGAGTCAGACGACTTGGTTCCAATCCAAGGTCCAACTCTGTCTCCAAGCTCCCAGCTGGGAGTCCTTGGGTGAGAGACTCATCTCGCTAGCATTACTATTTCTTCATATGGAAAATGGAAATCATAACAGAAATAATAATGACACTCAGAAGTGAAATGTAATTAACAACAACAACATTTACATAGAGATTTACTGTCTGCCAGGAGCTTTCTTAGTCCTCTTGACAGTAAGAGTCAAGTCCTATTATTACCCCCGCTTCAGAGATGGGGAAACTGAGGCACAGTGTGGTTAAGTCATTATTAACAATAGTCAGTAAGTGGCAGTCAAGATTCAGTCCCAGCCAGTGTGGCTGTGGAGTCCTTGACCATGACCTCGTCCCCATGGTGGTGCTCGTCTCCTGTAGAGTAATTTTAAGGATTCCATCCATCCATCACATGTTCAGTCATGTCTGACTCTTTGTGACCCCATGGACTGCAGTCCACCAGGCTCCTCTGTCCATGGGATGCTCCAGCAAGAATACTGGAGTGGGTTGCCATTTCCTCCTCCAGGGGATCTTCCAGACCCAGGGAATGAACCCGAGTCTCCTGCATTTAAAGGTCGATCCTTTACCCCTTGAGCTTCGGTGAACACGTTTTAAGGATTATATGCAATAAAGCATGTAAAATGCTTAGCACAAAAACTAGCCTAAAGACTATAAATAATTGGCACTGCATATGCTTAAAATTTGTCTCTATTTTTCCTACGATAATAGTAAGTCATTGGAGAAAATAACCAAACAGGAAGAAAAATGAAGGCTCTCAGGGGGAACCAAGGGATTCAGGGAGACAATGGCTGTTAAGAGAAAAACCTATCATTACTATCAGACAGACGTGAAGGCATTGACGAAATCCACAAAAAAGCACAGGCTGCTAGAGAGAAAACAAAACAAACCAAAAACAGGGAGAACAAGAAACTGTTTTCGAAAACGGGAATTCTGAAGACAGCAACAACAGAAGAAACGTTTGCTCTTCTGATGGAGGTAAAGGTGATGAAACTCCCCGTTATGTAGAGTAAAACTACAAAGGTTTTATAAGAAACAGAAAGAAAAGAGAGGAAAATGAGACACTCTGTCCAGGAAGTCCGATAGCCAACAAATAAGACTAATCAAAAGGGAACAGAGAATCAGAGGGGGAACTATTAAAGGAACATCAGACAGCATTTGCCAGAACCAGAGGGCGCTGGTTTCCAAATCAAGATATTGCAGATACAATACCTAAATATACTTAGAAATGTGGGAGAAAGTTTCTCAAGAAACAGACGGAAGTGGTTCCTTCTTAAAAGAGGATGGGGCCGTGGGGGGCAGGGGGCGGTGGAGGGGGGGACTTGCCTTTTTCTTTTTCCTTCTAAGCCTTCTATTAACATTTGCTCTTTCTAAATCAGTGCAACTATTAACTCTGAAAACAATAAATGATGATTCCAAAAATTGAGCCCCACGTAAATGTCTAAGAAGTCATTAGTAAAGGATACCATAGCTTTGTGAGGTTTGAAAGTGTTAGTCACTCAGTTGTGTCTGACTCTTTTTGACCCCATGGACTGTAGCCCACCAGGCTCCTCTGTCCAGGGGATTCTCCAGGCAAGAATACTGGAGTGGGTTGCCATTCCTTCTCCAGGGGATCTTCCCTACCCAGGGATCAAATCCGTGTCTCCTGCAATTCAGGCAAATTCTTTACCATCTTATCCTTCAATAAAGATGGAAAAAAAATATCATGGCCAGTTTGTATAATGAAGTACCATGCAACCCCCAAAACAACAAGAAAAGGCTCAGGGTTTATCGTGAAAGAACACATTTTTAAACCATTTCTAAACACTATGCATGGTGTGATGCCATCTTTTAAAGGATGTGTGAAGGAAGAGGAGCACAGAGGGGCACACTGCTGAGGAGAGACACTCAGAGGCATTGTCTAGGGATGAGTGAGAGGGACGCGCAGCAACACTGAGGACCACAGGACTGGAGAAAAACTCTCCCAAAACCCTAACACCCGGGACTTCCCTGGTGGCCCGCGGTTAACAATCCACCTTGCAATGCAGGGGATGTGGGTTCAGTCCCTGGTCAGGGAACAGGGATCCCACACATCCTGCAGCAAGTAACACTGAGCATTGCAACCAGCGAGCCCGGGACCCACAACTAGAGCGCGCGCACACAGCACCGGAAGATCCTTCGTGATGCAAGGAAGGACCAACACAGCCAAACAGATAAACAGCTTTAAAACGTGTGATACCCATTACACTGATCTATGTCTGCGTGTGCCGAGTCGCTCAGTCGTGTCCCACTCTTGATGACCCCGTGGACTGTAGCCCGCCAGGTTCCTCTGTCTATAGGGATTCTCCAGGCAAGAATACTGGAGTGGGTTGCCATGCCTTCTTCCAGGGGATCTTCCCGACCCAGGGATCAAACCCAGGTCTCCCACATTGCAGGTGGATTCTTTACCATCTGAGCCACGAGGCAAGCCCTATACTGGAGTGGGTACCCTATCCCTTCTCCAGGGGACCTTCCTGACCCAGGAATCACACTGGGGTCTCCTGCATTGTAGGCGGATTCTTTACCAGCTGAGCTTCCAGGGAAGCCCGCGCTGGTTTATATCAATCCCAAATTCCTCATGCATCCTCTGCCATTTCCCTTGATCAACAGGCACTGGACATGTGCAAGGTGCCAACCACTCCGCTAAGTGCTTCAGACACATTTACTCACTTCATCCACCCAGCGACCCTGCGATGGAGACCATCCTATGAGCTCCGTTTCACAGACGAGGAAACGGAGGCTTACAAAGTGTAAGTCAACTAGGCCAAGCTCACACAGCTAATAAGCTGAGAAATCAGGACCAAACCCAAGCAAGCCGACTCCAGGGCTCACCGTCACACCAGCGTGCACGTTCACTAGGAAAAAGACACTACGCCTCAGCGCCCAGTGGCCCCTGCCCCGAGCTCAACCCACAGGGCTGATGGCTTGCGACATTTCCTGGCATGACTACATCCTGAGAACTTCATCATAATTAAATCGTGGGGGAATTTTCAAAGTGCTTCAGAGATATAATGAGTTTACATTCAATTAGTTTCTTCCTTCATTGGGAGAATCAGAAAGACCGATTTCCTTACAGACTCCATGGGGAGGATTTCTCACTGCCTATTTGGAGATTTCATTCTAAGGTTCCAGGGATATGAATCAGTGCACACAGAATATCTGGAGAAATGGGGCTGGACTTAAAGGCAGCCAACTTCAAAGAAACCCTCAAACAAACATGCCACACTCATTTAAGGCATTTCAAAAGTATCATTTAGAACTCTGTGTTAAGGACCATGCCTCAACAGTAAAAACAGCAGCTCCTGCCTTCTAGGGGAGCTACAGATGCTTGTGAAAAGGTACTAAATTCCAGCTTAGAGGGGGCTGAGAGACAATGATGGAAGAAATGAGATACTAAATTTCCCTAAGGAGCAAACTTCTGATGGCAAGGATCGAGGAGGAACCAGGCTCCCAGAGGGACACAGCAGGCAAATCCCAAGGGCTATCAGAACTGGGTCCATAATGAGAGAGCCAAGGTGGGTTAAGGAAAGGCAAACTCCCCAGCGTTAACTGGTGACAATTTATTTTCAACTCAACCCGTCACAGTACCAAGCACATTCCTGCTCCGAGCCAGTCTGGATGCTAGCTATCTCCAGTAGGAGGGGGCTCCCCATCTCCAGGGACTTCATGAAATAATGAAGTACCATGCAACCCCCAAAACAACAAGAAAAGGCTCAGGGTTTATCGTGAAAGAACACATTTTTAAACCATTTCTAAACACTATGCATGGTGTGATGCCATCTTTTAAAGGATGTGTGAAGGAAGAGGAGCACAGAGGGGCACACTGCTGAGGAGAGACACTCAGAGGCATTGTCTAGGGATGAGTGAGAGGGACGCGCAGCAACACTGAGGACCACAGGACTGGAGAAAAACTCTCCCAAAACCCTAACACCCGGGACTTCCCTGGTGGCCCGCGGTTAACAATCCACCTTGCAATGCAGGGGATGTGGGTTCAGTCCCTGGTCAGGGAACAGGGATCCCACACATCCTGCAGCAAGTAACACTGAGCATTGCAACCAGCGAGCCCGGGACCCACAACTAGAGCGCGCGCACACAGCACCGGAAGATCCTTCGTGATGCAAGGAAGGACCAACACAGCCAAACAGATAAACAGCTTTAAAACGTGTGATACCCATTACACTGATCTATGTCTGCGTGTGCCGAGTCGCTCAGTCGTGTCCCACTCTTGATGACCCCGTGGACTGTAGCCCGCCAGGTTCCTCTGTCTATAGGGATTCTCCAGGCAAGAATACTGGAGTGGGTTGCCATGCCTTCTTCCAGGGGATCTTCCCGACCCAGGGATCAAACCCAGGTCTCCCACATTGCAGGTGGATTCTTTACCATCTGAGCCACGAGGCAAGCCCTATACTGGAGTGGGTACCCTATCCCTTCTCCAGGGGACCTTCCTGACCCAGGAATCACACTGGGGTCTCCTGCATTGTAGGCGGATTCTTTACCAGCTGAGCTTCCAGGGAAGCCCGCGCTGGTTTATATCAATCCCAAATTCCTCATGCATCCTCTGCCATTTCCCTTGATCAGCAGGCACTGGACATGTGCAAGGTGCCAACCACTCCGTAAGTGCTTCAGACACATTTACTCACTTCATCCACCCAGCGACCCTGCGATGGAGACCATCCTATGAGCTCCGTTTCACAGACGAGGAAACTGAGGCTTACAAAGTGTAAGTCAACTAGGCCAAGCTCACACAGCTAATAAGCTGAGAAATCAGGACCAAACCCAAGCAAGCCGACTCCAGGGCTCACCGTCACACCAGCGTGCACGTTCACTAGGAAAAAGACACTACGCCTCAGCGCCCAGTGGCCCCTGCCCCGAGCTCAACCCACAGGGCTGATGGCTTGCGACATTTCCTGGCATGACTACATCCTGAGAACTTCATCATAATTAAATCGTGGGGGAATTTTCAAAGTGCTTCAGAGATATAATGAGTTTACATTCAATTAGTTTCTTCCTTCATTGGGAGAATCAGAAAGACCGATTTCCTTACAGACTCCATGGGGAGGATTTCTCACTGCCTATTTGGAGATTTCATTCTAAGGTTCCAGGGATATGAATCAGTGCACACAGAATATCTGGAGAAATGGGGCTGGACTTAAAGGCAGCCAACTTCAAAGAAACCCTCAAACAAACATGCCACACTCATTTAAGGCATTTCAAAAGTATCATTTAGAACTCTGTGTTAAGGACCATGCCTCAACAGTAAAAACAGCAGCTCCTGCCTTCTAGGGGAGCTACAGATGCTTGTGAAAAGGTACTAAATTCCAGCTTAGAGGGGGCTGAGAGACAATGATGGAAGAAATGAGATACTAAATTTCCCTAAGGAGCAAACTTCTGATGGCAAGGATCGAGGAGGAACCAGGCTCCCAGAGGGACACAGCAGGCAAATCCCAAGGGCTATCAGAACTGGGTCCATAATGAGAGAGCCAAGGTGGGTTAAGGAAAGGCAAACTCCCCAGCGTTAACTGGTGACAATTTATTTTCAACTCAACCCGTCACAGTACCAAGCACATTCCTGCTCCGAGCCAGTCTGGATGCTAGCTATCTCCAGTAGGAGGGGGCTCCCCATCTCCAGGGACTTCTGAGGTGAGGTCACACCTAGGGTGCCCCACACGGGTTCACGAAATGCGGGTGTGAAAACATTCAGGCGCAGTAAAGCTCTCAAAGGGAGTACAGATCTATGGGGGAGGGGGGAATAAAGATTTAACATCCATCCACCCCTCTCTTCATCCATCCATCCACCAATCATCTGTCCATGTCTATCCATCTATCTGCTCACCTACCTACCCATCTATCCATCCATCCACCTACCCATGCATGTATCCAGCCAGCCAGCCATTTATCGTATCCATCCATCTACCCACTTACCTACCTACCCATCTATCCATCCATCCACCTACCTGTTCACCCATCTATCCATCCATCTACCCACCTATTCACTCATCCACCTGTTAGTCACCCATCCATCATCCATCTATCCATCCTCTACCCCCCATCCACTACTCATCCATCCATCCATCTGAGCATTTATTTATCTGTTTACTAATTCAAAAAAAATTATTGAGAGCCTTCCACATGTTAGGGGTACTTCCTTAGACTCTTCCCTGATTCTTCTCTTTTTGAAACTGCACTACGCAGGACCCCCCCACCCTTGGCCAGGGCACTCTCTATTCTCCCGCTTTCCTTTATTCTTCTCCATGACACGTATCTCTGTCAGACATACTGTGTTTCACTGTGGAGTTTATCATGGGGCTCTCAGCTAGAATGGCAGTCCTAGGAGGGTGGGAATTTTGGTTTGCTTTGCTTACTGTTTTATCCCCAGTGGCTAAACCAGTGCCTGACACACCCTGGGTGGGGGAGTTTGGGGGGAAGTATCAGGAGGACCCCTGGAGGCTCCCTTCTTTTCCCCTCCGGCCTTAAGCATCCCATGCACAAGTCAGACAAAGGAGTCCACCTTGGGACAGAGAACACTCCTCATTGTTATATGCAAATAAAAAAACAAGCTACAGGATTTACTGGGGGTCGGATGAGGTAATAGATGGGAAAGGGTTTTGAAAAATATGAAGCCATAAACCACTGTCACAGAATAGTACCTGGGGCTCACAGCCCAGAAGATGCAAGTGTTCTCTGCAGTTAGCACACGGACACTCCACTGCCCACCGGTTCCTGGATGCATAATTACAAAGTGCCACACACAGGGGAATCGGTAATCTACTTAAAGCTTGTGCACAGGCAATGACTCCGTGCCCCTTCCTCCGCTTTAAATACAATACTAATCCATTTCCCCCTTGTTTATGCCTTTAACAGATATATATTCTTTCCACCGTCCTGGAGAACTAACTCACTTAGCCCCAGGGCTGTCGTGGTTGATTTCTCCACAGAAGACCAGAAACAGTTTCAGAAACAGAAAGGTTTCCAAAAAAAAAAAAAAAAAAAAACTCCTATAGCAGAAAAAGGAGAGAAAAGAAAATCCATGGCAGGTGAGATGAACCCTCCCCACACACACTGCTTGTCAACTGCACGATACTCAAGGGCAGCTGAACCTCCACGGGGTGTGACGGTTCTATTCCGTGAGGAATTGGCTCCTGGCCTCCAGCCAGAGTCATATGTGGGGATTAAAAGGCAGGGCAGCCTGACAGCAAAGATTAGCTTCCACGGGCAAGCTATTAAAGTGTTTGCCGTCTGGGTATTTCGGTCTCTCTTGGCTCTGGAGGGCACAGAAGCATTACACGGTCATGACTGGATTTTCCCTCCCATCGTGGAAGAAGGGGAAGGATTTCAGTCTTGGTGGAGCCCTGAGCTGCTTGCCTGGAGGTTACAGGACTTGCCGCTAATCATGCGGATTGTAAGGAGCTAGAAATGCAACCCAGGGCTCATGACTCCCAAGCCCAGTCTCAACGCTCTGTCTACCACTGTGTTGGCTCAAGAGCCCTGCCTTCTGGCCTCAGCTGCCTGGGGAAAAAAAAAAACAACAACACAGCACTCCAGAAGTCTGACTCCTTGGGGTGGGAGGCATCGGGATGGAGGTCCTACCTCCATCCAGCACCTTGACCCTGAGGCCAATAGCCTCTCCAGGCCCTGAGAAAGCAGCCAGCAAGCATGCTCAGCCAGAGATTACAGCTCCTCGAGCTCCGCATGTCTCACCACCCGGGTCAGGGACAACAAGATGAATAAAAACTCAGCCTGGCACCACCCCAGTGCACTGCCCACACACTCACCCGAGACATGCCAGGTCGGGCTTTCTCTTCATCTGTCTCACCCTCAGCAAAAAGCTCTTTATATCCATAACTTACGGTCATCCAGTGAGGCGGGACTCATCTACAAAGAGGGAAGGTCGATCCCTGAATTTAAAAGGACATTTTGGGGGATGTCCCTGGTGGTTGAGCGGTTAAGAATCCATCTCCAGTGCACGGGATGAGCGTTCGATCCTTGGTTGGAAAACTGAGATCCCCCATGCTCCATGGCAACTGAGCCCAAGCCACAGCCAGAGAGCAGCCCACAGGCCACAGAGATCCACGCGGCTAAACGGATAAACTTTAAAAGAGGCGGGGGCGGAGCGGACATTTTGGAATTCAAAAAAAAAAGAAATCCAAGTAACACAGGTGCAGGATAACGAAACCAAGAAACGCAGAAGCATGGAATATTTAAAAAAAAAAAAAAAAAAAGGCAAACAAACAGTATTTGGCCCAAGTTTCTTCCAAATCCATAGCTTGGATGTACCCACTCATGAGAGGCCAAGAGTCCTCTACACACACACAGACTCCGGGGAGATCACATGACTAGCCACAGAATGCGACCTCACTCGATAGCTCATTCTTGCTTCTAGAACAATGTAGCCCTTGTACTGAGAAGAACGGAGCCCTTTCCTCCCAGGAGACCTGGACACCTATGACTAATCCGGCCCACCAAGGCTCTGCTTCTCTGCAGCTTGCAGAGCACAAATGAAGCCTCACTGGCTCTTTGAATTTCTTCCTTGGGTGCTTCAGTTAACAAATGGAATGGAAACGCAGAAAGCCGGCACCTGGTCTCACTGGGCGGGGTGGCCAGAGGAAGGCTGGGAGGCACAAAGGAAAACAAGACACGGGGAGACCTGGTGAGACGGTGCAGGGATCGCTGGGCGAGGGCAGTGCCCAGCCCTGGCCAGTGAACGTGTGACTTCCCCACAGGAACAGGAATTAGCCTTCAGGGACGCACATGTAACCCAAGTCAGGCCAGCGGCTCGCTGCCCGTGAACCTCAACCCCGAGCGCTGGGGAAGACCTCGCTCCTCTGGACCTGAGCCTGAGAGGACGTGGACAGACTGCTGCAAATGGAGCCACACAGGGACTTCCCTGGTGGTCAGGGGCTAAGACTCTGCACTTCCAAAGCGACCGGCATGGGTTTGAGCCCTGGCTGGGGAACTAGGATCCCACATGCAGCACCCCCACAAAAAATGGAAAAAAGAAAATGAAGCTGTACAAAGCAAAGCAGGGCCAGGAGATGGGAAAAAGCAGGTCCCAACAACGGCCTTTGATCCAAAGTTAGCGGATTCTGAGGCTGGTTCTGTGCCTGGATATCTTAATTGCCTGGACCAATACATGTCTTTTCTTCCTTGTGCCAGACTGAGTTGGCTTTTCATCATTCATGACCCCTGTAAAAGCCTCTGATAGATGAAAAGAGACGGATGGACATATTTATTGTGCACCCTTTGTATTACTTGAATTTCTTACCAAGTTCATGTATCACTCCCTCATTTCAAAAGAAACTAACACAGTTCACATATATATATGTATACACACACACAGAAAACACACGCCTAGAAGGTAAGCCAATGATACTGTCAGGACTCTTAGGGCTCAAAGTTCTCTCTGCACTACTTTGTGTGACCAAGAGTGCTAACTGCCTGCTCAAGTTCCACTGTCCTCTCTCCTTCAGTAACAGAATCCCAATGTAAAGACCACGAATATTAGCCTTCCATGCAGCTAGAGAGGTCTTACCAATAAGTTCTGGCCAATGAGTTACATGAATGGAGCTGTCATGCCAAGACCTGCAAGGAACTTCCCTCCTTCCTGCCATTCTGCTGCCCAAAAGGCAGATGTGATGGCCTGATCTCTAGCAGCTATTTGGGGCCAGAAAGACGAAGGCTCCCACCTGGGGCAAGGTGATGAACAACAGAGGAGTCTAGATCCCTGGTGACTCCATGGAACTACGTTCCCAGCCGTGGTCTCCAGATTTCTTCTACATCAGAGGAGGCTTTCTGACTTAAGCCGCTATTTTGGGGTTTCAGTTACGCTCAAACCTCATCCTAATGGATACAGACCACTAAAAGCAGAGTGAGCAGCAAGAAGCATCACCATCAGTACAACCAGCCGTAGGTGTCTGGTTGCCATGGAAACCACCCCAACACACAGATTCCAAAGAACAAACTACTCAGATGAGAAAAGCCTGGTGTGAACCTAAAGACACCCCCCCCAAAATCTCCCCATTTCTAGGAGAGTCCCCATCAGCCCAAAAGACAGGATGCTGAAGCTGAGTTCTCCGACTACCCCAGGGGAGAAAGCCCCAGGAATACAATACTTGTGAAGTGCTTGAACCTCCTCAGCTGCCTTCACAATCAAACGATGGCCAAGTCCCTGAGCTCCCCAGCTAGGAGGTCTTTGGCTCTCTCCCTTCCCAACTCCTCTGCGTCCGCCCAGAGTCAAGGCCACCGACAAGTCCAGGCATCACATGTCATTATTGATGTAAGAGCCTCCAGCCTGACTGTCTGCCCATGGCCCGCCTCCTCCTGCACGCTCCCTGTGGCCATGCTGTCTGCTACCCACAAAAGACACTTCCTGAGAGCAGTGCTCTGATGTCAACCTCTCAAAAACCTCCAGGGTCTCCCCCGTCAGTCTAGAGAACAGGACACAAACTCCCTTCCACAGGACTCCAGGTTGCTCATACCTGAGCCCCGACTTACCTTTCCAACATCCCCTACCAACCAAGCCCATCTCCACCCTTTTCTCTCTACACTTCAACTTGCTGCTGCTTCTACCTATTATTCACTTCCTTTCTCTGCTCACTCCCTGGGTTTCCCTGGTGGCTCAGACGATAAAGAATCTGCTGGCAATGCAGGAGCCCTGGCTTCAGTCCCTCGGTTGGGAAGGTCCCCTGGAGCAGGAAACAGCAACCTGCTCCAGGCTTCTGGCCTGGGGAATCCCCGGACAGAGGAGCCTGGTGGGCTGCAGTCCACAGGGTCGGACACGACTGAGCGACCGAGCGCACAGGCACGAACACACGCTCCGTCCCCACCTGTCCTTCCATCTGAGCTTCAGCCACAGAAAAAGTCCTTTCAGTTACCCCAACTAGAAAGAACCTCCCTGTCCCCGGGTTCCCATCACCTTCTGTCAATTAGCTTCTTACAACCACACACTGACCCGTCTCTTGATTACAGGTCACTGTGACCTGTCTGCCTCCCGCAGGGAGGGGCGACACCTTACTTCCTGGCACACCCCCCACAAGGATACAGTAGGTGCTCAGGAAATGGGGGATGGGTTGGTCTGAAGACAACTGTCTCCTTGCTCCACCTTCTGGGCCAAGACAAAGGGCTTTTCTGTGAGGAGATCATGTGTCTGGCTATCTCTGAACTCACACTGGCCTTTGACAAAGCCTGGATTATTTGCTCCTCTCCCCTCCTTATGAACAAGGGACCAGGGAAAAGCAGGAACCCGCCACCTAATAGCAGCCCTGGCACAAAGCGCTTAAGTGAATAACGTATATAGATCTGGTCCTGGCGGTAAGGTCTAAAGGAATCAATTAGCTTCTTACAACCACACACTGACCCGTCTCTTGATTACAGGTCACTGTGACCTGTCTGCCCCCCGCAGGGAGGGGCGACACCTTACTTCCTGGCACACCCCCCACAAGGATACAGTAGGTGCTCAGGAAATGGGGGATGGGTTGGTCTGAAGACAACTGTCTCCTTGCTCCACCTTCTGGGCCAAGACAAAGGGCTTTTCTGTGAGGAGATCATGTGTCTGGCTATCTCTGAACTCACACTGGCCTTTGACAAAGCCTGGATTATTTGCTCCTCTCCCCTCCTTATGAACAAGGGACCAGGGAAAAGCAGGAACCCGCCACCTAATAGCAGCCCTGGCACAAAGCGCTTAAGTGAATAACGTATATAGATCTGGTCCTGGCGGTAAGGTCTAAAGGATAAAACTTTTAAAAAATATTTCCTTGGCTACACAGGGTCTTAGTTGAGGCGTGTGGGCTCACTGCTCTCAGGCATGTGAGATCTTAGCTCTCCAACCAGGGATGGAACTCATGTCCTCTGCATGGCAAGGTGGATTCTTAACCACAGCACCAGGTCTTAGCTGCGGCATGTGGGATCTAGTTCCTGCTAGTTCCCTGAACAGAGATCAAATCTGGGCTCCCTGCATTGGCAGCATGGAGTCTTAGCCACTAGACCACCAGGGAAGCCCCTTAAAGGATAAAACTTAACCTGCTGCTGCTGCTGCTAAGTCGCTTCGGTCGTGTCCAACTCTGTGCGACCCCATAGACGGCAGCCCACGAGGCTTCCCCATCCCTGGGATTCTCCAGGCAAGAACACTGGAGCGGGTTGCCATTTCCTTCTCCAATGCATGAAAGTGAAAGCTGAAAGTGAAGTCGCTCAGTCGTGTCCGTCCGACTCTAGCGACCCATGGACTTCAGCCTACCAGGCTCCTCCATCCATGGGATTTTCCAGGCAAAAGTCAGGAGTGGGGTGCCATTCACTAACTTTTATCCCTTGCACTCAGAGTATCTTACAAAAGAGCCGACACTTGATAAAGGTTATTTTAATGTGATTTGTACTAAGATGCCTATGAAAAACGATGTCAGCTACTCTCTCTCTTTTATTTAAATTTCAGCTGAAGACGTTTAGATTAGATAAGTTTCTAAGAAACTAGCTAAACACTCAATTAGATCATCCCTCCCATCCCCCCAAAAAGTGTATAAAGTCTTTCTTGGAAAACGTCTTTGGGAACAAGCTGTGCTCCCACCATCTGCATGCCCTGGGTGAAACATCGCCCTGTCTGATGGCAGCAGGTGCCTGAGATGACTTCCAGAAGGGCCCACCAGTCCTGAGATTTTATTTTTCTTTCAGACACAATACGTGATCCAAGGAGGACAGTGAGTGCCTCAAGGAGAATCTAAACTCAGACTCGAGGTCTCAAAGCAGTAGAGCCTGCTTCCCATCCTTCTTTCGCAAACGCCAAGGAGACTCAAGAATGAGCTGGAGTTCCCAGACGGCAGATGCCCACTATCGCCTGACCAACTGGAAGCATACCTTTCTCGTACAACGACTGCTGCCTCCCGACCCAGGCTGCTACCAAAATCAACCAGCCTCGGGTGCCAACTGCCAAGTGCGTGGTGGACCCCGTCATGGCAGCCTCCCTAGAGATCAGGGACAGTAGCCTCCTCCTGGGCTCCCTGTCCAAGTCCTGGATGTCCGGTGTTCCTCTAACCATCCCCCCAACCCTACGTGCTGGGTCAGCTGCATGCTCAGCCCCACAGCTGCACAGAGCCTCTGAAGGGAATCGGCTTTTTCCAAACACCAGCTCATCCTTCGCTAAACCGTGGTTCCCATCAGAACACAGGTTCTTAAGGAATTCCTGGAGGAGGTCAGGTGGTTAGGGCTGCACATGTCCATCCCTGAGGGTGCAGGTTCGATTCCTGGTCGGGGAAGTAAGATCCTACAAGCTGGGCTGCAGCACAGGCAAAAAGGACCAGGGTTTTCACCTTTGACCGCACCTGGGTGGGTGCGGGGGGACCCTAGAAACCACTGAAGCCTCATCCCACCCCTAGAGATTCTGATGCATCGAGTCCGGGCGTGTCCAGGGCACTGGGCTTTTCCATCTCTTCAGGTGACTCTAATGTGCAGCCAGTGTGGCAAACCACCATGTAAGAAGGGAGGGAGCTTCCCCAAAGCCTGAGAGCTCCCTGGAACCAAACCATCAAGGATGCTGGGCCGCGTCAGCTCACTCTGCTGGACCAGAGATGCCAAGGACGGTAGCAAACTGGAGTTCGGTTTGAGCGGGGACCCCTGGCTTCATTTCACCGTGTTAAGTGACACATGCTCACCCAGGGCCATCTGTCTTGATGGCCACAGGGTACCTCATGCGACAAGGACAACGGAGCAAAAGGGTCCACGTAACTCATTCCACTTCACTGCAAAGCCGTTTCGCTGGAGATTCTTAAAGGCCTGCCTCCAGCAAAGGGGAGTGGTGGTGTCAACTTCAGGAGGGAAGGCTGGGCCCCCATGGGGAGGGTCCACCACAAACCCATGCCCCCAGGAACCCCCCCCCAACTCGGGAGCCCTGGACGCTCCAGGAAGCATCCAAGACCTCCAGCTGGAGGGGCCCTGTCTGGACAGCACAGAGCTGCGGTCCCCGTGGCCCATCCTCCACCTGCAACTACCCCAGGGCTTAGTGAACTTGGGGGAAAAGCCAGGGAGCAAATATTACAGGTTTTGCAGGCCGTCTGCGGCACCTCGGGGCTGCCGCTGTAATGTCGGAGCAGCCGCAGATAACGTGTAGACCAATGGGCGCGGCTAGGGTCCAGCAAATCTCCAGTGGCAAAAACAGACAGTGGAAAAGCAGACAGACGGTGGGCAGGGCATGGACCGTGGCGTGCTGGGCTCAGCCCTCCACCAGACCAGATCTTCCTGAAACACAGAGACCGTCTCTCCCGGCGCGCCTTATGTGCGCAGCGCTTGACACGGTGCCTGGATCACAGCAGGTTCTCCACGAATGAAAGGAGGAAAGAGGGAAGGGTGGGGGAGAGAAAGAGAACGTGAAGAAGGCAGGGAAGGAGGGATAAAGGGAGAAAAATGAGCCCGTCTTAAAGGAGTATCTACTGAACACCTACCTATTCCTACAGAGAATCCGTAAGACTTACCGTGACTTTGGGATGCTCACATCTGACTATTTCAAGCCTCCCAAGGTCCTTTTCTCAAACTGCTGCTAAGTTGCTGCTCAGTCACTTCAGTGGTGTTCGGCTCTGTGTGACCCCATAGACGGCAGCCTACCAGGCTCCGCCGTCCCTGGGATTCTCCAGGCAAGAACACTGGAGTGGGGTGCCATTTCTGTCTCCAGTTCATAAAGAAGACTAAGTGCCTAAGAAATTGATGCTCTCTAACTGTGGTGCTAAAGTAGACTCGAGAGTCTCTTGGACAGCAAGGAGATCAAACCAGTCCATCCTAAAGGAAATCAATGCTGAATATTCACTGGAAGGACTGATGCTGAAGCTGAAGCTCCAATACTCTGACCATCTGATGCAAAGAGCCGACTAATTGGAAAAGACCCTGATGCTGGGAAAGATTGAAGGCAGGAGGAGAAGGGGACGACAGAGCATGAGATGGGTGTATGGCATCAGTGATTCAATAGACATGAATTTGAGCAAACTCCAGAAGATAGTGGAAGACAGAGGAGCCTGGTGGGCTATAATCCACGGGATTGCAAAGAGTCAGACGATTTAGCGACTCAACAACAGTAACATCAAAGGCCCGTTTTAATCTCCTGCTGGTCACTTAGGTACACTCCCACCCTTTTGCTCATGGGAACAGGGAAGGATGCCCCCTAACACAGGCATCCCCAAGGAGTGACAGCGCCCCGGCCCAGTCAACACAGTCGGCCCAGGAGGGCAAGGCAAGGCAGAGGGAGAGCGCCGGAAGCAGGAGTTTCCGGGCGTGAGAGTGCAGGCCGCCCGAGGGTGCACTTGGGGAAGGAGAGCGGAGGCGCTGAGTCGGGGCGGGGCGGGACCGAGGCCGCCCCTCCCATAGGTCAAGCACGTGGGCGCCTCCACCGACAGAATGCCGTGCGCTCCCATCACCGCAGAGAAGGTAATGTATACCATTTCCTCCCCCACACGGTTTATAACGTCACTGGAAATCGGAAGCATGAAATTGAAAAGAAAAAACACAAGAATAATAATGACGGTCTGTCTCCG
>SJXQ01006260.1:26722-39139 GCA_006408695.1 Aepyceros melampus | reverse complement strand
TTACTCCTTGGAAGAAAAGTTATGACCAACCTAGATAGTATATTCAAAAGCAGAGACGTTACTTTGCCGACTAAGGTCCGTCTAGTCAAGGCTATGTATGGTTTTTCCAGTAGTCATGTATGAATGTGAGAGTTGGACTGTGAAGAAGGCTGAGCGCAGAAGAATTGATGGTTTTGAACGGTGGTGTTGGAGAAGACTCTTGAGAGTCCCTTGGACTGCAAAGAGATCTAACCAATCCATTCTGAAGGAGATCAGCTCTGGATTTCTTTGAAAAGAATGATGCTAAAGCCGAAACTCCAGTACTTTGGCCACCTTATGTGAAGAGTTGACTCATTGGAAAAGACTTTGATGCTGGGAGGGACTAGGGGCAGGAGGAAAAGGGGACGACAGAGGATGAGATGGCTGGATGGCATCACTGACTCGAAGGACGCAAGTCTGAGTGAACTCCGGGAGTTGGTGATGGACAGGGAGGCCTGGCGTGCTGCGATTCATGGGGTCGCAAAGAGTCGGACATGACTGAGTGACTGAACTGAGGATCTAAACAGCATAGGAGGGAATTCCCTGGCTGTCCAGTGCTTAGGACTTGGTGCTTTCACTGCTGAGGGCCAGGTTAAATCCCCGGTTGGGGAACTAAGATCCCAAAAGCTATGCAGCCAAAAAAAATTAATTACATAAATAAATAAAAATAAACAGCATAGGGATTTGACTCTCTCCGTTGTCCACTTAAAAATTTTCACAAAATAAGTTGTGTGTTTACGTCTTATGTACTTTTCTGTTTCAGGGTTATATTCTACACACAAAAGCACAAGAGCTAGCTCCTCTTCAAAAGTCAAAAAATGTATACCATTCCTTTTTCTTCTTGATTCGTATATCAATTCCATTTTCCCACTAAATTTTATCCTAGAGCAACTTATATTTTATGCTAGAAAGCCTATATTGGTTTCTTTCTCATACTGGTTTGCAATAAAATATCTATGCACATTTCAATTTAATTTTTTTTAATTTCCTGTGAGCCTAGAGTTCTAACTGCTTAAATAACAATTTCCTGGATTGAATGACTATTAAAACTATTAGTGGTTGAGAATAGATTCATAACAGCAAAATTTTAATATACCATTTCATAATTATTAGATATTCAAAAGTCTAAGAATATTTATTCTTGGAAATACTTATTTTCAAGGATGAGGCCTTTTTCTAATTTTTTCAGTTTTCATTCATATATCTGTAAATAAGCATTAAGTGGTTACTGCTAGAATAAGACAGGGTTAAGCATCAATTTTATTTCCATTTTTCTGAGTTTTTTTTTTCTTAAAGTAAACAAAGAAAATGTATTCATGTAAAGAAGATTAAAAAACACAAACATTTTGTTCTGTCATTTTTTTTTTTTAATATTTTTTATTTATCTACCTAGTTGGCTACTCTGGGTCTCAGGTGTAGCTTGTGGCATCTTTAGTGATAGCCTGTGGGATCTAGTTCCGTGACCAGGGATTGAACCTGGGCTCCCTGATTGGGAGCACAGAGTCTTAACCACTAGACCACCAGGGAATTTTGTTCTTTGAACTCTATCTGCTGCTGCTGCTAAGTCGCTTAGTCATGTCCAACCCTGTGTAACCCCAGAGATGGCAGCCCACCAGGCTCCTCCGTCCCTGGGATTCTCCAGGCAAGAACACTGGAGTGGGTTGCCATTTCCTTCTCCAATGCATGAAAGTGAAAAGTGAGAGGGAAGTCGCTCAGTCGTGTCCAACTCTTCACGACCCCATGGACTGCAGCCTACCAGGCTCCTCCGTCCATGGGATCTTCCAGGAAAGAGTACTGGAGTTGGTTGTCATTGACTAAGAAGGCCCAAAATCCCAGAGCAGTTCAGTTCAGTTCAGTAGCTCAGTCATGTCGAACTCTTTGTGACCCCATGAACCACAGCACGCCAGGCCTCCCTGTCCATCACCAACTCCCAGAGTTTACTCAAACTCATGTCCATTGAGTCGGTGATGCCATCCAACCATCTCATCCTCTGTTGTCCCCTTCTCCTCTGGCCCTCAATCTTTCCCAGTGTCAGGGTCTTTTCCAGTGAGTCAGTTCTTCGCATCAGGTGGCCAAAGTATTAGAGTTTCAGCTTCAGCACTGGTCCACCAGGGAAATTTACATTAAAGGATTTCTTTCTCTCTCTCTTTTTTTTTTTTTGGCCACACTATGTGGCTTTCGGGATCTCATTTCTCTGAAAGGACAGTATCTGAATTGCTAAAGGATTTGTGTCCAGTGATCAGTGATCTGAGCCCTTCGCCATCTCCAGCCCAGCACCCACACGCCAAGGGTCAGTCCGTCTGTGCATGAAGATGCTGCTACTCAGAGGCACAGAACCAAAGCGAGAGAGCATCTTCCTTTGATAAAGCAGGAGAGGGCAATTATGTCACGGAAGGTGGGAAGACACAATCTGCCTTGGGATATTCTTGGGCAGAGCAGTTTGGCCAAAGATAACAAAACTGGAAGCTGAGGTCATGGACACTGATTTTCCGACAACTCTCTGTGCCCCAGGAACACCTCGAATGCTCCCACAGACTCTGATCTCAGAGTTGCTGGTGTAGAGGACTTTCAGGAGGTCCTACTCTCAGGCCAGGTTTTGCAGATCACAGGACTACAAAAACAGGAGCAAGGAGCCAAATTTGACTCAACGGAAAGGGAAAAGCACATATGAACGTGCCTGCTAATGTGACTGATGACACTGAAAAATGAACTCCCCAGGTCGGTAGGTGCCCAATATGCTACTGGAGAAGAGTGGAGAAATCGCTCCAGAAAGAATGAACAGGCGGAGCCAAAGCAAAAACAATGCCCGGATGTGGATATGACTGGTGATGGAAGTAAAGTCTGATGCTGTGAAAAGTAATATTGCATAGGAACCTGAAATGTAAGATCCATGAATCCAGGCAAATTGGAAGTGGTCAAGCAGGAGATGGCAAGAGTGAACATCAACATTTTAGGAATCAGTGAACTAAAATGGACTGGAATGGGCAAATTTAATTCAGACGACCATAATATCTACTATTCTGGGCAAGAAGCCCTTAGAAGAAATGGAGTAGCCATCATGGTCAACAAAAAGGTCCGAAATGCAGTACTTGGGTACAATCTCAAAAATGATAGAATGATCTCTGATCATTTCCAAGGCAAACCATTAAATATCACAGTAATCCAAGTCTATGCCCCAACCAGTAATGCTGAAGAAGCTGAAGTTGGATGGTTCTATGAAGCCTTACAAGACCTTTTAGGACTAACACCCAAAAAAGATGTCCTTTTCATTAAAGGGGACTGGAATGCAAAAGTAGAAAGTCAAGAAATACATGGAGTAACAGGCAAATTTGGGCCTGGAATACAGAATGAAGCAGGGCAAAGGCTAGCAGAGTTTTGCCAAGAGAACACATTGGTCATAGCAAACACCCTCTTCCAACAACACAAGAGAAGGCTCTATGCATAGACATCATCAGATGGTCAATACTGAAATCAGGTTATATTCTTTGCAGCCAAAGATGGAGAAGCTTTATATAGTCAGCAAAAACAAGACTATACAGTCAGCAAAAACAATACCAAGAGATGACTGTGGCTCAGATCATGAACTACTTATTCCAAAATTTAGACTTAAATTGAGAAAAGTAGGGAAAACCACTAGACCATTCAGTTCAGTCGCTCAGTTGTTTCCGACTCTTTGTGACCCCATGAATCGCAGCACGCCAGGCCTCCCTGTCCAACACCAACTCCCGGAGTTCACTCAGACTCACGCCCATTGAGTCCGTGATGCCATCCAGCCATCTCATCCTCTGTTGTCCCCTTCTCCTCCTGCCCCCAATCCCTCCCAGCATCAGAGTCTTTTCCAATGAGTCAACTCTTCGCATGAGGTGGCCAAAGTACTGGAGTTTCAGCTTTAGCATCATTCCTTCCAAAGAAATCCCAGGGCTGATCTCCTTCAGAATGGACTGGTTGGATCTCCTTGCAGTCCAAGGGACTCTAGGTATGACCTAAATCAAATCCCTTACAATTATACAGTGGAAATGACAAATAGATTCAAAGGATTAGATCTGATAGAAAGAGTGCCTGAAGAACTATGGATGGAGGTTCATGACATTGTACAAGAGACAGTGATCAAGACCATCTGCAAGAAAAAGAAATGCAAAAAGGCAAAATGGTTTTCTGAGGAGACCTTGCAAATAGCTGAGAAAAGAAGAGAAGCTAAAGGCAAAGGAGAAAAGGAAAGATATACCCACTTGAATGCAGAGTTCCAAAGAATAGCAAGAACAGATAAAAAAGCCTTCCTTCATGATCAGGGCAAAGAAATAGAGGGAAACAATAGAATGCGAAAGACTAGAGATCTCTTCAAGAAAATTAGAGACACCAAGGGAACATTTCATGCAAAGATGGGCTCAATAAAGGACAGAAATGGTCTGGACCTAACAAAAGCAGAGGATATTAAGAAGAGGGGGCAAGAATGCACAGAAGAACTATACAAAAAAGATCTTCATGACCCAGATAACCACGATGGTATGATCACTCAGCTAGAGCTAGACATCCTGGAATGCGAAGTCAAAAGGATTTAGAAAGCATCACTACAAACAAAGCTAGTGGAGGTGATGGAATTCTAGTTGAGATATTTCAAATCCTGAAAGATGATGCTGTGAAAGTGCTGCACTCAATATGCCAGCAAATCTGGAAAACTCAGCAGTGGCCACAGGACTGGAAAAGGTCAGTTTTCATTCCAATCCCAAAGAAAGGCAATGCCAAAGAATGTTTAAACTGTCGCACAATTGCACTCATCTCACATGCTAACAAAGTAATACTCAAAATTCTTCAATCTAGGCTTCAACAATACAGGAACCGTGAACTTCCAGATGTTCAAGCTGGATATAGAAAAGGCAGAAGAACCAGAGATCAAATTGCCAACATCCACTGGATCATGGAAAAAGCAAGAGAGTTCCAGAAAAACATCTATTTCTTCTTTATTGACTATGCCAAAGCCTTTGACTGTGTGGATCACAATAAACTGTGGAAAATTCTGAAAGAGATGGGAATACCAGACCACCTGACCTGCCTCTTGAGAAACCTGTATGCAGGTGAGGAAGCAACAGTTAGAATTGGACATGGAACAACAGACTGGTTCCAAATAGGAAAAGGAGTATGTCAAGGCTGTATATTGTCACCCTGCTTATTTAACTTCTATGCAGAGTTCATCTTGTGAAATGCCAGGCTGGATGAAGCACAAGCTGGAATCAAAATTGCCAAGAGAAATATCAATAACCTCAGATATGCAGATAACAGCACCCTTATGGCAGAAAGTGAAGAGGAACTAAAGAGCCTCTTGATGAAAGTGAAAGAGGAGAGTGAAAAAGTTGGCTTAAAACTCAACATTCAGAAAACTAAGATCATGACATCTGGTCCCATCACTTCATGGCAAATAGATGGGCAAACAATGGAAACAGTGACAGACCTTATTTTGGGGGATCCAAAATCACTGCAGATAGTGATTGCAGCCATGAAAGTAAAAGATGCTTGCTCCTTGGAAGAAAAGCTATGACCAACCTAGACAGCATATTCAAAAGCAGAGACATTCCTTTGCCGAAAGGGCCATCTAGTGAGAGCTATTCTTTTTCCAGTAGTTATGTATGGATGTGAGAGTTGGACGATAAAGAAAGCTGAGCACCGAAGAATTGATGCTTTTGAGCTGTGGTGTTGGAGAAGACTCTTGAGAGTCCCTTGGACAGCAAGGAAATCCAACCAGTCCATCCTAAAGGAAATCAGTCCTGAATATTCACTGAAAGGACTGATGCTGAAGCTGAAACTGCAATACTTTGGCCACCTGATGCGAAGAGCTGACTCACTGGAAATGACTTTGATGCTGGGAAAGACTGAAGGCAGGAGAGAAGGGGATGACAGATGATGAGATGGTTGGATGGCATCACTGACTTGATGGACATGAGTTTGAGCTGGACTTGGAGTAAGAGTTGGTGATGGACAAGGAGGCCTGGCGTGCTGCAGTCCATGGGGTCGCAAAGAGTCAGACACGATTGAGCGACTGACCTGAACTAAATGTGATTGATGAGACTGGAATAGACAGCGCCGCTAGGTGGTATTCATGCCTGGAAAATGGAATCCGCACTAAGTGAGCCTCTAGGTCTGACTCCCAGTTTACGGGAGATCTAGGGGACAGAGGAACAAGTTCAACAGCACCAGAAAGCAATCCGTCAAGGTCAAATCGTGGGACCTTCTACAGACCAACGATTCAGCTTCTCAAATTACTAGGGGTAGGGGTGGAAATGGTGGGGTCAGGGAGAGCACTGCTAAAGAATGAAAGAGACTGAGAATCCTCAGGATGAAACAAATTCAAGACTTCTCCCCAGTGGTCCAGTGCTTAGGACTTGACGCCTTCACTGCCAAGTCCCAGGTTTCATCCCTGGTCAGGGAACTAAGACCCGGTAAACCTTGAGCTATGCCCCAAAAAAAGGAAACAAATTCCATATGAAAATCTTGTTTGGATCGTGATTCTAACAAAACAGTTTTAGGAGACACCTTTGAAAAACACAGAGGCAGTCTGAATGTGAAGTCAAATATTGGATACTAATAAGGAAATATTAATTTTGGTGGTGTGATAATACCATGCTGATTATGTTTTTTTTAAAAAATCGTTCAGTTAGAGTTGTGCGTTGAATTTACAAGTGAAATTATATGATGTCTGAGATTTGCTTTTACAAAACATTCTCCCTCCCACATATACTGGGTGGTGGGAGGTTGCGGGGGGAGGGGTATGTTAAATGAGCTTAGCAAAATGTCACTAATGATTGAAGCTGAGCTGTGGCTACACGGGGGTACCTCATGGGATTCTCTTCACTTTTGAAGATGTTTGAAAATATCCGTAATATAAGGCTCTATGGGTGGTGAGGAGGAGTAAAGAACATATTTGATTAGCGCCAACAGAGCTCTGTGCTAAGCCCTCCCTAAATATATATACCTCACCTGGAATACTTATTTACAAGTCCTGAGACAGCTGCCAACAAGCCTCTTTCTCTATCTAAGAAGAGGCAGGGGCATTCTCTTTGCTGGATGCAAACAGGGTCAGCGATCAGAGGGAGCCATTGGCAACTGGAGATTACAAAGGGGCAACGTGCCCACAAGGGCAGAGGCTGGAACTACCCCTTGGCAGAGAAATAACAGAAGAAACATTCTCCACTCAGATCCCTCCCACCATGCGCTGACTTACCCCTGCAGCAAAGCCAAGGCTTCCATCTAAGATCCGCCTCTGAAATGAAAAAAAAGATGTTTCAGTTTCTAAGAAATGTTTCATGGGATAGGAGGCATAAGCCTAAGAAAGCCACATGAATAAAGACAAGCCCAGGCCGGAGCTTGCAAATCTATCTGGAACCCTGGACCCCAGTCTTTATAAAATGAGCCAAGAGTGAAGGGAAAAAAAAAATTTTTTAAACCTTCCATCCATTCCACAACCAATCAGAGGCTTCATTTAGCACGACCCTTGGCTCACATTGTCCACGTGCTTTACATCTTTCTCAGCGCTCCCTGTGAACCACGGCTATAAACCTTTAGTAAGGAGCCAGTATGGGCTTTCCTGGTGGCTCAGAGGGTAAAGCATCTGCCTACAATGCGGGAGACCAGGTTCGATCCCTGGGTTGGGAAGATCCCCTGGAGAAGGAAATGGCAACCCACTCCTGTACTCTTGCCTGGAAAATCCCACGGACTGAGAAGCCTGGTAAGGGGTCACAAAGAGTCGGACACGACTGATTGACTTCACTAAGGAGCTGGTATAAAGTTGGAAATTGACAAGTATTGACAAGGAGCACGTGAACCAACCAAAATCCTCCTGCACTGCAGGTGGGCATACAAGCTGGTCCAGCCACTTTGGAAAGCTGGCAGCGTCCGCTCACAGTGAAATCATCAGCATGCCCTATGACCCAGCAGTGAGGGCCATGTGTAATTACCAACAGAAACACATACTTGGAATCAGCGGACTTGTGGTCATAAATACTTTTTATGGCACTACTTGTGAGAGCCGAAACTCAGAACTACCCAGAGGTCCACCGACAACAGAATGGATAGGTCACGAGGATGTATACACATAGAGAATACCACAAGGAAAGGAGAACACACCCACATACGTGACTGGAGCTCACAGGCAGGCAGGGCACTCAGGAAACGCAAAAACAGTGGAAGTGAAAGCCACTCAGTCGTGTCCAACTCTTTGTGACCCCATGGACTGCAGTCCATGGAATTCTCCAGGTCAGAACACTGGAGTGGGTAGCATTTCCCTTCTCCAGGGGACCTTCCCAGCCCAGGGATCAAAGCCAGGTCTCCCGCATTGCAGGCAGATTCTTTACCAGCTGAGCCACCAGGGAAGCCCAAGAATACTGGAGTGGGTTGTCTATCCCTTCTCCAGAAGATCTTCCCAACCCAGGAATTGAACCACGGTCTCCTGCATTGCAGGCGGATTCTTTACCAACTGAGCAATAAAGAGGGTGAAATCAGCCAGACACAGAAGAGCATACACTATACAGTACACTCTACAAAACAGAGAAAACGAAACTCCGCTGTTGGAGACCAGGAGACAGGCTGCCCTTGGAGTGGAGTAAGGGACTGGGGTAGGGATTGCAAGGGACCCTGAAAGGATTGCTGCAGGGAGGGCAGGGGTTCAGTTCAGCTCAGTTTAGTTCAGTCACTCAGTCGTGTCCTCATGGACCACAGCACGCCAGGCCTCCTTGTCCATCAGCAACTCCTGGAGTTTCAGTTCAGTTCAGTCGCTCAGTCGTGTCCGACTCTTTGCGACCCCATGAATCACAGTACGCCAGGACTCCCTGTCCATCACCAACTCCCGGAGTTCACTCAGACTCACGTCTATTGAGTCCGTGATGCCATCCAGCCATCTCATCCTCGGTCGTCCCCTTCTCCTCCTGCCCCCAATCCCTCCCAGCATCAGGGACTTTTCCAATGAGTCAACTCTTCACATAAGGTGGCCAAAATACTGGAGCTTCAGTTTTAGCATCATTCCTTCCAAAGAAATCCCAGGGTTGATCTCCTTCAGAATGGACTGGTTGGATCTCCTTGCAGTCCAAGGGACTCTCAAGAATCTTCTCCAACACCACAGTTCAAAAGCATCAATTCTTCTGCGCTCAGCCTTCTTCACAGTCCAACTCTCACATCCATACATGACCACAGGAAAAACCATAGCCTTGACTAGACGGACCTTTGTTGGCAAAGTAATGTCTCTGCTTTTGAATATGCTATCTAGGTTGGTCATAACTTTTCTTCCAAGGAGTAAGCGTCTTTTAATTTCATGGCTGCAGTCACCATCTGCAGTGATTTTGGAGCCCAAAAAAACAAAGTCTGACACTGTTTCTACTGTTTCCCCATCTATTTCCCATGAAGTGATGGGGCCAGATGCCATGATCTTCGTTTTCTGAATGTTGAGCTTTAAGCCAACTTTTTCACTCTCCTCTTTCACTTTCATCAAGAGGCTCTTTAGTTCCTCTTCACTTTCTGCCATAAAGGTGGTGTCATCTGCATATTTGAGGTTATTAATATTTCTCCTAGCAATCTTGATTCCAGCTTGTGTTTCTTCCAGTCCAGCGTTTCTCATGATGTACTCTGCATAGAAGTTAAATAAGCAGGGTGACAATATACAGCCTTGACGTACTCTTTTTCCATTTGGAACCAGTCTGTTGTTCCGTGTACAGTTCTAACTGTTGCTTCCTAACCTGCATACAGGTCTCTCAAGAGGCAGGTCAGGTGGTCTGGTATTCCCATCTCTTTCAGAATTTTCCAGTTTATTGTGATCCAAACAGTCAAAGGCTTTTGCATAGTCAATAAAGCAGAAATAGATGTTTTTCTGGAACTCTTTTCCTTTTTCGATGACCCAGCAGATGTTGGCAATTTGATCTCTGGATCCTCTGCCTTTTCTAAAACCAGCTTGAACATCTGGAAGTTCACAGTTCACGTATCGTTGAAGCTTGGCTTGGAGAATTTTGAGCTTTACTTTACTAGCGTGTGAGATGAGTGCAATTGTGCGGTAGTTTGAGCATTCTCTGGCATTGCCTGTCAGGGGTTGGGGGATCCTATTCTAGTACTTGATCTGGGTGCTATTTCCATGGACACTGGTGAAAAGTCACCAGGCTGTACACTTAGAAAACGTGCATTTTCCTTTCTTTAAATTGTGTGTTTGTTTGGGTGTGCTGGGTCTTCCTTGTTGCACGTGGGCCTTCTCTAGCTGTGACGAGTGCGGGCTGCTCTCCAGCTGTGGTGCCCCGGCTTCCCATCGCAGTGGCTTCTCTTACTGCGGCTCGAGGGCTCCAGATCTCAGGCTCAGCAGCTGTGGTGCTCGAGCTTAGCTGATCTTCCTGCACCGGGGATCAAACCCGTGTCCTCTGCATTGGCAGGTGGATTCTTAACCACTGGACCATCAGGGAAGTCCATAAAACATGCATTTTTCTATATGCATTGCATTTTTCAATAAAAATATCTTCTTTTTAAGGAGGGGCCTAAGTTATATAATCTCTAGCCACATGGACACAGTTGCTATTGCTCAGTCATAAACTAACTGTCCACCTGTTGGGGACTGGGTAAATAAACTGCAGTGCATTTTACGGGATATAGCTTATAGCTCTCTAAGAAACTAATCAAAATAATCAAAAAACCATTTAGGCTGTTAGGGAGGGATGCCTATGACATCAGTGAAAAATGCTCATTATAGAAATTTATAATTTGATCCTCATTACATAAAGAAAACAGATATGTCTGTATTTGTATACTCAAATACAGCCAAATAAACTGGAACAAATATTTTAGTTTTCCTTTCAGAAAAGTGAGATCGAGAACATTTATTATTTTTTTTGGTTTCTCCACATTTTTTGAGTTCCCTACAATTACAATATGATTTTTTTTCAATCAAGAAAATGAATTTGGGGGACCTTCCTGGTAGTCCAGTGGCTAGGACTCTGCGCTCCCAAGGCAGGGGGCCTGCGTTTGATCCCTGGTCAGGGAACTAGATCCCACGTGCCTCAACTAAGACCCACTGCTGCCAAATAAATATTTAAAAAAAAAAAAAGAAAATGAATTTCGAGTGAAGTTGAGCCGCTGTTGATAGCAGTGGAGGGTAGATGGCTGAGTGTCCATCATCCCCAGGAACCCCACTGAAGCCCCTATATCGCTGGGGTTCACTGGGACAGGAGGAGAAGTGCTTGCCTCTGGGCACTCCGGTCCATGGCTGGCTTTATCCCCTCACGTCTGGTCCTTCCCACCTCTCCGGCACGGCTCCTGTGCAGACAGGGCTCACCTGGCCCAGCTGAGCCTGCTCCCTCTAGAAGGTACTGCTTTCAAGGCTGGTCCTTAGCTGGCTCCTGGGAAGCTGGCACTGGGACTGCTCCCCCATCCCTGACCGATAAGGGTGGGTCCCTGTGCCCGTTTCACAAACCACGTGATTTATCCGGGACCGCTGCTTTCCTTCTGAGAGTCTGGAATTTGGGTTGGTGGCTCAGATGCCTCTGTGGCCAGCCCCCAGTAAAGACCTCGAGGACGGAGCCTATACTGGGCGTCCCTGGGCAGACACATCATCCACGTGTTACCGCGTTGTCACTGCCGGGGAAGGAGCATCCTCCACGCCCCCTCGTAGGAGGAAGGGGGCGTCAGACCCCAAACCTGTGCACAGATCTCCCCAGACCCTGACTGTAGCTGTTGTGTCCTCTCCCTGTAATGACCTTAGCAACAAGGATGCAGCTCAGCCACGTGCCGAGTCCCACGAGCCCGTCTAGTGAATCACGGCATCTGTGCGTGGTCGTGGGGACCCCCGACGCACCTCTGCACAGAGAAGTGTCTCAGCCGTTCCCCCTACTGACCTGGGGGCAACACTAACAGGAGACAGATCAGGAGCTCTCAGCTCCCAGGGGAGGGGGCACCTCCGTGATGGCTTCTCCCTTCCGAGCGGCCCCCACAGCACCAACTGGGCTCACTCGGGGCCTGTGGACTTCCACTCAGGTCTCTGCAGCCAGCCGACCAGCCAGAGCCCAGCTCTTCCAACTCAGATCTCTGCTTCTGAACGCAACTGAAACTGGGGAAGATGGAAACATGGGCGGCTGTACCCCGGAAGGGCTCGAGGATGGGACCCTGGGCAACCTGGCACAGCTGTCGGGAGACGGGCGGGGTGCTGGGTCACCGGTTGACAGTAGCCTGGGGCCCGGACCAGTCTCTGCAGGCTCCCAGCCCAGTTCCCAGCGACATCAGCACTGCTGTACAGGTCCTGACACGAGAGGACCCCGGCCGGCCAGCTTCCCGGGCCTCTCGGCGGGTCTGCCTCGCTCCTCCAGCACGTGCCCACGCGCCACAACTGCCCTGCCTGCATCCTGAGCATGGCGGGCGCAGGGACTCTGCTTTCATCAGGACGCCATG
>SJXQ01006260.1:0-26225 GCA_006408695.1 Aepyceros melampus | reverse complement strand
CGGATCGGGCAAAACACTGGGCATCAGGAAGGGAGACGCAGAGAACCCGTGAGCTCCCAGGCAGGGGGCTGCAGGGAGCGAGGGAAGGAAAGGGGCAGAGGTCACTACAAAGGGCCCCCCAACGAACTCCCAGAACCAAAGCAAAGCAACTCACCTGTCCGCTAGAGAAGACGAACACGAGGGCCGCCCCGGCCGCCGTCAACCCCCAGGTGAAGAAGGTCCCCAGCAGGGCCTGGGACACCGGGCTGTGGCCGTGGAGCATGCTGGATACAGCTGTGTGCAGAGGAGCAGAAAGGGTCAGCGCCCGTGGTCCCTCCCGGGGACGCGTGCGCGACGGGGCCCGCAGGTCCTCCACGGGAGCCACCTGCACTCCCACGGCCGCAGCCTGGTGTCAGTGACGTCAGTGACCCAGCCCAGGCCAAGCTGGGCGGCTTCACCCAGGCTGACCTCAGCTATCGGGGACCGTCCAGCTCTGAAAGGAGACACCTGGGGATGCCCAGGGAGACGCGGAGGAGGAGACAGCACGAGAGAAGGGACAGCACTAGGAAATGGTTCCAACCACGCACCGAGAATGCAGATTCCTTAGCCTGGAGGAAGAGAACCTGGGAGGGTCTGACTGCAGCCTTCGACAAGGCAAGAATGCAGATTCCTTAGCCTGGAGGAAGAGAACCTGGGAGGGTCTGACTGCAGCCTTCGGGCATGTTCCACCTGTTTGGCCTGAGCCTTGCCTATCATCCATCATCGGTCTAGTCTCCTCCGAGCACAGGCTGACCAGCTCAGATGCCCTCCTGAAGCTCTTCCACCCAAAGAAAGTGTTGGTCGCTCAGTCGCACCCAACTGTTTGCGATTCCACGGACTGCAGCCCACCAGGCTCCTCTGTCCCTAGGATTTCCCAGGCAAGAACTGGAGAGGGTAGCCATTCCCTTCTCCAGGGGCTCTTTCTGACCCAAGGATCGAACCCACATCTCCTGCACTGCAGGCAGATTCTTTACCCTCTGAGCTACCAAGGAAGCCCAATCAAATTTCAGCAGGTCTCTGGAGCAGTTCTCACGGCAGCTCCTGTGGCCGCCAAGGATTCACTCCATCAGCTGACCATCAACTCACCCAACAACTCTTCAACCACTGCACCCTGCAAGGGCACTGTATTCCAGCTCAACCCTGTTATTCGCGGCGCCTTTCACAAGCCCCAAATGGTCCTACTCCAAGTCTCTCTTTATCCAGTTTCCTTCCCAGCCTCCAGCCGTCAGACCCAGAGCATCCTCTGTTAAAGCCAACTTCGATGCCATGGTTCCCTGATTCCCCTCCACTCCAGTCCCAGGGCACGTCTTCACTGCTCTCTTTGTGTGGGCTTGCCTCCTTCATCTTTTATATCATTCGTTGTTTAAAAATAGGGATGATGCTTTTTCACATTTGATACCCCCCTAAAGTAGGGTTTTCTGGCACCCCAAAACATAGGTGCTGAATTGAAAAGGGCGGGCTTACCTTGAATAAGCAAAGACACAGAAACAAAACCCAGGTGTCGTTTCCCCCAGTCCACTGAGCATGTGCGCGCACGCTCAGTCGCTTCAGCCACGTCCAACTCTGCAACCCCATGGACTGTAGCCCGCCAGGCTCCTCTGTCCATGGGATTCTCCAGCCAAGGATGCTGGAGCGGGTTGCCATGCCCTCCTCCAGGGGATCTTCCACCCCCCACCCCCCGACTCAGGGATTGAACCAAAATCTCCTGAGTTCCCTGCATTGCAGGCAGATTCTCTACCCACTGAGCCACCTGGGGAGCATCCTCACTAAGCACTGTTGCTCCCAAGGCTGAAGTTACCACTGCCCACCAAGGAAGGAAGGGGAAGGGCCATGCCCTCTTGGTTCTGCTCGGCGGGCCTCCTCTAGACTTGGACTTGTTCTAAATTCTAGCTCTGAAATGACAGGGAGTCACCTCACCTGTGGAAAGTTACAAGGGAGAGAAACCCACTTGTTCAAAAGCTCTGTGTGTAGTTGGTACAATAAATACCAGGGCTCAAGGCCTCATCTCAAAGGGCTCATTCAGCTCCCCGATCCTCTAGCACTCACAGGGCTGGGCACGACCCCAGTGGGCTCAGCCCTGCCAGGCCCTAGTGGTCTGTGAGGAGCCAGCAACCCTGAACTTGCAGAGCAAAAGCGGTTGATTCTGCTCTGACCCTGGAAGGAAACCCGGGCAGAGGGTAGATGGGTCCTCTTATGCCAAGAGGGTCAGCAAACCAGCAGGACTCAGATCTAGGAAGCTGTAAGTCAGGGTGAACCCAGGTAAGCCCAAGTGAGCCCAGCTGCACCGAGGCTCAACCAAGGTACCAAGAAACCTCAGCTCGAAACAGAATCTCTGGACTCAGCCTGGGCCTCCATAGTCTAAGTGGAGTTCAGGAAGATGACTGCACCAAATGAAGAAAAAACCCTTCTTTACATAAGGCATCTTGTTAAGGCACCGTAAAAAGAATGGTCTGTGCTTCTAAACTAAGACATTCGGATCATTACACCGATCTTTGCGGATACAAATTTCAAAGAGGATTTACAAAGAAAGGCACACAGCTAGCATCCTCTCGGTACTTATCATCCAAGCCAGGTCATAACAACAACAACAACAACAACAAAAAAACACTTTGTTTTTCAGCGTTGAATGTTCCTTTTAGCAACTACAGAAAAGAGGAAATCATTTATGTTCACCAAACAGCCAAGTCAACGTGGGTTCTGTGGGCTGGCAAACAAGGGAGGTTGTGGGTGTTCCTGGGGGCTGGTGGGAGACGAAAACACTGTTCCAAGACTCTATTTATGCACAGGCACCCTGAGATGTAAGAAAAAGAGACACAGAGAGAAGGGCAAGGCCACCGTCCTTGCCATCCCAATAGCAGCGGATTTATCGTTGGGGATGCCAGCCCAGTGCTCCTCAGAGAAGTTTCTTCCTTGCTGTTTTAAATCCTCATGACCCTTCTGGTCCAGTGGCTAAGACTCCCAGTGCAGGTGACCCGGGTTCAATCCCTGGTCAGGGAAGTAGATCCCACACGCCACAACTAAGGGTTCTCACACGGCAACTAAAGTTCCGCACGCCGCTTCAACAAAGATCGTGGATCCCACGTGCTGCCACTAAGACCCTGGTGCAGCCAAAATAAATAAGTATTAAAAAAAAAAACCTTCACTACTCTAAGGGTGGTCCCAGAACCAGCAGCGCAGGGCCCCCTTAGGAGCTAAGTTAGAAATGCAGAATCTCAGGTACCGTCCCAGACTTTTTGAATCAGAATTAATATTTTATAGGAGCTTCCTAGGTGGCTCTGTGGTAAAGAATCTGCTGTCAGTGGAGGAAGATCCCCTGAAGAAGGAAATGGCAACTCACTCTGGTGTTCTTGCCTGGGGAATCCCACGGACAGAGAAGCCTCGCAGGCTACAGTCCATGGAGTTGCAGAGAGTCGGACACGACTGAGCCCGCAAGCATGCACGCACGTGGCATCGCACGGCGTTCCACGGAGGACGGACATCGGAGTGGAAAGCACGGATCTAAAACTGGAGGAACCTCGACAAGACCGAGAGCTTAGAAAGTGAGCTCTCCTGCCCCGCGAGGGACCGGCGGGGCCACCGCCACGTAGACCCAGGAGAGCAGAAAGTGTTCTCCAGTAGGCAACGCGGAAGGTCAGCCAGGGTGGCTCAAAAGCCACTTCTGCAGTGGGGCTCAGACTTCCCAGGAGCTGATATTAAATCACAAGCCCGGGCCCCTCTGCGGGAGGGGAGATGATTCTCTGCCTACTCCAGCTTGAAAGATGCCAGCACCTCCCCACACATAGCAGCGCAGGGCTCCTGGCGGATAGAAGATTTCTGTCTTTTCTCTCCCTTATAAACCTGTTACCCCACTTCCAAGAGTCAGCTTCAAGAGGCTGATGGAAAAGTTGCACAGGTGTAAAGAGCGCTTCACAAGACCCTCATGCCTGCCCTGACTCCAAGACTGGAACTGAGCAAAGTGATTCGGGTTTGGGCGTCTGTGACTGTGGAAACTGGTCTCCAATACCTGGCTACTCAAAGTGTGGTCTGAGGACCTGCCAACCCTGGGGTTGATGAGAAATGCACCTCCTCGGCCCGCCGCACCTTAACCAGATTCCCAGTCAAGTTCAAAGGTCCTGCTGACCCTCAGAGCCTGGCGGAGGGGACTTGGGGTAGCTGGACTTGCAACCAGGTCTGCTTCTGCGGGTACTCCTTCACACGCCCACTGTTAAGCGCTGAATGAAGAGGATCTTGAGGGACCACTGCCAACAGAAGGACAACAGCCGCCAGCTCGCCCTGGAGAGGGGCAGGGGGCGTGCTCCCGGCACCCCTCCCCCTCCTCTGCCACCTGCCGAGGCCACCCTGCTTCTCTCCCGACCCCCTCCTCTCCCAGGAACACCTCCTTCCAAACTGCATGTGGCTGCCCTTCCAGGCCCCGCGCTCGGCTCCTGAGTGCCCCAGACCCCAGGCCTGCAGCCCCGCCGAAGGCCAGAAGAGCCGACTCACTTCGGTGCCCTCTCAAGCCCCCTCTCCACTTCCATCAGCCCCGCAGCCGCTGCTGGTTCTCCGGGCTCCACTCCGGAGTCACTTCCTGCTTCCCTCCAGGCACACGTGTCCCCGGCCACCAAGCTCCGCCCCGCCTGCTGAAACTGGCAGATCCGGCAGGAGAATCAATTTTCTGGTTCACAGCCTCTGCGGGCTCGGGAAGACACCGGGGCGGGTAGAACTGAGCGCTGCACAACCCTCGGCAACCTTCCGGGAAGCCACAGAAACACAAGGAAACAGCACCCTGCAGCATTTCTGATCTCAGTTAGGTTGCTGCATTCTGGCAGCGTCCAGGGTGAGCAACAGAGCATGCGACCTGCAGTCTCCCACCATCAGCGTCATTCTCTAGGTCAGTGATCCTCAAATGCCAGCATTCAATGAGCTGTGGTGCTGGAGAAGACTCTTGAGAGTCCCTTGGACTGCAAGGAGAGCCAACCAGTCCATTCTGAAGGAGATAACCCTGGGATTTCTTGGGAAGGAATGATGCTAAAGCTGAAACTCCAGTACTTTGGCCACCTCATGCGAAGGGTTGACTCATTGGAAAAGACCCTGATGCTGGGAGGGATTGGGACAGGAGGAGAAGGGGACGACAGAGGATGAGATGGCTGGATGGCATCACTGACTCGATGGACGTGAGTCTGAGTGAACTCTGGGAGTTGGTGATGGACAGGAAGGCCTGGCGTGCAGCGATTCATGGGGTCGCAAAGAGTCGGACACGACTGAGCGACTGAACTGACTGAACTGAACTGATATGGAACCCCCCCCCCCCAGAGATGTCAAAACACAGAATGCTGGCGCCCTCAGAGCTTCTGGTGCTGGAAGCCTCTGCAGAGGTTTCCTGTTCTGAACCAGTCGCGTTGGTGCTCGGATCCTAGAGCCCTTCATTGAGAACCAGTGTTTTGCTCTCCTGGCCTTCGAGGAAAGGACTGTGGCGTGGGGTTGCTAGGTGTAGCCAAAAATACAGAGAGGATGTCCAGTTACACTTGAATTTTAGGTAAAAAATTTTTGAGAGGAGCCTGGCGAGCTGCAGTCCATGCGGTCGCAAAGAGTCGGACACGACTCAGTGACTGAACACACAGCACAGATCCTGTGTGTTCCTTCTCCAAGCAGCTCACTATTATCTGGGACATACTTCTGCTGAAAGCATATTTCACGTATGTTGCTTATCCGAAATTCAGCTGTAACTGGGCGTCGTGTATTGTATCTGATGACCCTTCCAGAGGGTAACCAGAAACACTGCCCATAATCACTGTGGCCACAGACTGGATGATCGGATAGGAGCAGCCCTCTCTCTCTTGTCCAGAGAAGTCAGTCGTGGACACTGGTGACTGCACCATATCCTTCCCTTCCAACAAGGGAAGACAGCATGGTAACTGTAGGCGGTCTCTGCCCTCAGGAGATTCTTAGACACAGAGCAGAGCCAGGCCAGCTCTCTCAGCTCAGGCCACCGTAAGAAAACATCAGGCTTAAACACTGGACATCTGTCATCTTACACTTCTGGAGGCTGCAAGTCCAAGACCAGTTCAAGAGCAAGTGCAGATTCGTGCCTGGTGAGGGCTCTCTTGCTGGTGTGCAGACGGCTGCCTTCTCACTTGTGCTCACATGGCCTTTTCCTGGTGCACACAGGAAGGAAGGGAGATGGACGCATCTCTCTCTCTCTTCCTCTCTGCCCCGTCCCTCCTTCCCTCTCTGTTTCCCTTACAAGGTACTGCAGCCTAGGCCCTAGATTCAGGAGGAAGCCCCACACAGCACGGGGGTTTCCATGGAAAAATCCCACATTCCTCTGAGTCTCAGTACCCACCTTCCTGTCCCAGGTCTGCGAATAATCAATCCTTCTGTGCTCCCGACAAGCGACTGTAAAGGGAACAAAGTGCCCACCACCCAGCCGGGCCCCCACCCCCGGCAGACTGGAAGGTCATTGTCCTCAAGCTCCACCCTTTCATTCATTTATATTATATTATATTATATTATATATACTGTTGGGCTTCCCTGGTGGCTCAGATGGTAAAGAATCTGCCTGCAATGTTAGAGACTTAGGTTCAGTCCCTGGGTGGGGAAGATCCCCTGGAGGAGGTCATGGCAACCCACTCCAGTATTCTTGCCTGGAGAATCCCATGGACAGAGGAGCCTGGCAGGGTGCAATCCATGGGGTCACAAAGGGTCAGACATGACTGAGCACCTAACACTCTCACTTATATACATGTATTACATATTATATATATATATACTTTATGAGCCTTTGCTTGCTCTGCTGGGCCCCAGCACATGGAGATCAGCTACGCACATGTAGGGTGGGCTGGCTCAGCCCCTCTGGCCTCTCGTTTCTTTCCCTTTCCTGAAGTCTGGCCACTGACGTGTCAGGAGGACTAAGGTAAGCCCCTGAGCCTGGGGCACTGGTTCTTTCAAAATGCAGATGGTAAACTCAATTGAACTGGTGCTGATATGTGAAAGGGATTAAGGAAGTGAAAGTAATAGGCAGTTCGAAGAAGTGCTATTAAAATATCAGGGGTTTTTTTGGTTGCTCTTGTAGGGGATTTCCTAAGTATACCCCGCTCATATATCCAGAATTCATCCATTTTGCCCAAAATAATAGCTCTGACTCATCCTCTTGCCCTACCACAGACTTCATCTCCCGATGAAGGAGCCTTAGTGTCAGTGACTCAGTCCTGCCCGACTCTTTGCGACCCCATGGACGGCAGCCTGCCAGGCTCCTCTGTCTATGGGGCTTTCCTGGCAAGAATACTGGAGTGGGTTGCCACTGCCTCCTTCAGGGGACCTTCCCGACCCAGGATCAAACCCACATCTCCTGTGTCTCCTGCACTCCAGGTAAATTCTTTAACCGCGGAGTCATCAGGTCCCAGACCATCCTCCAAAGAACAGTCTAAGTAATTTTTTAGAGACAGAAATCCAGCCTTCAGAGGGCTCCTTGTGCCCTTGGAGTGAAACTCTAGCTGTCTCCCTCCACCTAGGAAGCCCTACGTGACCTGAGTCTGCTCACCTTCGACCCACCTGTACCCCTCCCTCACTCTGCTTCAGCAGGCTGCTCTGCCTTCTCCGGGAACAGTGCGCTTACTTCCTCCTGCCTCAGGGCCTTTGCACATGCTGTTTCCTTGAGAACACCGCCTGGAGCCTCCACCTGGAGCACCTGTCTTCAGGTCTTCCCCTGGCTGGATCCCTCCTGTCATTTGGGTCTCAGTTCAAATGTCACCCCCACAAAGAGGCCTTCCTTCAATGCCCTCTGTGACACAGCACTTCCAAGGCTTTCTGCATCATCTCACAGTGCTTCTCACTCTCAGGCATTCTTATTTATTCAGTCCCCCAAAAGGTGAGCTTCGTGAGAGCAGGACCTTGTCGGTCGTCTGCACAGCTGTGTCTTTAGTGCAAAGCACACAGTACCTGTTCAGTATTTACTGAATAGTGGATAAGTTGTCCAGATACAAAAGTGTTATTCATTGGCTACATTTTACACATTAAAGACCTTCCTGAGGGTTACTGATACCAAGCAGGGCTTTGTGGGGCGCTCCTGGGCTCAAGGCCTTTCTGTGTCCCCCATATCTTATAGGAAACAGCCTTCATTCAGCCTCCATGACCTTCCCTGAGTTCCACTGAGCAGATTGACGCAGTTGCTAATCAGGGAGGGAGGGGATGCGAGACCAGGGAGAACTGTTTCCCTATCAACGAATACACACCACAATATTGTTGAGCTGTTCTGCAGATACAGAAACGGCCCCCACCAGGTGGGAGAAGTTAAAGATTAACAGTGGTATGCCGCCCACCAGCATGCAGACCCCAGACCAGCTGGAACCTGAAGGCTGATGGTGCAGACTCCCACTGACCTCACCACCAGCCCATCAGAAGAATGTCCACCAGCTGACCATGTCCTCTTTGAACCATTATTGTAAAACTTCTCACTGTCTTCTCCAGGTGGGGACACACAGGCTTGAGGGTCTTGCCCTGCCATGGCCCCCTTTGCCTGGCAAAGCAATGAAGCTATTCTTTTCTATTTCACCCAAGAACTCTGTTACTGAGATTCAATTTAGCACCGGTGTACAGAAAGGCTGAGCTTCTGGCATCATTATGGGAAAACAGCATTTGTGTACCAGATCACATAGTCCCAGATGTTCTCATCATAAGTCGACAGCATCCCAAGGGCAGTTTTGCCCGCCGGGGCAGGGGGTGGGGGACGCGAGCAGATGGGAGGGAACTAGCGGGCAGAGACCAGAGATGCTCCTACCCATCCATCAGTAGCCAGGACAACCCTCACAACAGAGAATTATCTGACTCAGAGCAGCAACAGTGCCAAGATTGAGACGCCCCAATGTAATCCCATAAAATAAATCTTCTTAGTACGGAATGATGAGAAAACTCATTCTTTAAAATTTAATGAGGCCTTCAAGAAGCATCCAGCTTCAGTTAAGGCACTAGTTAGCATTTGATTCACCCTAAAATGCAGGAAAGACAAGAACCAACCGCTCAGCCAATCTTTACATTCCAATCACTGCAAAGACACACCTACAGGGACTTCCCTGGTGGTCCACTCATTAAGATTGCACTTTCAACGCACGTTAGGCGGGCAGATTTGATCCCTGGTCAGGGAATTAAAATCCCACATGTTCCATGGCATGGCAAAAAAAAAATTTTTTAATTGAAAAAAAAAAGATTATAAAATTATACCTACCATCAAACCTCCTAGGTGCTCAATTCCCTCAACTCTTCTGGGTTCTGATTAAGGTTCTGATGTCAGGACACTGTGACATCACAGGGCTTCCTAAATAGAAATGCCTGGGACGGCTCTGACAATGAGTCCCTGGCAGGTGGAATAGGCCTGGTTGTTCCTGATACTTGCTCTCTAGTATGACTGATCAGCTGACACAGAGGAGATTCCAATCCGCCTTTTATCTAAAAATCCATCCAAAGGAGCCAACAGCGACCTGATGCCACTTTTCTGAACCTGGTACAGGGACGAGCTGCCCTCGAGGGTGCGGTGGGGGAACTGAGTAAGCAAGCATGATGCCTTTCTCACCTTTGCTCAGATGATTGATTCTGAACCTGCACCAGCTAGGCTGGAGGGAGGTTATAAAAACACAAGGTCTCTAAATGTCCATCACCAGATGATGTGGTGTATACACACAATGGACTACTGCTTAGCTATAAAAAAGTGAAATAATGCCATTTGCAGGAACATGAATGGGCTTAAAGATCATCATACTAGGTGAACCAAGTCAGAGAAAGGCAAATATCCGATCTGCCTATATGTGGAAGGGCTTCCCGGGGGGCTCAGTGGTAAACGTGCCAATGCAGGAGATGGGGGTTTGATCCCTGGGTCAGGAAGATCTCCCTGGAGAAGGAAATGGCAACTCACTCCAGTACTCTTGCCTGGGAAATCCCATGGACAGAGGAGCCTGGCAGGCTACAATCCATGGGGTTGCAAAAGGCTGAGCAATTAAACAACAACAAATATGTGGAATCTTCAAAAATGGCCCAGGTGAACCCACTTACAAAACAGAAGGAGACTCACAGACACAGGAGACAAACTTACGGCTACCAAGGGGGAGAGGGGAGGGGAGGGGAGGAACAAGTCAGGAGTTTGGGTTTAACACATACACACTACTATATAGAAAATATACAACCAACCAGGGCCTACTGTATCGCATAGGGGACAGTACTCAATATCTTGTAATATCTATAATGGAAAAGAATATGAAAAAGAATAGATTCATATATGTGTACCAATCTCTTTGCTATACATCTAAAACTAACAACATTGGAAGTCAACTACACTTCAATTTAAAAATAAGTAAATTTTTTAAAAGACAATAACATTTCAAAAGAAGAAGAAAAAGAGAAGTATAGGTTCTACGGATTTTATACAAACCTGTTATTGAGAGAGAAGTTTCCGCTATCGGGAGAGATATTTAAAATGCAAACCCAAGCCTGCTCAATTGCCAGCTTTAATAAGATATGGAATTACTACATAAAAAGCACCACTGATTAAATATGAAATCAACCCTGTCTCTGAGATGATAACTGGCATAAATCTGTTTTCCATCTTTTCCACATTGGCTTTAAACAACTCTCCCGGCATCTCACAAGTAATTCTGTGGAACTGAATTTTAGTTTATTAAGGGTGAATCACTGAACAAGTAAGTTCTTCATTGAGCCTGCTCTTTTAGAGCTGTATGGATCACAGAGCAGCCTGCTGGTTCATTCGGTCACTCAGCAAATATCTGCTGCACACCTGCTCTGTGACAGGCGCTTCTGAGGACTGGATACACACCAGCGAAGGAGACAGAGAACAGCTGTGCCCCCACGATGCTGCCAGGCCCGACGTCGCAGGCACTGCCTTGAGTGTGTAGGCACTGCCTTGAAGGTGTGTTATAAGTGAAGGCTTGGGGGACTTCCCCGGTGGTCCAGTGGCTGTGACTCCATGCTCCCAAGGCAGAGGACCCGGGTTCAATCCCTGAAAAGGGAACTTTCCAGATTAGATCCCACGTGCCACAACGAAGAGTCTGCACGCCACAACTAGAGATCCGGTGTGCCAAAACTAAGGCCTGGTACAGCCAAATAAACAGACGCATAATCTAACAAAAAGAAAGCTGCTTCCTTTAATTAAAAAAAAGAAAGAAGGAAACCAGTGTACCAGCACCCAGGATTTCCTCTTCTTCCAGGGCTCTATGAAATGGTTCGGAGAAGGCAATGGCATCCACTCCAGTACTCTTGCCTGGAAAATCCCATGGATGGAGGAGCCTGGTGGGCTGCAGTCCATGGGGTCGCTAAGAGTTAGACACGACTGAGCGACTTCACTTTCACTTTTCACTTTCATGCACTGGAGAAGGAAATGGCATCCCACTCCAGTATTCTTGCCTGGAGAATCCCAGGGACGGGGGAGCCTGGCAGACTGCCGTCTATGGGGTCGCACAGAATCGGACACAACTGAAGCGACTTAGCAGCAGCAACAGCATGAAATGGTTACAAATTGAAAAAAACATACTGGGTTTTGGCTCCCCCCACCAAAAACAGAAAAAACCTGCAGAAATTTCAATTAATAAGTGCTCAATGAAATGTCTATAAAACCTTATTAATTGTTGACTTTGGTATTTATAAAAATTTAATTACATTCGAACAACAATCTGAGGCTTAGCTTTACTCCCTTCAAGAGAATCCTTAAGTAGGCACAACAATGGCCAAGAAATCAGTCAGCCAGAAATTAAAAAAGCTTCTAGCCAAATCACTTCAAAAGCAAAATTATTTTTACAAACTTTTTGATTGTTTTCTGTTGGGTGTGAGGTGAGGGTACTTAATATGGAATGAGGGAGCATTTTAATATGCCTGGTACAATCATTCAGGATCCTAAGAGGCCCCAGGGGCTGAGAAGGGAGCCAGGACTCCAAGAAGCTCTATTCCTCTCTCCAGTGGGAACAGAAACGAAACTCATTTCGTGTGGATTTGCTGTAGATTGCGGAGGGCTGGCGATAGGGACAAGGGTAGGGCTGGGTGAACCTATCCAGAAAGGATGGTGTTTTCCTACTGTGACCATAACCCGGGGGAATGGGACAAGCAAGAAGGAAGGAAGGGAGGAAGAGGGTAGCAGGAAGGCAGCAGAGAGGCAGGAAGGAAAGAAGGAAGGGAGGAAGCGGGGGCGGGACAAAATCACCTCTGCTGATGGCTACTGCCTCAACCTAACAGAGGTTTCCTAATTCAGTTTCCGTTCTTGGACTTCTACTGGTGAACTGTTTTAGTTTTGTTTTTGTTGTTTAGTCGTTAAGTCGTGTCTGACTTTTGCAACTGTAGCCCGCCAGGCTCCTCTGTGCATGGGATTTCTCGGGCAAGAATACTGGAGTGGGTTGCCATTTCCTTCTCCAGGGGATCTTCCTGACTCAGGGATCAAACCCATGTCTCCTGCATTGCAGGCGGATTCCTTACTGCTGAGCCCCCAGGGAAGCCGTCAGGTCGCATGTGAGGCCACATCACAACAAGCAGTGCCAGGGAGAACCTCTGAGAGCCTCTGGCCCCGCCTCGCACTTCACAGATGGCCGCAGAGACCAGGACAGGGAGCTGGGATCCACTCTCCCAACGGCCCCCTTTCTGCCGCGTTCCACACCGTTGTGAGTCCCTAATCCTCCCGGGCTGTTGGGTTAGGGTCACAGCTTTCTGGCTCAACCATGAAAAAGATTATTGTCAGCGAGACTATGGGGAGACAGGTCAGAATCCCGGAGCGAACAAAAATGCTTCCAGCACTTTCCAGGCGGAACCAATAACAACCAACCCACACTCCCAATCTGCGTCTAATATATCCTGCAGCAAGAGGGATGGATGTTACAGTCATTTTCATGGTAAGACAGACTTCGACTACTGTGAATATTTAAAAATACTGTCACTGAGATTCACAGATTCACCCTGGCCTTTTACCCAAAGTTGTTGTCACTGGTGAGGTTTACAGTCTTGCCACATATTCTGGAAACGTCAGCTGGGACCTGCAACAGATAATACAGATAGAAAGCCTTTCACAGAAAAGGTACTAAAAAAAAAAAAAAATCACCTAATTAAATGGAATGATGAAGCCAAGCAAATTGCCCTGGACCCTCTGCTCCCAATAATGGGGTGGACCCATCAGTGTGACTTCTCGGGAACTCTTTTAATAACATGATTTAAAATATGAGGGAGAAAAGATATTGATCATTCTAACGCTCAAAAAAAAAAAAAAAGGACAGGTCAATAAATTAAAGAACATAAATGCAGCAGACTTCAGGCGGTTAGTAAAAATGATAAATCCAGACTTCCCTGGATGTCCAGTGGTTAAGACTCCCCACTTCCAATGCAGGGGGTGTGGGTTCAATCCCTGGTTGGCAAACTAAAATCTTACAGTGCCTGGTAGCCAGGCCGATCAATTTTCCTTAAAAGATGATAAACACTATAACAGCATAGGCAATAATACAGTGCTTAGGAAAGGATACAGCGCTTTGTGAAAGAAGCAGTATAGAAAAATACGTTCCATCTGAGGGACATCCCTGGTGATCCAGTAGCTAAGACTCCAGGTTCCCAAGGCAGGGGGGACCCGGTTCTGATCCTTAGTCGAGGAGCTGGACCCTATACGCTGCATCGAAGAGTTCACATGTCGCAAGTAACATCTGGTGCCGCCAAGTAAATAAACAAAATTTAAAAAGGAAAAATATACAGTGGCAAAAAACGTGCAAGTAACAGAAAAACTAGAATTCATACAACTTAAAGCAGCCGGGCGATGAGTCTGTAGAGCTTTCCCCCTTTCTGTAACGTTATGTTCCTTTTATCATTTAAACACATTTCAAGAAGATTTAAAAGAAGGAGAATATAGAAAAAAGGCTCACGGAGCTGAAATAGGAAGGCTTGAGGTCAGTAGTGAGACCCAGTTTAGGTTCTCCTAACTCTCTGCACAAGCCAGTGGACGTGGCGCTTATTTCCAAAACCCCCTGGAGGCTTTGGACAGCCAGGTTCCCCTGAAAACTTCCACGATTTGTCTTCATCAATCATTTCCCCTGGATTTTCTCCACCTCATTAGTTCTCCCGCAGGCCAGCTGCAGGGTGAGACTGTCCGCACGTGACGAGAACCAGAGGCCCCAGGAAGCGCTCCCACCCCCTCCCAGAGGCCTGGGGACTGTCTGTCTCCACCAGGCAGGGCTGTCACCCTTCAGGTAGCGTCTCCTGCCTTGCAGCTCACAGACAGATGGCTGGCAGGGGCCTTGTCTCGGACACAACATGTGAGCCCCGAGGTGCCCACAGACGGGGGGGCATTGCCCCCTACCAGAGGCCCTGCCTCGGACAGTCCCGGACGCTCCCTCGCTCCTCCCAGGAGACAACATGCTCAGGGCAGAGCGTCGACGTCTAAAGCTCCTTTTCTCCTCCATCCCGACCCAGAAGGGCACACGGTTCGGGGCCCCGACACGTACCCAGCTGCCGTCAAGCTGTCACACGGCAGTTGGACGTTAGAATGTTGTCTCCAGAGATGCCTGCATCTGGGTGGAGAGAGCTACAGTGAGTTCTTCCAGAACCTTCTATGGCCACAGCAGGGAAGCACTCTAGTCTGTCTGAATACCAACATCTACCCTGGGATCATTACAACAAGCATGGCTGACCTAGTCTGTAACCATCCCTGTGCTCTCTCTCAGACCCCGGTGGTCTCCAACCACACTCTCCTCCAAAAAGGAATTTGAAAGCATTGAGTCCAACAGAGCTTCAGATCAGCATCAGATACCAGGCTATAGACCTGAGAGGCTGTCACTCCAACCAAAAGCAACGAGATTGGACATGAGCTTGCCTTTGTGCTTCCCTGGTAGTTCACATGGTCAAGAAACTGCCGGCAAAGCTGGAGACCGAGGTTTGATCCCTGAGTCCGGAAGATCCACAGAGAAGGAAACAGCAACCCACTCCAGTACTCTCCTCTGGATAATTCCATGGACAGAGGAGCCCGGCAGGCTACAGTCAGTCCATGGGGTCACAACTGAGTGACTGACACTTTTTCACTTTGCCTTGTTCAACTTTGGGATACGTTAACAATGAGTGGTGGTGCTCAGTCGTGTCTGACTCTTAGTGACCTCCATGGACTCTTGCCCACCTAGCGCCTCTCTCCATGGAATTTTCCAAGCAAGAACACTGGAGTGCATTGCCATTTCCTCCTCCAGGGGATCTTCCCGACCCAGGGATTGAACCTGAGTCTCTTGCATCTCCTACATGGGCAGGCAGATTCTTTACCACTGCACTACATGGGAAGTCCATTTTAACAGTGGATAAACACGCGACTCAACAGTCCCTTCAGGCCAGGAAGCTCAAGCTGGCAATTGCAGCTGCAGGAGTGGGGAATAAGTGAAACACATAGTCCTTGACTCTAAGAAGCCAGGAAAATAACCAATAAATCCACACAAAACGGTTAACCATGTGAGTAGCTCCCAACCCTAGTCCATCGCTGGTTACTGTGGGTACCACTCTGGTTTTCAGCCCTAACAGAGATGACGGTGCCTGTGTACCCTCCTGCTGGTGAACAGAGAAGACACAATACACAGTTGTTGAGTAAATGAAGCGTGACCTGCATTTTTCAAAGACTTAATTTTTATAGTGCACGCTCCCAGGCAAGACTTCTAGAATGCCCGTCTCACAACATCTCTAAGCACTAAATTAATCAAAGAAGTTGAGTGCAGCTGCTGCTCCAGGAGGCTGGTGAGACTGGAGGTGACAGGGCTGGCACGGGACTTGCAGAAGGGCCCACCCCAAGGTGGCCTCTTCCCCCAGAATGCTCATTCGTTCTCTTCTCTCGAGGATGCTTCCCCATCTTTGAACCCTTCTGGGACCAGACTGTGGCACTTCTCTGGTGGCTCAGGCAGTAAGAATCTACCCACAGTGCAGGAGACCTGGGTTTGATCCCTGGGTTGGGAAGACCCCTCGGAGAAGGCATTGGCAAGCCCTTCCAGTACTCTTAGATTTTCCCTGGTGGCTCAGATGGTAGCGTGTCTGCCTGCACTGCAGGAGACCTGGGTTCGATCCCTGGGTGGGGAAGATCCTCTGGAGAAGGAAATGGCACCCCACTCCAGTACTCTTGCCTGGAAAACCCCATGGACAGAGGAGCCAGGTAGGCTACAGTCCATGGGGTCGCAAAGAGTCGGACACGACTGAGCGACTTCACCTCACCTCCAGTACTCTTACCTGGGAAATCCCATAGACAGAGGAGCCTGGTGGGCTACAGTCCACGGGGTCACAAAGAGTCAGACATGACTGAACAACTAACACTCGGTGGTTACTACTCAGCTGGAAACCAGTGCCACACCCATTACATGCTGAGAGTTTTAAAGGGAGTTTTACAAGTTTTACAAGTTTTAAGGGCTGGAAGACTGAGGGCGGGCTCCCACAGAGTAGTGAAAGAGGTTATGGGATAGACAGAGAGGAAAGAAGAAGGCTTTTACTTTCTTCTAGCTGACTCATGCTGCCTGTAGGATCTTAGTTCCCCTACCAGGGATCCAACCTGTGCACCCTGGATTGGGAGAAGAGACTCTTAACCACTGGACTGTTGGGGAAGTCCCCGAGAAGCGATTCTTGATGGGATAACTGGTTTAAACAAAGACCCAGAGACAGACACTAGGGGGGATGTTCGGCCATTGAAAGTCGCTCCGTCATGTCCCACTCTCTGCGACCCCATGGACTATCCAGTCCATGGAATTCTCCAGGCCAGAATACTGGAGCGGGTAGTTGTTCCCTTCTTCAGGGGATCTTCTCAACCCATGGATCGAACCCAGGTCTCCTGCATTGCAGGCAGATTCTTTACCATGTGAGCCACAAGGGAAGCCCGAGTACTGGAGTGGGTAGCCTATCCCTTCTCCAGTGGATCTTCCAACCCAGGAATCAAACTGGGGTCGCCTGCAATGCAGGCGGAATCCTTATCAACTGAGCTACCAGGGAAGGCCTATGTTCAGCCAACTGCATGGAAATGGGCTGAGTCACAGCAGGGAGAGTTTAGACACAGCTTAAGGATCCCACTCGAGATCATCTGCAAAGTCTCATCAACATGGACCCTACACCCCTACGTCCCATGGTAGACTTTAATTATATAAAACCTTGGACCTTAAAAAAAAAAGAGTCATACAGAAAGTCCCTGGCGGTTCAGTGGTTAGGACTCAGCACTTTCACTGCAGTGGCCTGGGTTCAATCCCTGGCTGGGGAAATAAGATTCCACAAGCCACTTGGTGCAGCCCAAAAAAGAAAAAAGAAAAAACAAATGAGTCATATATTTGTTACTCATTAGGAATATAAACTACTCAACAGTCTGGAAACATCTCACATGTTTTTCCTACCCACCACAAAACTTCTTTTCTTGGAGCAAAACCCTTGAGAACTGCGTGTGTGTGCATTTTTAACCCTCAGTCTTGTCTGACTCTTTGTGACCCTTTGGACTTTAGCCCCTCAGGTTCTTCTGTCCACAGGATTTTTCAGGCAAGAACACGGGAGTTGGTTACCATTTCCTCCTCCAGGGGATCATCCTGACCCAGGGATCAAACTGGTATCTCCTGTGTCTTCCTGCATTTGCAGGGGGATTCTTCACCTGCTGAGCATTCAGTCAGGAAGTGCTGGAAGTTTTAGAGTCGTGGAATGGCCTGGGAAAAGGTGAGGAAGAATTTAGAAGCAGCGGGTAACAAGGATGGGAGGAAGGGAAAAATAGGACATTCGGGGAACTGTATGATTCAGCAATCAACGCAAAGAAATAGAGGAAAAGAACAGAAGGGGAAAGACTAGAGATCTCTTCAAGAAAATTAGAGATACCAAGGGAACATTTCATGCAAAGATGGGCTCAATAAAGGACAGAAATGGTATGGATCTAACAGAAGCAGAAGATATTAAGAAGAGGTGGCAAGAATACACAGAAGAACTGTACAAAAATTCCCACAGAGTAGTGAAAGAGGTTATGGGATAGACAGAGAGGAAAGAAGAAGGCTTTTACTTTCTTCTAGCTGACTCATGCTGCCTGTAGGATCTTAGTTCCCCTACCAGGGATCCAACCTGTGCACCCTGGATTGGGAGAAGAGACTCTTAACCACTGGACTGTTGGGGAAGTCCCCGAGAAGCGATTCTTGATGGGATAACTGGTTTAAACAAAGACCCAGAGACAGACACTAGGGGGGATGTTCGGCCATTGAAAGTCGCTCCGTCATGTCCCACTCTCTGCGACCCCATGGACTATCCAGTCCATGGAATTCTCCAGGCCAGAATACTGGAGCAGGTAGTTGTTCCCTTCTCCAGGGGATCTTCCCAACCCATGGATCGAACCCAGGTCTCCCGCATTGCAGGCAGATTCTTTACCATGTGAGCCACAAGGGAAGCCTGAGTACTGGAGTGGGTAGCCTATCCCTTCTCCAGTGGATCTTCCAACCCAGGAATCAAACCGGGGTCGCCTGCACTGCAGGCGGAATCCTTATCAACCGAGCTACCAGGGAAGGCCTATGTTCAGCCAACTGCATGGAAATGGGCTGAGTCACAGCAGGGAGAGTTTAGACACAGCTTAAGGATCCCACTCGAGATCATCTGCAGTCTCATCAACATGGACCCTACATCCCTACATCCCATGGTAGACTTTAATTATATAAAACCTTGGACCTTAAAAAAAAAAAAGAGTCATACAGAAAGTCCCTGGCGGTTCAGTGGTTAGGACTCAGCACTTTCACTGCGGTGGCCTGAGTTCAATCCCTGGCTAGGGAAATAAGATTCCACAAGCCACTTGGTGCAGCCCAAAAAAGAAAAAAGAAAAAACAAATGAGTCATATATTTGTTACTCATTAGGAATATAAACTACTCAAGAGTCAGGAAACGTCTCACATTTTTTTCCTACCCACCACAAAACTTCTTTTCTTGGGGGCAAAACCCTTGAGAACTGCGTGTGTGCATTTTTAGTCCCTCAGTCTTGTCTGACTCTTTGCGACCCTTTGGACTTTAGCCCCTCAGGTTCCTCTGTCCACAGGATTTTTCAGGCAAAAACACGAGAGTGGGTTACCATTTCCTCCTCCAGGGGATCGTCCTGACCCAGGGATCAAACTGGTATCCCCTGTGTCTCCTGCATTTGCAGGAGGATTCTTCACCTGCTGAGCATTCAGTCAGGAAGTGCTGGAAGTTTTAGAGTCGTGGAATGGCCTGGGAAAAGGTGAGGAAGAATTTAGAAGCAGCAGGTAACAAGGATGGGAGGAAGGGAAAAATAGGACATTCGGGGAACTGTACGATTCAGCAATCAACGCAAAGAAATAGAGGAAAAGAACAGAAGGGGAAAGACTAGAGATCTCTTCAAGAAAATTAGAGATACCAAGGGAACATTTCATGCAAAGATGGGCTCAATAAAGGACAGAAATGGTATGGATCTAACAGAAGCAGAAGATATTAAGAAGAGGTGGCAAGAATACACAGAAGAACTGTACAAAAAAGATCTTCATGACCTGGATAATCATGATGGTGTGATCACTCATCTAGAGCCAGACATCCTGGAGTGTGAAGTCAAGTGGGCCTTAGAAAGCATCACTACAAACAAAGCTAGTGGAGGTGATGGAATTCCAGTTGAGCTGTTTCAAATCCTGAAAGATGATGCTGTGAAAGTGCCGCACTCAATATGCCAGCAAATTTGGAAAACTCAGCAGTGGCCACAGGACTGGAAAAGGTCAGTTTTTATTCCAATCCCAAAGAAAGGCAATGCCAAAGAATGCTCAAACTACCGCACAATTGCACTCATCTCACATGCTAGTAAAGTAATGCTCAAAATTCTCCAAGCCAGACTTCAGCAATACGTGAACCGTGAACTCCCTGATGTTCAAGCTGGTTTTAGAAAAGGCAGAGGAACCAGAGATCAAATTGCCAACATCCGCTGGATCATGGAAAAAGCAAGAGAGTTCCAGAAAAACATCTATTTCTGCTTTATTGACTATGCCAAAGCCTTTGACTGTGTGGATCACAGTAAACTGTGGAAAATTCTGAAAGAGATGGGAATACCAGACCACCTGACCTGCCTCTTGAGAAATCTGTATGCAGGTCAGGAAGCAACAGTTAGAACTGGACATGGAACAACAGACTGGTTCCAAATAGGAAAAGGAGTACGTCAAGGCTGTATATTGTCACCCTGCTTATTTAACTTATATGCAGAGTACATCATGAGAAACGCTGGACTGGAAGAAACACAAGCTGGAATCAAGATTGCTGGGAGAAATATCAATAACCTCAGATATGCAGATGACACCACCCTTATGGCAGAAAGTGAAGAGGAGCTAAAAAGCCTCTTGTTGAAAGTGAAAGAGGAGAGTGAAAAAGTTGGCTTAAAGCTCAACATTCAGAAAACGAAGATCATGGCATCTGGCCCCATCACTTCATGGGAAATAGATGGGGAAACAGTAGAAACAGTGTCAGACTTTGTTTTTTTGGGCTCCAAAATCACTGCAGATGGTGACTGCAGCCATGAAATTAAAAGGCGCTTACTCCTTGGAAGAAAAGTTATGACCAACCTAGATAGTATATTCAAAAGCAGAGACATTACTTTGCCGACTAAGGTCCGTCTAGTCAAGGCTATGGTTTTTCCTGTGGTCATGTATGGATGTGAGAGTTGGACTGTGAAGAAGGCTGAGCGCCGAAGAATTGATGCTTTTGAACTGTGGTGTTGGAGAAGACTCTTGAGAGTCCCTTGGACTGCAAGGAGATCCAACCAGTCCATTCTGAAGGAGATCAACCCTGGGATTTCTTTGGAAGGAATGATGCTAAAGCTGAAGCTCCAGTACTTTGGCCACCTCATGCGAAGAGTTGACTCATTGGAAAAGACCCTGATGCTGGGAGGGATTGGGGGCAGGAGGAGAAGGGGACGACCGAGGATGAGATGGCTGGTTGGTGTCACTGACTCCATGGGCGTGGGTCTGGGTGAACTCCGAGAGTTGGTGATGGACAGGGAGGCCTGGCGTGCTGCGATTCATGGGGTCACAAAGAGTCGGACACGACTGAGCGACTGAACTGAACTGTACGATTCACAGGGAGCGAAGTACAATCCCCCTGATAACACAAAACTCACCCTGATGTTGGGAGGTGGCATTTCCTGACATCTCACTTGCTTCCATTCCTGGAACAGAGGAGGAACTAACATAACTAAATAAAAGGCTTCCCTCGGGACTTGCCAGGTGGTCCAGTGGTTAGGAATCTGCCTTCCAATGCAGAGGACGCAGGTTCCACCCCTGGTCCGGAACCAAGGTCCCGCGTGCCTTGGGGCAGCTAAGGCCGAGGGCTAAAGAGCACTTGTGCTGCAACCGAGACCCCACACAGCCAAATAAGTAAGTGAAAAGGCTTTCTTGGAGTCCCCATGGCGGGGAATCAGAGTCTCTCACTAAAGGAAATTTGCAAATCCAACCTCACCTTTCCTGGGGCTACAGTGGGGCTCACAGGGTGAGCAACCATCCAGGTCTCAGAGGACTGATGGATTCCTTGGATGCAAGACTTTGGTTTCTTTACTTTTTTTTTACAAGTGAAATATATTTATCAGCCCACTTAATAATGCTTTTCGACATTTAAGAAACAGTTTCTATGCGGTCCTCTACCAAGACACATTTACACACACATACTGCCTGCGCTGTCAGAACTTACAGCCCGAGCGAGAGCCGAGCAGGGTCCAGTGAGGGCTCCATGGCCTCCTCTACTAATAGGAAATTTTTAAAAAATATAACAGGGATTGACTCATACACATCAGCATATATAAGATACACAACCAACAAGGACCTGCTGCTCAGCACAGGGAACTCGATTCAAAGCAGAGTTTCAAAGTCGACTCAGCAGCAGACTTTGAGGTTTAACTGGAACAGTTCTGGGCAAACCAGTGTGAGCGGGTCTCTGCACACACACGACTCACATGAAGGAAAGCTGACTCTTCCTGCACAGAGCTCTGCTGGAAACTTCCCATCACCCAGACTGAATGGTGGGTGCCATAATCCCTATCCCTCAGCAGCTTTAGGAACCCGAAGGTCGTGCCTTGCTATCCCGTCAGTGACCTACAACTTTGCAGCCAGGGCTCCACCTTGCAGTGCCCGGGGGATGAGCCTCTCCGTTGGAGACGTGGAATCTCAGGCCCTGCCCAGACCTACAAAATCAAAACCTACAGGTAACAGGACCCCTGGACATCTCCAGACACTCTCACAGCCCAGAGCAGGAGGTCTGGGGGTACAGTCCCTAGGGTCTCTGCACACACACGGCTCACATGAAGGAAAGCTGACTCTTCCTGCACAGAGCTCTGCTGGAAACTTCCCATCACCCAGACTGAATGGTGGGTGCCATAATCCCTATCCCTCAGCAGCTTTAGGAACCCGAAGGTCGTGCCTTGCTATCCCGTCAGTGACCTACAACTTTGCAGCCAGGGCTCCACCTTGCAGTGCCCGGGGGATGAGCCTCTCCGTTGGAGACGTGGAATCTCAGGCCCTGCCCAGACCTACAAAATCAAAACCTACAGGTAACAGGACCCCTGGACATCTCCAGACACTCTCACAGCCCAGAGCAGGAGGTCTGGGGGTACAGTCCCTGCTTACGCAGTCCATGAGTCTGTGCATACGCCGAATCTTCTATCTTTTCAGTATCAGGGGGTGTGTGTGCACTCAGTCACTTTGGCGTGTCTGACTCTTCGCGGCCCCGTGGACTGTAGCCTTCCGGGCCCCTCTGTCCGTGGGATCCTCCAGGCAAGAATACTGGAGTGGGTTGCCACGCTCTCCTCCAGGGACCTTTCCGACCCAGGGACTGAACCCGGGTCTCCTGCACTGCAGGTGGAATCTTTACTGCCAAGTCACCAGGGAAGCCCCAATATCAGGAGAAACCATCCAAAAGTGGTGTCGAGCAAATCACAGCTTTTTATTATCGGCAATAGCATTCCACTGCAGGAAGCCCACAGAGGATCCTGCTTCAAGGCTCATTTTACTTCCTCCCTTCAGTCTCTCCTCCAGATTTCAAGGAAGAGCCTACATGTAAAGCAATTATCCTCCAATTAAAAAATAAATTTAAAAAGTTTAAAAAGAGAGCGCCTACAACAGGCCGGAACAACGTCTTCGATCCAGCGATTGCTGGGTTCCTTAGGCAGCACTTCCTCCACCACATCACGGTTCATACTTTGTGCCAGAGGATTCCTTTTCTTTTTTCTTTTTAAATTTTTTCTCTTTTGGCCACCAGCACGCGGGATCTTAGTTCCCTGACCAGCCTTCGAATCTGAGTCCCCTGCACTTCCAGTGCAGCGTCTTAACCACCAGACGGCAAGGGAAGCTCGACGTGTCAGAGCATCCCCTGTGGGGGTGTGCAGTCCCTGGGAGGAGGTCCAGCAGCATCCCTGGCCTCGGGGCACTGGATGCCAGGAGCAGTCCCCTCCCAGCTGTCATGACCAGTAATGTCTCCTAAGAGGCAACAACAGTCCCCAGTTGAAAATCATCTCAGACAAAGAGAAGACACTCTTGGAGCAGCGAGAACCAAAGGGAGAGATTAGGGTGCTTCTGCCTGCCAGGGAAGGCATTCAAGTCTCGGAAACTAGGCCAGGCTGATCCCTGGAGGCTCCTGGAGAGAACCAGCTGGGTGCCCCAAGGCCCACCCACGTCCAGGGCGATGGCTGACTGCCGCGACGCTAATGAAGACGAACAGCCCCACTGCCCCTGGCTCGGCGGCCTGGCCCTCCACTCAGAGCTGCTCTTTATTACCATTTAACCGCAGAGACGAGGAAGGCCTTTCTGCTTTTTTATTAGAGTGTCATGCTGAATGACATCAGAGGCTTGGTAACAGCACCGCTTAAGAAAAGAAAAGGAAAAAAAAAAAAAGGCTGGGTAGTTTACATGTGAATCACCAGAGTAAACCACGCTGAATCTTCAGCCCCAGTAACAGGGCCTGGGACCCTGGCCCTGGCAGCTCCATCCCCTACCCTGGGCCGTGCTGCCCACTCTCTGAGTGACCCCAGGAGATGTGGGGATGGGAGAAGCTCCCTCCTGTCTCTACCTCCAGGCCCACCTGAGCCGCACGCTCCCTCAAGAAATGCAGAGAAGGTTCGTGACTCTATCTTGTTGAAATGAAGATGCGTGAGGACAGAGGGGATGAATTTTGAGATTGAGATTAAGGGCGATGGCTGACTGCCGCGACGCTAATGAAGACGAACAGCCCCACTGCCCCCGGCTCGGCTGCCTGGCCCTCCACTCAGAGCTGCTCTTTATTACCATTTAACCGCAGAGACGAGGAAGGCCTTTCTGCTTTTTTATTAGAGTGTCATGCTGAATGACATCAGAGGCTTGGTAACAGCACCGCTTAAGAAAAGAAAAGGAAAAAAAAAAAAAGGCTGGGTAGTTTACATGTGAATCACCAGAGTAAACCACCTGCTGAATCTTCAGCCCCAGTAACAGGGCCTGGGACCCTGGCCCTGGCAGCTCCATCCCCTACCCTGGGCCTTGCTGCCCACTCTCTGAGTGACCCCAGGAGATGTGGGGATGGGAGAAGCTCCCTCCTGTCTCTACCTCCAGGCCCACCTGAGCCGCACGCTCCCTCAAGAAATGCAGAGAAGGTTCGTGACTCTATCTTGTTGAAATGAAGATGCGTGAGGACAGAGGGGATGAATTTTGAGATTGAGATTGACATATATACAGGATTGATACCATGCAAAAAATAGACGGGGCTTCCCTGGTGGCTCAGATGGTAAAGAACCCGCCTGCCAGCGCAGGAGACTGGGGTAGGGCCGTGCTGCCCACTCTCTGAGTGACCCCAGGAGATGTGGGGATGGGAGAAGCTCCCTCCCGTCTCTACCTCCAGGCCCACCTGAGCCGCACGCTCCCTCAAGAAATGCAGAGAAGGTTCGTGACTCTATCTTGTTGAAATGAAGATGCGTGAGGGCAGAGGGGATGAATTTTGAGATTGAGATTGACATATATACAGGATTGATACCATGCAAAAAATAGACGGGGCTTCCCTGGTGGCTCAGATGGTAAAGAACCCGCCTGCCAGCGCAGGAGACTGGGGTTCGATCCCTGGGTCAGGAAGATCCCCTGGCAACCCACTCCAGCCCTCTTGCCTGGAGAATCCCCAGTAGACAGAGGAGCCTGACGGGCTACTGTCCATGGGGTCACAAAGAGTCGGGACATGACTTAGCTGAACAACGACAACAAGAGAAAACAGACAACTCGTGAGAAGCACAGCACAGGGGGCTCTGCTCAGTGCTTGTGGTGACACAAACGGGAAGGAGACCCAGACAGGGTACACGCACACGCACAGCTGAGGCGCTCTTCTAATCGCCAAAAGCTAACACGGCGTCGCAAAGCAATGACAGTCCAATAAAAATGTTTTAAAGGAGAAGATGATACAGGAATCAGCACCCTACCCACAGCACGGCCTCTGGGAAATCTGCTTCCTCTCACAAGGTCACAGCTGCCGACGGTCACGTGGCAGGTGGGAAGCAGCCGTGACAGCCGGATCAGGCTCAGGCATAACGTTCTCCGTAGGGTCTCAGACGCTGGGAAGAGGCAGAGGGGGGCTCTTTTGGCCCCTGGGAGATAGATGATCATGGAGCACGGGTGAGGAACACGGCGTCGCAAAGCAATGACAGTCCAATAAAAATGTTTTAAAGGAGAAGATGATACAGGAATCAGCACCCTACCCACAGCACGGCCTCTGGGAAATCTGCTTCCTCTCACAAGGTCACAGCTGCCGACGGTCACGTGGCAGGTGGGAAGCAGCCGTGACAGCCGGATCAGGCTCAGGCATAACGTTCTCCGTAGGGTCTCAGACGCTGGGAAGAGGCAGAGGGGGGCTCTTTTGGCCCCTGGGAGATAGATGATCATGGAGCACGGGTGAGGAGGTGGGGAGCAACATTCCTGAAGGAGGCAGCGGGGGCCAGTCCTAGGTCCACACTGAAAGTGTGGTCCCTGGCCCAGCAACAGCATCCTGCGTGAATGCAGATGCTCAGGCCCCACCCCAGCCCTACTGAGCCAGCGCCCTGGGGATGGGTGTCCGGCAGCCTGGGGTCCCGCCAGCCCTCCAGGGCACCTGACGATTTAGGTGAAGCGCTCGCTCCTCTGCATCTCCGGTTTAAATCAAGAGATTAGCACCAATAGTTGTTGTTTCTTTCATGGATTCTTGTAAGGAATGCTACATTAGCAACACGCTAGATGAGGACTAAACTGTACAAGAAAAGAAGATGCCGCCTAAATATGCTTTTGGCT
>SJXQ01006259.1:312373-337385 GCA_006408695.1 Aepyceros melampus | reverse complement strand
GCAGAATCTACATTTTGAGTGAGCTCCCAGGTGATTCTGAAATATACAGCAGTTTGTGACCCCTCCATCCTTAACCATCTCCCAGGACTAAGCCCACACACAAGACCAGCGGGCTTGGGTGCTACTCACAAGCCAGGAAGCAGGGGTCAGGGATGGGGGTCGGGGGGCCGGACCTCATCACAGCTCTGGACACAGTCTGCAGCCTCTCTCTCCCCTGCCTGTCTTGGCAGCTCTGACTTCCAACCCTCTCCACCCGTGGTCCTCTTCACCAGTCCCTCTATCTTCAACTCCAGGGCCCCGCCCTCCACAGGCCCCTCCCTGGGGTCCGGACAAGCCTCCTGATTCATGTTGCAAGGCCCTGTGCTGCTTATGCTGGGAAAGATTGCAGGCAGGAGAAGGTTGGATGGCATCACCAACTCGATGGACATGAGTTTGAGCAAGTTCCGGGAGTTGGTGATGGACAAGGAAGCCTGGCGTGCTGCAGCCACAGGGTCACAAAGAGTCAGACACAACTGAGCGACTGAACTGAACTCTGCTCTCAAGCCACCTGTCTCCTCACTGAACTGCTCTCGAGCCATCTGCCTGCTCCCTTCTTGCCCCGTAAGAACCTTGAAAAATCTAGAACAAGCCACACCTTTCCATCTCCAGCTCTGATGTGGGTGTTTGACATGCAAGCGCTACAGATTTGATGAAAGCAACTTATCTTTTCAGAAACAAGCCTTGAGTGAAACACAGAAAATGTGAGAGATGACAGAATCCTGGCCAGACGGGCTGCAAACATCAGCTCCATCGCTCCTCCCCTTGGACATGTGGCTAAGCAGCCAAGCCGCCCTGAGCCTCCGCTTTCTCATCTGTAATATGGGGATGAAGGGTGCATTGTAGGTGATTTTGAGGATTCAGTGGAGAAAAACTGTAAGGCGCAGTGGCCTATGAAGGGTCCTTGTTGAAAGTCAGCTGGTGGTTAGAACAGGGGAGAGAAAAAATGATGGTGGGAAAACCTAAAACCGACTTCTCTTGGGACTCAAGCGTTTTGTTTTCAAATACAAGGCTTGCAAATGTATAGGACAGTGACTGAGGTCAGGAAGCACAGTCTGGCTTTCTGATCACATATGGAAAAAATGAACCAAATATTACAAAGAGTACTGCTAACTGGCTCAATTTCACTTTTTTCCTCCAATGACAAATTTTAGTATTTAAAGCTACTTTTGGAAAGAACCGACTTAACTGCAGATGTTTTTTGTCATTTAAAAATTAAGGGCTTGTGTCATTCAGTGGAATATAATCTGTAGAAATACTGAACCACTATGCTGGACACCTCAAACTAATATAATACTCTACAATAAAAAATTGATAAGTAAATAAATGTTTTTTAAAAATGAAACAATTAAGGTATTTGAGAAAAACTGCAAACACAATACCTTGTCCAGTAAATTCAAAGCTGTCAGGACTGGAAGTGAATTCTTATAGAACTGGGTTTATTCATTCAACCACCACTGGTGAGCTGGGAGTGAGGACACCAGGATTACAAAGTCAGCCAGGGCTGGGATGTGGGATGGGGCAGCAGGGAGGACAGAGCAGAGAGATCACAGTGTGACCAGAACCAAGCTTGGCACGGTCAGAGGTTCAAGGATGCTCCGAGGAAGGGTAGCTGGCTCAGTCTAGCAGGACTCTGGAAGCTCCTCTGGGGATAAGAATCTGCTCTGACCACCATCCTCCCTCCCAGGATGTGCCAGCCAGGCAAGGATGGAGAAGATGCCCACTGACACTGGAGGTTGGAGCCCAGGGCATGGTCAGCAGGGTAGGGGACAGGGGAGTAAAGAAGGAGGGACCTGGCCAAGGTCATTCTGTACATTATCTGAAGACTCTAGGACACCAAGGACATGCCGTGGGGACAGGAACGTGGGCTGAAGGCCGGGGGGCTGGTGACAGTGGGGGCAAAAGGGGAAGGAGGTGCAGAGGAATGGCTGAGGCTTTTCTTTTTAAATTAACTGGAGGTTAATTACTTTGCAATATTGTGGTGGGTTTTGCCATACATTCACATGAATCCACCACGGGTGTACATGTGTCCCCCATCCTGAAACCCCCTCCCACCTCCCTCCCCATCCCATCCCTCAGAGTTGTCCCAGCACACTGGCCCTGAGCACCCTGTCTCATGCATTGAACCTGGACTGGAGATCTATTTCACATGTGGTAATATACATGTTTCAGCGCTATTCTCTCAAATCAATCCACCCTCGCCTTCTCCCACAGAGTCCAAAAGTCTGTGGCTGAGGCTTTTTGACTGCAGGGCAGGAAAAGGAAAGGAGTCAAGGCGGGCGGCTGAGTGCACAAAAGCATGTACTAAGAGCTGGGGGCAGGGGTCTTAATGCCCTTGCGCCATCCTTGTCACGGCTTGTCTCCAGGGTGAGATGCCGTGGGCAGGATATCTGTGTCCCCGCCTCCTGGGTTCATATATTGAGGTGTTAGCCCCCAGTTCCATGATGAATCGGATTGGGGCCCTTGTACACAAGACCCCAGACTTCCCTTGTGCTCAACTGGTAAAGAATCTGCCTGCAATGGAAGAGACCTGGGTTCCATCCCTGGGTTGGGAAGATCCCCTGGAGAAGGGAACGGCTACCCACTCCAATATTCTTGGGCTTCCCTTGTGGCTCAGCTGGTAAAGAATCTGCCCGCAATGGAAGAGACCTGGGTTCCATCCCTGGGTTGGGAAGATCCCCTGGAGAAGGGAACGGCTACCCACTCCAATATTCTTGGGCTTCCCTTGTGGCTCAGCTGGTAAAGAATCCACCTGCAATGGGGAGACCTGGGTTTGGTCCCTGGGTTAGGAAGATCCCCTGGAGAAGGCAAAGGCTACCCATTCCGGTATTCTGGCCTGGAGAAGTCCATGGACTGTATAGTCCATGGGGTGGCAAAGAGTAGGACACGACTGAGTGACTTTCGGTTTCACTTTCAAATAAGACCCAGTTTGCTTGGCCTTTCCCCCGTGGAGGGCACAGCAGGGCCGCCTATGAACCAAGAACCAAGAAGGGGCCCTCACAGATGCCAGCTCTGCCGATGCCGGGATCTTGGACGTCCCGCCTCCAGAACTAAAAGAAACAAACGTCCCATTGTTCAAGTCACTCTGTGACTTGTTATTGCAAGTCAATAACAACTCTGTGATGTGTTATTGCAGCAGCCCCACTTCCCAGGGACCCTGCAAAATCAACACCCCCCCAAGTTCCCCTGCAGCATCCCTTTTTCCCAAGCTGTAAGTCACAGCTTGGTCCGGGCCCCCATGTCCCCAGTTTCCTTCCCAGCAGGGGCGTGCACGAAGCTCAGAGCCCGTGGCCCTCTGCTGCCCCAACAACAGATTTCTACTAAGCTCCCTCTCAGTCCATGGCATTACAAAGAGTGGACAGGGCTGAAGTGACTCAGCACGCAGGCACAAGCTCTTCCTGGGGGACAACATGCCCCCTCTTTCCTTAACTTGACAGGTCAAAACGTCAGAAGCTTTCTGTTCAACCACAAAGAAACCAACAGAGAAAGGGACTGTCGTGAACAGTTTGAGCAATTTATCAGCACTTGGTACCGGGTGGAGAGAGACCAGGGCCAAGAAAGCAGCCTGGGGGAGGCCAGGAGCTTGGAGTACCCTGGTGCCCCTCCAGACACCCTGAGGAGGACCCAGAGCCGCTGCCTACATCAGGAAGACCAAAGTTGCATCTTGAGCCCCCCACTTTTATCCCAGCAACGGAAGTGGGCACTCAGCCCCCAAGACTCAGGACTCCCTCCCCCGGACGTGAACCAGGCCGCTTTTGGCTGCACAGAACACAATCCATCGGAGACAGGCGCCCTTGGGCCGCCTCCCACGGGCCCCAGCATCCGCCGTCCACCGCGAGCAGCGCTACGTCTCTGACGTGAGCAGACAGTCTCCAAGCACTCACCTCCTGAAACGTCCCTCCGCGTTTCTTTATAGTAAAAAGAAAAAAAAGTTGTTTTTTTTCCCCCAGCCCTTTTGGCCTGAACAGAAAAATTAAAAAAAAAAAAATTAGGTTTAACAATTTGGAGGGCTTTCTGGCTTGGAAAGTAGAAGCTACATCTGCAAGCCTGATTTCAATATCATAATCTTCTTATATCAGGGTACTGACTGCATAGAAAACCCAAGCCAGGTAACCAAGCTCTCAGCGTCAGTTAACTTTTTTTTTTCCCTTTCAGATTGCCAAAATAGGCAAAATTCTGAAGTGTGGGCACACAGACTTTCTCCAGTTGAATTTTGAATGATGCAAACAAAAGCTACCACTCCGCACAGAAACAGGAGACACTGAAAGCGCCACCTTTGCACAGCACAACCGTAGGGTAAGCTACGGCCACTGGCACACACAAGCAGGGTCTCTTTGTCTTAATGTCCCCATTCCATACTCCGCGTGTGTGCGTGCGTGTGTGTGTGTGTGTGTGTGTGTTAGTTGCTCAGTCGTGTCTGACTCTGCCACCCCATGGACTGAAGCCTGCCGGGCTTCTCTGTCCATGGAATTCTCCAGGAGGCAAGAATACTGGGGTGGATAGTCATTTCCAGCCCCAGAGGATCTTCCCTACCCAGGGTTGAGCCCATGTCTGCCCCACTGCAGGCAGATTCTTTAGCGTCTGAGCCACCAGGGAAGCCCATTCTACACTATACCTGTGTGTAAATCATACACAATGCACGTATTTATATACCTAAATACATCATACACTGTAATAAACACACACAGGCATGCCAGACGAAGATGCGAACACACAGGTTCAGACATGACATAGACCCACACACCATTTTAACAAAGTAACTAGCAAATTAATTGCCAGATAACTGGCTATGACTGATTCAGACGTGTAAACTGCTGTCTCATTTTAGCCTTCCTCACCTATTTTAATGCACACATTTGCAGAGCCACGCAAATAAGCCAATCCATCTTTTATTACCCATCGCCACAAATTCTTAATTCCTAATTCCCTCTTAAACGCCCCCAGTGACTTGGCAGTGACAGCAATTTGTTTAAGATAGATATTTACTGCCGGGTCCCGTGGCCAGGCCCACATGTCAGGAGGCAGAAAGCAAAGAATCATACTTCCTTAGATTGCTTGTGAAGGAGGGCGGACGTGATGAATGATGCCTGTATGCGTGCAAGGCACCGGCCGGGCCTGAGCTAAGGCCGCTGATGAATGGCAAGGCCAGCGACCAGGGGCTGATGCTGGCAGCTCTCTGGCTGACTGGTGTGGGGGCACCCAGCACCTGGTTGCCCTGGCAGGGTGGCCTGTACCCCAGACAATGATACGAAGACAATGCCTCCTACTTTCTTTCAGTGAACCCAAATGGTCATGATTGATTCCAGCGGGCTGGCGAGAGGACATAGTCTCCTGAGGTTTACCTCCCTAGCCCATGCAATCCTAGCATGTTTCTTAAAGATCTGATTTAACGATCCTTGTTGGGGGGCAGTGGAGGGGCTTCCCTGGTGGCTCAGTTGGTAAAGAATCCTCCTGCAATGCCAGAGACCTAGGTTCAGTCCCTGAGTGGGGAAGATCTCCTGGAGGAGGAAATGGCAACCCACTCCACTATTCTTGCAGTGGGGCAGGGGAATGGGGGAGAATTGGCCCAAGTGCACTTGGCTTAAAGGACCCTTTGCCTCCAGAGTAGACAGAGGAGCAAGATGCTGTGTTTCCTGGAAACAAGGGCCAAATTCATTTTACATTCCTGCTTCCCCAAGTTCGATCAAATGCTCTGGCCTCCCTAGATACACCCCTCGCAAGCCTTCAGGGATCCCCCAACCGCCCAGCCAAGAGTCCTCAAGTCAGCAGATGGCTTTTTTCAAGATAACAATGCCAAACTGAACCTTCTTATAGAAACCCAAAGCCGTGATAGTTCACGGAGGCCGTCATGACTTTAAACTAGAGATTTATAAATCAGCCTTCACGGAGGGTGTATCTTTTGAGTACCTTTTTTAAAGCCAAACACAGTGCATTTTATGAGTGATGCCCCACGGGGCAGGAGTTCCTGGACAAAGATGTGCATGTAAAATTGTTACTATCTATTACCGTCATTTCTCTGCTTCTTCCTAAAACCACACGACCTCCTCGGTCACACAAAATAAGATGGTAGGAAAGTAGTATAAATATCGCAGGACTAGGATATTTTTGACATGTGGGTAATTTTTAATAGGATGCCCTGTACAGATAGACATGAATCCATAATGAACGAGACCAGGGGGAAATGAGCAGGGTTTTCAGGCTTACCTATAACCTTATCAATGGGCACCCCTCCCCGGGAAACCCCTGCCCCACGAGCAGCCCAGGCTGTAAATGAAAGGTGATCAGCTCCTAAGACTGTGTCTTCCCGCCTCTCCGGGCGCTCCGGCCCTCCGAGAGGGCGCCTCACCTCTCCCCGCCTGTCTCCTGTCTTCTATTCTTCATTACCCAACAGATGACCTATCTGATAGGCGTCCCCCTCCTGCAGATTCCCGCTGCCAGCCTTCAGTGAGAATAAAGCCGGCAACCCTTTTTATCTTCATTCTGCCTCCGTTCCCATCCTCTGTTTTTTTTTTTCTAAAGATCGTTTGCCAGCATCACTTGCTCAGTGGTACCCAGTGGAACAAGCAGTGTCTTCTGAACTACAATTCTGACTTTTTGCTGCTTGTGATTTTTCTAAAGCATGACAACCACTTGCACGAAGACACGGTAAACCTTTTCAGATAAGGAAGTCGGTGAAAAGAAAGGCCTTTCAAGAAACAGAAGCAGTTACTGCAGGAGCTGAACAAAACAAGTCTCTTATGTATTAATTTAATTTGGCCGTGACTTTCTGGTGGCGAGAGAAATTAGGATCACTGCCTCTGAGAGGGTGTGTGCGGTGTGTAGGTGTTTGTAAAAGAGCATTTCGTTTGGACAGACGTTAAGAAAATTCTTAACAACTTAAAAGCATAAGGCTTTACCTATCTCATATTTATACACACGCCATATTGTAATTTGTTTATATTCGTTGGAGACTGGCCTAATTAGAAAGACAAACAGGAGTTTCTTTTCACTATGGCTCTCAATACTATAAACAGACCAAATCTGATCAAATCCGAATGTTGTTGCTTTCATAAAAGCACCAAGAAAAGAGATTATCTGTTGAGTCTGGAATTTAATACGGTGATTCATCTAAGTAAAATAAAACATTTCACCTGACATCTTCTACTAATTAAGTATAATATTATTCCAGAGAAATGGCAGAATAGATAGTGATTTCTGAGTTATATCAGTACAGTATTATTTCAGAGTAATATCAGAATTTTCCTGATATCATTAGAGGAATAGTTCGTTGCCTGCAAAAGTCCATCTCAACAGATTCTCTGAATTTCCCAAAATTTAAATCAGACCAGCTTATGAATATGCAGCATCTGTTTTTCGTGTGTGTGCCAGAAATAATTCCTAAGAGTTAACTGGACTTGTTGAGCATGTATTCTGGAGGACAAAGAAATCATTTAAGACTTTTATTCCTAATTTCTTGAAAGCTCACATATTTTCTGCCCATTTTACTACACATTTACAGAGAAAAAGTTATTTTGCCAAATTATAATAATAATAACCCTTTATTGAGGGTTCACAATACATCAGGTGTGGGGTTTCGGTGCCAGTCATGTGCTTTGTTGCTGTATTTAGTCAATCAGTCGTGTCCGACTTTTTGCGACCCCAGGGACTGTAGCCCACCAGGCTCCTCCCTCCATGGGATTCTCCAGACAAGAATACTGGAGTGGGTATTTCCTTCTCCAGAGGATCTTCCCAACCCAGGGATCAAATCTGGGTATCCTACATTGCAGGTGGATTCTTTACCATCTGAGCCACCAGGGAAGTAAAGTAAAGTAAATTAAAGTCACTCAGTTGTGTCCGACTCTTTGCAACCCCACGGACTGTAGCCCACCAGGCTCCTCTGTCCATGGGATTTTCTAGACAAGAATATTGGAGTGGGTTGCCATTTCCTTCTCCAGGGGATCTTCCCGACCCAGGGATCGAACCCGGGTCCCCAGCATTGAGACAGATGCTTTACCATCTGAGCCACCAGGGAAGTCCTCCCTTAATCTCTAGTCTTCCTGTGACCTGTGTCCATTAAAAACAAAAACAAACAAAAGAAAAAAACACCAAAAGATGTCCAAGGTATATTGTTAAAGCAAAAACACAGGTTACAAGATACTATATATAATAGAATAAACCCATTTTATTTTGCTTACACACATACACATCCAAATACCCAGGAGAAAAGTCCAGAATTATATACACCAAAATAGTCAAAGAGATCAAAATAAGCTTGGGTTTAATTCTTTATCTTTTCATAACTTTATTTTCTCATTTTTTTCTACAATGAATATGCATTTCTATCATTTAAAAAAATGTGGAGGATATATGTAGTCAGATGTATTTCCTGAAATTAAGGACATTCTAGCTGGAAGGACTTCAGCCAAGAGTTCAAATCCACAGGTGGGAAATGAAGAGTCAGCGCCTCCTTCCACGCAGACTGAAAATGACCCACCACTTCTTCTGTACACCCCCCACTTCCTCCCAGCCTTTGGGGCCCCATGGTTCATCGAACAAGTTGTGGAGACCAGGACCCTCCTCTCCTTTCAAGAAGGAGCTTCCTGAAGGATCCCAGTCCCGCCAGCCTCCTCGGAGCCAGGAAATGTCCCCACAGCTACAGAAGCCAGGTCTGGGGATCAAGGTGAATTCCTGGGAGGGTGCTGGCTGGGGAGAGTTGTAGCGAGCCTGTGAGGGCATCACTGCCCCCAGCAGGGAGAGGCAGGGAGCCAAGGAAGAGACAGCGCTCACAAAGCACACTCCTGGTGTTAGAAATCCAAGGAGACCATGTCAGCAGAGCGGGCCAGTGACTGCCCAGAAGTGCCTGGGAGTGAATTTCTTAACACGTGGGTCGCGGCTCTGCAGTCACTTCGAGCCCTGGACCAGAGCAACACGGGCAGCCAGGCCTGTGTGGATGCCTTTCCTGGTTCAGTTCCAGCCTGTCCGCCCCTCAGCTGGCGACACCTGGAGACAAATCCCAGCCAGAGCAGCATGGCCAGTGGAGCCTGGCATCGGGAAAGGATAGGACCAGGCACAGACACAGCATCCCCGTGCTCGGCCCACGGAAATAAGAGGTCATCCTGGACCACCCTCCAGGGACGCGAAGGACGCTGGACTCCCAAGGCCCAGACAGAGTGTTGCCCTGGAATCGTAACCACCCCCCAGAGATAGAGCCTAACCAACCTGCATCTCCAATCAGCACCAGTGGGCACCGTTCACGTGCGCTATTACAGCACAGCAGGAACTTGCTCGTCTCAGGGGCAGGGGCCTATGGGAACTCTCTGTGCCTCCCACTCAAGTTTCAGTCCAGTTCAGTCGCTGAGTCGAGTCCAACTCCTTGCGACTCCATGGACAGCAGCACACCAGGCTTCCCTGTCCCTCACCAACTCCAGGAGTTTACTCAACTTCATGTCCCTTGAGTCGGTGATGCCATCCAACCATCTCATCCTCTGTCATCCCCTTCTCTTCCCGCCTTCAATCTTTCCCAGCATGAGGGTCTTTTCAAATGAGTCAGCTCTTCACATCAGGTGGCCAAAGTATTGGAGTTTCAGCTTCAGCATCAGTCCTTTCAATGAATATTCAGGACTGATTTCCTTTAGGATGGACTGATTGGATCCCCTTGCTGTCCAACGACTCTCAAGAGTCTTCTCCAACACCACAGTTCAAAAGCATCAGTTCTTCAGCACTCAGCTTTTTTTATAGTCCAACTCTCACATCCATACATGACTACTGGAAAAACCATAGCTTTGACTAGACAGACCTTTGTTTGGCAAAGTCTCAGCAGGGCTGTGTGACAGTCCAGTGAGCTCTTGCAGGTAAGGCCCTTAGAACAATTCCTGCACGGAAGCCCCTAATAACTCTTAACCATTAAAGGTAAACTTTTATGATATTCATGTTGCTTAATTTTACGGTTAACAGATTCAATTCTGATTTTCTGACTCTTACTTGAGAGTTGTCCGAGCACAGAAAAAGGCTCTAATAACAGCACCGGGTGTGTGCATCTCAGTCGTGTCCAACTCTTTGCAACCCCGTGGTCTGTAGCCCACCAGGCTCCTCTGTCCATGGGATGTCCCAGACAAGAATACTGGAGTGGGTTGCTGTGCCCTCATCCAGGGGATCTTCCTGACCCAGGGATAGAACTTGCATCTTCTGCCTTGCAGGCGAATTCTTTACCACTGAGCCACCGGGGAAGCCCAATAGGAGTAACTTAATCCTGGAAACAAGTGATCAAATGACAAGGTGGTGTTGCTAGCCAATCAATTGATCAGGACTCTGCTGAGTTCAAGGTTTCTTGAGCAAGAAGGTGCCGGGTCACTCCTGAGTGCCCCACTGGGGATGTGAGGGCGACATCATCTCCATGGCAACCAGGCTGGGTGAGCACACCTCCATGCCCTCCCTGTGAAGCTTTTCTTCTTTTAACCTTCCTTTTTGTGTCTGGCTCAATCCTCAGATCAATTTAAAGGTTGTTGCACATGCCTCCACCCCTACTTTTATTTTCCAAGGTTGTAAACCAACTTCCACTGTCTACAAAAAGCCCCAGGTCACATCTTATCCGTAAACCTCCCCCCGGGGCCTCCGGCATCGGTGCTGCTGTTTCAAATAAGCAACGGCCTCCTCAGCAACAGCCCAAGTTAGTGTGAGCGTGTGAGGTACTATGGCTCTTCACCCAGGAGTGACAAGCAGGCCTTCCATCGCTTTCCCAAGACCCTTCCCAGCAACTCAAGGAATGAAAGTAATTAGAGCCCTGGCCCCCTGACCCCTGCTGATCTTGGTAGAACTGCCTTCTTAGGAGACAGGAGAACAAAGGGTGAAACCAGAGGCTCCCTAGGGCATCATGTCTGAAATGAGAAACTCCCGGTAGCTTCAGCAGTGAGCAGGAGGAGGAATCAAAAGATCCTCCAAATGCCCCTGCAGCCTCCTCATCTCCAGCCGGTCCTCCACGCAGCTCTAGGGACCGTCCACCAGGTTCCCCGGCCACCCTCAGCCCCCAGAGCCCTCCCGGGCAGACCACTTACACAAGTCCTTTCAGTGTTGCCTTGTTCGTTTCTGTGGCCCGCCCTACCAGGGAGAAGAGGGTCAAGGCTGCGCTCCATCAGCCCAGTAAAATCTGATGGCCACCAGGATCTGACAGTTCTTATACTGGGTGTGTTATTGTTTGTTTGTTTGTTTCCACAAGTGGCTCAGACTGTAAAGCATCTGCCTGCCAATTCAGGAAATGCAGGTTCGATCCCTGGGTCAGGAAGATCCCCTGGAGAAGGGCATGGCAACCCACTCCAGTATTCTTGCCTAGAGAATCCCCATGGACAGAAGACCCTGGCAGGCTACAGTCCCTAGGGTCACAAAGAGTCAGACACGACTGAACTGGCTTAGCACACAAGCATGCAGGTGACCGTAAACTAGAACCACACAGGGCGGTTGTGGGATGTTGTCCCCACTAGCTTCCTTCCCTGCCTTACCTTCCCTGCCTCGGGTGGGATGTTCCAGAGGTGGCCCCAGTAAACCGTGTGTCCAATATTCCTCTCACTTTGGAGTCTCCTCCCAAATGTACTCTGGGCTTGGTTGTGTAAGTTGTTTTAGCTGGGTGGGATGTGAGAAACATCAACAGAAGCAAAGGCTTGCTAAGTACCTCATGATGGGAACTTCCACGAACTTCCTGGGAGCCCTGAACTGCCATCAGCTTTTCTGCTGGGGAGACAGCAGAGAAAGACCACACGAAGAGTCACATGGAAGAAGATGCTCAACGCTACATGGAGAGCAGGGGGCTCCAGCCAGGCCCGGGGTCCCGGGTGGGCCTGCAGGTGGCCCTGCTTCCAGCCATGGTCTCACTGTACCTGCATGAAGGACCCAACGTGAGACCAGCCCAAGAACCAGCCAGTGGAACTGTCAACAAAGAGAACAGGAGGGCTTCCCTCGTAGCTCAGTCGGCAAAGAACCTGCCTCAATGCAGGAGACCCGGGTTCAATTCCTGGGTCGGGAAGATCCTCTGGAGGAGGGCATGGCAACCCATTCCAGTATTTGGAGAATTCAATGGACAGAGGCGCCCTGCAGGCTGTAGTCCATGGGGTCGCAAGAGTCAGACACAGCTTAGCCACTAAACCACCAATGAAAGGGTTGTTGTAAGCCATTAAGCTCTGGGGTGGTGTCTTTATCGCTAACTAAAATAGCCTATTGTCACTCAATTTAGTTCACAATTCAAGGAGCACTTGAACTTCTAATATGTGTATTCTACACTTCCTGTGTGATAATGGATTACTCAAACGAGGGCATAGACCTCTCCTTCAAGGAGCCTGCAGACCAGCTGAACCCTCCCAGCCCTGCTTGGAACAGACACTGTTTTGCGTGCCTGTTACGCGTGACTGCAAAGGTCTCTCGCCTGCATTCACCTTGGCTTCCACTTGACCAGCTGTTTTCCATTCACACTTAACCTCCAGGGCTGGAATCAGCTGCTCCTCTCAGAATGAATGCGGCCCAAGTGCTCCCCAAAGGCCCAGATCTGGAAACTCTCAGGGAAGATGATGGCAGCTTAGGGAGCACCAACTCACTTAGGAGAAATGGCTCCATCTGCTGCAGGTGGTAGAGACAAATCTCCCCCAAATCTTCTAGGTCAGGAAGGGAAGTGTTCCTGCTTCACACTCAGAGATCCAGCAGTTCTTTCAGATTACTGAAATACGTGCTATTCTAGTACAACATGTGTTTGATCCTGTACAAAGAACTCTAAAAATTCAACAATTACAAAACAAACAACCCAGTCAAAATAACCAAATATCTGACCAGACACCTCACTAAAAAAAGATACACCGATGGCAACAAGTTTATTTTAAATGCTCGTTATCATATATCATTAGGGAGTTGCAAATTAAAACAAAAATGAGATATCACCAAGCACCTACAGAATGGGTAAAATCCCAAACACTGACACCTCCAAGTGCCGGTAGATGTGAAGACCCAAGAGTCCTCCCTTGTGGCTGGTGAGAACACAGCAGGGCGCAGCTTGATGACAAAGTGCACACAGGCTCCATACCGCCATAGACTCCAGCCGCTGTGCGCCTTGACACTGACTCCAAAAAGCTGAAACCTGAGGTCCCTGCAGAAACCCACCCAACCATAAATGTTGGCAGCAGCTTTATTCATAATTACCAAAAACTGGAAGCAGCTCGTTGTCTGTAGGTGAGTGGATAAACTGCGGTCCAACCCAGACAAGGAATCTTACCCTATGATACGAAGAAATGAGCTATCAAGCCAGGAAAAGACGTGGTAGAATCTTAAAATCATAAAAACTAAGTGAAAAAGCTGAAAAGGCTGCACCCTATATAATTACAACAATTTGGGAATTGGGAGGGGCTTTATAAATCCAACTATTCTTCTAAAGTTGAGACATGGGTTAGTTATTATTGAACTCGACAATCATAACTGTTTTCCATGGGAAAGTTAACTCCACATATCTGATGACCCAAGTCCCCCTTGTGACAGTTTTTCTCTATGTGATATTAGCATCCAAACAGCTAGATAGAGCATCAAGAAGGCCCAAATAAAACAATTTTTTTTCCTTTGCATTGAAGAAAAAAAGAAAGCACATGTATTGAGCCCCCCACTAAATGTGACATCAAAGATTTCTCTTATCTGCATTAGAAATTGATGACAAATGACATAGCACATTGATTTGAAAAGGTTTGCCCTCTTTTTAATCAGTATTTTTCATAAAATAAAAATCTATTAGCCATACATAAAACTAGCATTTATAAAATCTACAGTGTATTTATTTGGGCCACAGTGTTGGATTTCAAGTATTTGCCATTCTGGAAAAGGCAAATCTATAGAGACAGTAGAAAGATCAGTGGTTTCCAAGGCCTAGGGGAGAAAGGAATGAATGAATAGGTAAAATGCAGGGCATTTTTCAGATGGAGAAATTACTCTCTACCATCCTTTAATGGTGGGTGTAAGACTGTTCGCATTTGTCAAAACACATAGAACCATGCAACACAAAAAGTGAACCCTAATGTCAACAGTGGACTTTAGTTAATAAAAACAAACCAATTTACTTCATCAGTTTTCAACACCAGTGCAAGATGTTGAAAATGGGGGAAACCATGGCAGGGACCGTGAATATTAATTACATGGGAACAGCAACTTTCTGCATGACTTTTCTGTAAACTGAGACTTCTTCATAAAAATAGCCTATTAATTTTAAAAACATACAAAACATTTCTGAAAGAAATTTTTATGAGAAGTAAATACATTCAGAGAAATTCCCATTCCTGTTTGGAAAATATTGTTAAATCTTACTTGTCCTGAGTTTTGAAGTCAATAAGTGTGAGTCCTCAACTTTGTTCTTTTTTTTTCCTGGAAAAAAAAAAGCGATTCCCCACCTGCCCTGGGGTGACTGGGCACTCGCCCCCTACTCACAGACACAGCACAGAGGAAGCTAGGAGACGGCTCTCCCCGACAGAGCCTCCATCCTTCCCTGAATCACCAATGTCCCCGCGGCACTTCGTTGCTGTCTTTAAGAGCTCACAAGTGGCTCCTTCTGGAGCCCGTGGTGGAGCAGCCTGGGCAGAGGCCGCGGCGCTGGCATCAGCTGCTGGAAGCGGGCGGCAGGCTCACGTCTGCTCCTCGCTAAGTGCCCACTGGCCTGGGATCCGAGAACTGCGCTCGGGGCTGCCTTTGATCTGGCCTGCCTGCTGCCAAGTCTCAATTAGACAGCCTGTTAATACAGTTGGTTCTGGCACAAGTGCTGAGAAAAAAAATCAGACGATGGTCTCAAAGAGGAGTGAGTCCCTGACCTGGATATTTGGAGAGGCCAAGAGGAACCACCGCCCTTAGCCTGGAGCCCTTAGCAAAGAGCCCTTGGTGCTGTGCTCTGGAATGAAGTCTCCTCCGAAAGGAGTTTAGGGTCTGGCTTCCCTGCATTTAGACACTGTCTAACAAATGCAAATTGGCCGAACAAAAGGGAGGTGTTGGCTTTCCCAGGCCGTCATCAGAACAAACACCCACCACTGCGCCTCTAACATTCCAGGGATGGAGAGGGCGTCTTGGCTGCAGAAGCAGTGGGAAGAGCTCTTCCTCTTGGAAGCACTTGCTCTTGCCAGCTGCTTCGCTCAGCGCTGTCCATTCAGAGAATTTGCGGGATTATGTTCATGAGGAATGTGATTCATTCTTAATTCCGCAGTCAGACAGAGGCTCGGGGCAGGGTGCTCTGCTTTCTTGCCTGTAGACGGTTGCCACCAGTGCCAGCTTAACCTCGGGGCACCATCCTAAAATCTTTCATGCAAGCGCTTCATCGAAAAGAGGAGGTGATGTAAGATGCTCCAGGGTAAGGTAACTGGGCAAAAATCCTATTGCTTTTGCTTAAAAAAAAAAAAAAATAGGAAGACTGAACCTACTTAGCCTACTTTAAAGGCCTGTCAGCCTAGCTACCTGTTCTCTGCTTCTGCGGCTGTGTGATATCTGTTTCACATACATTTCTAAGAAATACAAGGAAAAGGAGTGGCCAGGGGACCAGGAGCCTGAGGCTGGATGTGAAGTTAACCAGGCTTAAGAGGAACTTGGCACAGGGACGTTTTAGCGTAATCCTGTCTCTAGGGCAGCCCCTGAGGATGTGCGGGGTAAGAAACAGGACCGCAGAGAAGCGGGGGCTGTGGCATGGGGCGTGGAAACACCCGGGTCTCACAGTGCAGCGGGCGGGTTGACTACCTCTGTTTGTAGAGACAGCCAGCTGCCTGAGTGGGAAATAGGGAGCCACCGACGGAAGGTCTGCTGTGAAGGTAGGTGGGGTGCATTACACACCCTGGAGCATCTTACACCACCTCCTCTTCTCGATGAACCACTTGAATGAAAGATTTTAGGATGGTGCCCAGAGGTTAAGCTGGCACTGGTATCAACCATCTGAGCTAGCAGAAGGCCTGCTTCAAGGTACATCCCCACCCTCCCGTCTCAGACTTTGCCATGGGCCCCCCTTTCCCAGCTTTAATGCCCTTGGATAATGAAGCGGAGCTGGCTAAGGGGATGAATTGAGAAATGCAGGTGAAGGTGAAGGTGAAGTCGCTCAGTCGTGTCCGACTCTTTGCGACCCCATGAACTGTAGCCTATCAGGCTCCTCCGCCCATGAGATTTTCCAGGCAAGAATGCTGGAGTGGATTGCCATTTCCTTCCCCAGGGGATCTTCCCGGAAACGAACCTGGGTCTCCCACATTGCAGGCAGACGCTTTACCGTCTGAGCCACCAGGGAAGCCCTGAGAAATGCAGAGGGAAAGACTTCTGGCGCACAGGGCTGGGGCCACATTGCAGAGAATAGCAGTTCACTCTAAGGTGTGTGATCAATTAAGAGACCCAGACGACACAAACACCAACTCCAGGGCTCTGAGGCCTCACAGTGTTGCTGTTCAGTTGCTAAGTCATATCTGACTCTTTGTGACCCCATGGACTGCAGCACACCAGGCTTCCCTGTCCTTCACCATCTCCTGGAGTTTGCTCAAACTCATGTCCATTGAGTCAGTGATGCCATCCAACCATCTCATCTTCTGCCACCCCCTTCTCCTTTTGCCTTCAATCTTTCCCAGCATCAGGGCCTTTTCTGATGAGTCAGCTCTTTGCATCAGGTGGCCAAAGTATCGGAGTTTCCCGTCTAATTAGATAGCCCTTCTTTATTTCTGTAATGGTTCAGTTCAAACCTGTAGTAGGTTATTACTCTCATGTACTGCTAGTGAAATTATAAATTGTTACCTTCTTTTTGAAAATAAGATAACCACAAATGTTTGGAGTAGGATATTATGCAGCCATTAAAATTTGTGGAAAAAAGGAAATGCTCCCGTGTGATATTAGAAGAACCAAATGGACATCACATCTCATGCATGTAAACTTCTGTGCTAAGGGCTGGCCCCATGTGGCCCGCAGTCCAGTCCGCACTGCTGCCTGCTCTTGTAAAGCTGTACACAGCCAGGCTCACTCACCTCGATGCCCTCTGCGGCGACTTTCATGCTGCCATAGCAGAGCTGAGTTGTTGTCACAGAGATCTGAAAAGCCGGAAATACATTCTATCTGAGTCACTATCAAAAAAAATGAGTTTATAGACACCGACTCTACATAAATACAAAGAAAAAAGACTGGGAAGGACCCCAGGCTGTTGACTGTGGTTTGAGTGTGAAGCACCCTGAGAACACACACAGGTTTTAAGTTATGTGAGGTGGGCAGTCGGTGAGTACAGGTACTTGTAGACTATGAAGGAAATTTGAATGTTTGAAGCTGGAAAAGGGAGTTGATGACGTCAAGTTCTAAGTGGTGACTCTGCATGAGGTCTGAAACGAGGCCTTGGCTGGGGGTTAGTCATTGGAGATTTCCATGAACGTCCATATGGTCAGGATGAGAAAGTGAGGAGGAAAGGACAGCCATAAATATGGGCCATTGGATACACGAGTTTGTGGGAAAATTAAAAAATGTAGAGGCTTTCCTGGTGGTTCATTGGCCAAGATCCCAACACTCCCAATGCAGGGGGCCCGGGTCCGATCCTCGGTCACAGAACTAGATCCTGAAAGCTGCAACTAAGACCTGGCACGGTCAAAGAAATAAATACAAGTGAATAAATAAACAAAATGAATAAATAAACAAATAATGGAATCCCAAGAAGTAAATGCGTCAAACTGACGTCCGTCTCAGGAGAGCGGAAGCCAGGCAGTGGCTAAAGGATTTAAGAGCTCGGGGGTGGTTCACGCTGTGGTTGCGCCCACCGTGAAACCTGCAGAAATGATTATAAGGCGTGAAATCTCCTATAAAGTTAAAAATGAGTCTTCCACATAAATTCACTTGTGTCCCGTACATCTCAGATTTCCGGCAATCTCTCCCTTTTCTTTCATTCTCTTTAAAACGTCACCTTGTACACCTGTATTTCTTGGTAAATAAACCAAATATCATCTATTTTGCTTGCCAAAACTGAGCCTTTCTCAGACGTTAACGATGAAACCACCCACAAACAACTGGCCTGTTCAGAAAAGGAAAGCTATTAGATAAGGACATAGCGTGAATTTTTTTCCGGATGTGAAAATATACACTTTAATTTCACAAGTTAGTAATTAGTATCAGAGGATAAAGTCATAATCCAAAACAATAATCTTTATTACCAAAATAGATATGAAACACAATTAAAATGAACAATATTACTAGCCATAATTGCTAATCAATTAGCTGAGAAGCTATATTACTGTAATCTTCCCGGTCCTCAGTTTGCCCTTCCTGTATTTTTTTCACTTTTTATAACAGAAGATGGAGACTGGCTAAAGGATGCATCTGCAATGCCCTTTCTGAACCGCATGTCGGGGTCCAGCCGTCTCATCCTCTCCCGAGTGCCTCTACCCACTAGGTGCCTAGCTCCTGTGTCCCTGGCTGTGGAGCTCAAGGTCCATTCCAACCACCATTTTTCAGCAGCACTTGGTCAATCGGGTGCTAAGTCACTTGAGTCGTGTCCGACTCTGCAATTCTGCAGACTGTAGCCCGCTAGGCTCCTCTGTCCATAGGAGTCTCCCCGCAAGAATACTGGAGTGGGTTGCCATGCCCTCCTCCAGGGGACTCTTCTGCACCCAGCGCGTGCCCTCCTCCAGGGGACTCTTCCGCACCCAGCGCGTGCCCTCCTCCAGGGGACTCTTTCGCACCCAGCAATGGAGCCTGCACCCCTCATCTCCTGCATTTGCAGGTGGGTTCTTTACCACTTGCACCCACCTGGGAAGCCCAAGAATCCTGGAGTGGGTAGCCATTCCCTTCTCCAGGGGATTTTCCCGACCCCAGGATGGAACCCAGGTCTCGTGCATGGCAGGCAGATTCTTTACCATCTGAGCCAGCAGGGTGATCATGCTCACTAGCAAACACATAGGGTAGCATTTATTCCCCCAGCTGCCCTCTGTTGCCTTTTCCTGCTCAGAACAACCCCAGGTGAACGAACCACAGCCGAGGAGCCCGTGCTGAGCCCCACCAAACCAGGGCACATGAGGAGCCAAGCTCAACCTTCAGGATTCAGCCTTCATCCTTGGAAGCAAATCGTAAGGACCACCCACCTGGAGCCCAGTTTCCAGAGAATCCAGTTCACACCTGGACAGTTTTGCCCATTACATTTCTCCCCATTTCTGAATAATGTCAGTCCTTCAAAGGAAGAAGGTGCTGAATCTCAGACTTCACGGCTTTCCTGAGCTTTTTATAGTGTGACTGGAGATAATTGGTGCCAGTGATGGCCTGTCTCTGTGCAGCAAAGAGATGGCACTCGAGGCTCCTGGCCACGGGGGCCCTACTGTCCTGGAGTTTGGTCTCCCTTGGAGGAGAAAGATCGCGGCTCCAGAAGGAACCTTGGGGGCAGGGGTTCGGCTGTTGACAGCCTTGGGGAGCCCAGCCAGTTGGTCAGGGGAGGTCAGGCTGTGGGCAAGGACAGGAGCAGACGGGAACAGCCTACCGGTCCCCTGACCCCCTGTCCCTCCTGCTCCAGCTCTGGTGGAAACGCTTTCAGGTGTAGGGTGCTTGGATTCCCTTAGGTCTGCAGCTTCAGCTGTGAGGCGTGGGTTCTCTGTCCTGGCAGACGTGGGCGATCCTCAGGGTCAAGCCAGGGCCCCTAGGCTTGGAGAGACCAATCAGGGCACCAACACTGCCTGCCCTGGGCTGGGAGTCAACAGCCTTCCATTCTGGCTTTGCCGGCTCACTCACCGCATTTGGGAGCAGGTTTTAGACAAGGTGTCCACGCAGGGAAGGTACTCCCAAGGCCCACATTGTGTCTCTACCTCCCCTCCACCCTTCCACTGCTCAGAACCAGGGGCTCCCCTGCTCCTGGGGCTGCAGCAGCTACCAGTCCCAGCCCCCAGCCTCCTGTTCTTTCCCATCCTGATTCAGACGAGGTGGGGGGTGGGGAACCTCTTGCAGCAACCTCCACCCTGACCTGGACCCACACAGGAAGAAAAGGTCAGGAAAGGCTTGAGAGGGCAGATGGCAAGGAAAGCTGAGGGGCTGCACACAACTCAGATGGAGCAAATCTTGACCACTGGCCATTCTTTTTGGTTGAAGGATAAAAAGCAAAAAGAAAAACTGGTAATCTGATCTCAATCTAACCAGAAAACTTGCTCCGTGTTGCAGTCTTCCCTGCTCTCAGCCTGGAGAAAATCTGTACCTGGACACTGATCAGGAACACAGGAGCCAACACTGATGCTGTGAGCTCGTGACTCAGTGCAGCTGGCTTTGCAAAAGCAGCTGATCTGAAGCACGGAAGCACGGGACTCTGGTTTTGCTGGGATGTTACATTAGTGTAACACTGGCTGCTTACCAATCCCTTTAAAGAGAAGGAAGAACAGTTCTTCTAAGGACAAACAGAGACCTCCCTGGTGGCTCAGATGGTTAAAGAATCTGCCGGCAATGCAGGAAACTCAGTTTTGATCTCTGGGTCAGGAAGATCTCCTGGAGGAGGAAATGGCAACCCACTCCAGTAGTCTTGTCTGGAGAATCCCATGGACAGAGGAACCTGGTGGGTTCACGGGGTCACAAAGAATAGGACACAACTGAAGCAACTTAGGGCACACACATGAGAACTCTGAAGGCCAGGAAAGGTGGGCTGGACCAAGGTGGATGGAAGGAAGAACGGCTGCGTCTTTTCAACCCTCTGCCAAGTCTCTCAGGAGTCCCGGTGTCTGACATGAAGGTCTCTTCTGTTGGACTTTTGGGGAAGAAGCAAAAATGGGAAGAGTGGGAGACGCAGAACGCAGGGCATGACCCTGACCTTGGCAAGTCTTAAGGCGACCTTGACCTCGATAACCACCAAGACCGTGACCTCACTACCCAGGCTCCCATGGACCAGCGGCTCCAGCCATGGTCTCCTGGGAGCCCCAGGACACGTCCTGCAGAAGCAGGTAAAGGAAGAGCAAGGAGAGGAGGAGAGGGAAGAGGGTTTCAAACTTTGCTCATAGATATTCCTGCGGCGGTGTTTAATACGGCTCCTTTGTTTGTTCCGACAATGGATCTTATCTTGGCTGAGGGCTGTGTTCAGGTCTATTATTACCCGATATAAAAGGCTCGCAGGCTTTCTTCCCCCTTGTTCGGCAGCACCGGAGTGCCAGAGCAAATTTAATCGAAGAACCAGCTCCGGGGAGAGCCTTTGGAGACTCTCCCCTTTCTCCTAATGCCGTTATCTCCCCTTCCTTGTGTTGGGGAGGCATAAAAATCACAAAAAAGTCATTCTGAGGATATTCTCCCTGATAATTATTGTCAGACTTGGAGATAAGTCCTCTACGTGATGTAACGTGTGTTCACCGGGCCCCCTGAATGCAAATCTCGCCGCAGCCCCGCCAGACAATGGTCGCCCGACATCAACTGGGGCCTCCGCGCTTTGCCACAGACAAGAGAGCGCTTTGATTTTTTTGTGTTTCGATAAGGCCCAATCTGGGGGCCTTTATCTCCACTGTTATATTTAAAGATGACATTCTAGCCCTGCCGGCTTGCCTTTTGTTTCAACCCTGATTATCCCAAATGTTGTTGTTTAGTCAAACTCACCAGCTTAATGAAAGGCCTGCTCCCAATTTAAGGAAAATTATTTAAATGCAGAGTATCCTATACACTGCGGCTTCAAAAAGAACTAGGTGGTTAATCAAAAGTTAATTGTATAATTCTCATGCAGATTAGGGCCTCCGCAAATGAATCCCAGGTTGTGATTATTTAAAAAAAAAGAGAGAGAGAGAGCAGAGCAATGCACAGGGGCCCCCAGTCTGGTAAACAATCAGCCCGGGTTTAATTTGTGGTAAACAAAGTGATGATACACTAGGGGTCTCCACAGGAGAAAAAAGGTGAAAATAAATTAAGGCACAACATACAGATATCATCTTTTTGTTTGAGGCCATCTTTCAAAAACATAAGCTAAATGAATAAAAAGCAACCCATTAATATTACCGGAAGCTGAGAACTCTACAAAGACCGGCAGCTCAGTAATTACACTGCCGTGTTAGGAGGGGCACGGGGTAGCAGACGGATGTCCTCCGCCACCACCGCAATGACCACGGCCTCGCCCTCCCTTTGGGAAGCGAGACAGTGGCCTCTCCCCAGCCATCTGGAGACCCACACCTGACCACCTGGCTTTGTCTTCCCAGAGCATGTCGATCGCCCGCTCTGGCTGGGGCAGGTTGACCACAGATGATCTGCATCCCATCAGAAAGGCCAGGCTTCCAGGAGAGCTGGGGGTGTTTACCAGTGGGCTAATAGGCTGCAGGAGTGCGGTTTCTGATCCAGAAAAATTAGACAGTGTATGTGGTCTCCTTTGCTTCATCCCCAGCAACCAGCTTCTCCTTTCTTGGGAGTGGTACGCCCCAGCCCCAGTCTCACCGAGGTGACTGCCGGCCTGCTCTCGGCTTCTCACGGAGGAGATAACAGCCCAGGGAGAAGCCGGCGGTTCCCATGCCTCTTCTGTGTTTTCAGAGAAATGGAGCCAGTTTCAAAGACGGAAGCCCTCAGGGACTGCGAGGCCTGGCAACCTCTGTTCAGTTATCACCTCGGTGGCAAGAGTCCCGGAGCCACCCCGGGGTCCTGCGGGATCCAGGGGTACCACCGCCTTCCAGGTGATGCTGAGCGCTCTGGACGCGGCATCCTGCTCCTTCCCTCCAGGGCTCAGATACAGCAGGGGGTGATGACAGAGTCCAGGGCAGGCGGGAGGCATTATTTGTAAAGATAAATGGTGGGAATCACCTGAGGTGGCACTCACAACATGAGGCGTTAATTCATAAGTTTCCCCACATCCAAGTTCTGGGCTGAATCTTAAAGACTAATATAAGTCTTCCTGCTTTCCTACCATTCAACAGCATACCTTCTCAGAGAAGAAAACTCTAAAAACCAAGAAAAGAGAGAAGGTTGAAGTAGGGGCAAGGGTCGCTGTGACCAGCTCTATCTCTAGCCTCGCAGGAAGGAGTTCCCATCCACCTCCCCCTGCCTGGTTGGGCCAGTCCGAGCCCCACCCTTCAGGTGCAGGAATCTGTGATTCCTCCCATTTCCACAGTGGTGCAGGGTGCAGGCCAAGACTCGACCAAGTACTGAGCAATCTCGCATCTCAACAGCAAAACACAGGATCTGTCCCGGCAGTGGGCTCCTTCTTGTTGCTGTTTAGTCACTAAGTCACATCTGACTCTCTGCAACTGCAGCATGCCAGGCTTCCCTGTCCTTCACCATCTCCTAGTTTGCTCAAACTCATGCCATCCAACCATCTCATCCTCAGTCACCACCTTCTCCTCCTGTCGTCAATCTTTCCCAGCATCAAGATCTTTTCCAACGAGCCAGCTCGTTGCATCAGATGGCTAGAGTATTGGAGCTTCAGCATCAGTCCTTCCGTGAGTATTCAGGGCTGATTTCCTCTTATGCCTTTACGTGCTCACCACTTGTATCAGTTTCCCGGGGCTGCTGGAGCAAAGACCACTCTCTCTTTGGCTTAAAACAGCAGACTGTTATGGTCTTGAGGTTCTGGTGGCCAGAAGGCCGAAATCAAGGTGTCCACGGGCCATGCTCCTCTGGAGGCTCTAGCGGTGCGGGGCAAGCTTCTGCCTCCTCCAGCTCCCGCAGGCTCCCGGCTGTGGTATCCTTCAGTCCCTGTCGTCTCCCTGTGCCTCTGTGTCTTCTTTTAAGGCCACCAGCCGTCAGACCAGGGGCCCCCACTGCTCCAGCATGACCTCATCGCAGCTGACTCAATTGGCAAAGGAGGCCGCGTTCTGGGCTGCCTTTTCAGGCTGTTCACGAGCGTCACGGAAAGCCTGGTGTGCTGCAGTCCACAGCGTCACAGAGAGTTAGACGTGACTTAGCGACTGAACACCCCCAGGAGCAAATCCGAGGCTCCTGGGGGTTAGTACTGCAGCAGACCTTTGGGGGAAGAGACCCAGCTGAGCCCATAGCAGAGCTGCAGGTGAAAGCGCCCTCCTGCACCCCCAACCTGGTTACTGCCCCACACCCCATTAGTGCTCCATCTCTGCCTGCAAACGAGAGCCCCAAAAGAACGTCCTCCAAAGCCCCAGACGGAACCTCACTGGACAGGAGGGAGCTGGGAGACACGATGTGGGGCTTCAGGGGCAGCTTCATCACCCTGTTTGAAATTTCTTCCAGGCCAAATCAGGCCTCGACAGCGCCCCTGGCCGTCCCTCTGAAGAGCATCTGGCCCTCCAGGTGGCCTTTAGTGCACCATCTAGTGGTCGATCCTGGAACTGCACCTCTTTACTGAGAATGTATTAACTCCCCCGTGTCAGTCCTGCCCGGGGGCCACCTCTCATAATGGAAAAATATAACCCACGAGCTGACTTTCCAAAGCAGCGACTCTGTTCCTTTCAGGCAAGACTACGCAGCTGTTATTCATGCAGAGCCAATCACTGTGTCTTAATAACAGACACAGAAGAGTCCTGAATCATAAAATGGGTCTGGGAACGCAAAAAGTCCCCCCCCGGACTTTCACCCAGACTCCATCACACCTCTGCGACTACCCCATACATCTTAATAAATCTCACATTAGAGAGAAACCTTTGAAACCAAATTGTCCAGTAATGCACATTTTCCAATCAAAACACATGGGAGTTTTAAAATATTTACCACCCATAAATAAAATATGTTGCCTGTCTGACGCCTTTTATCACCCCCACACACTGCGTATGGATCGACACTGAACATCGCTGTTGATGTGTAAATAATAATATTAGGCGCAGAAATCTGCGGCTTCCAGCAAGATCTAACCACACCAGCTTGGGTCCCAGGGAAAGACACACTCCTCAAGGCCCTTTTGAAGATGAGATGTTATCACCTTGTCATGGCTCTTGCCCTGGACAGGTGTCACCTGCCTCCCTGCCTGTGAGGGACACCTGGGAATGTGGCTAAGGAGCCACGAGCACCTGGAGGGGCCCACCGCCCCGCGGGCCTGGGGCGCGGGCAGGCAGAGGCGGGTGGAGGTGGGCGGATGACTGCAGGCTGCAAACGCAGCAGGGCTGGACCGCAC
>SJXQ01006259.1:292978-310853 GCA_006408695.1 Aepyceros melampus | reverse complement strand
CCCGCTCTGTCCCCGACACTTTGCCAGCAGAGAAGTGTCTCAGTGCGCCCCTCCCCACCAAGGAGAAAGCTGAGGCTCAGGAGGTGCCCACCCTGCCCCAGAAAAGGCAGAGCTGAGGCTCGCCCCGGAGCTCGAGCTGGGCCCAGCTTTGCTCCCCAAGGCGCTAGGGGTCTGGGAAGGACACAGGGACTCTGCCGTCTCGGCCCCTGCGGGCCGGCAGGCAGCCCGCCCCAGCCGGCGCTGAGCACCCTTATGCCGTGCTAGGGAAAGGGAACGCAGAAAAGTGATTTTTCTCTAGAAGAGAAAGAACAAAGATTCATGCAGCCCTTGTGGGCCCACACCCCGTGCCCGGCGCCCCATGCTCACAGGCCCCTGGAGCCCAAGTCCAGCGGAAACCAGCCGCCCTTGGTGCCCCAGCCTGGCTGCAGGGGAGGCTGCGGCGCGCCCTCTGGTGGTCAGCCCTGGAGCCACACGCGCGCGTGCCCAGCACCAGACTTCACAGCCATCAGTCAGGGGAACAGGGCCGGGGGAACCCATTTTAAACACCTCCGTGACAACTAGAGAAACCGATAAACCCAGAGTACAACCAAGCTTCCCGTTGCTGCACACTAACTCAGGAAGGAAAACAACTTCACTTCCGCTTTTTTTTCCCCAACAGTCCAGCTTCCTGGTTACATATATTTTCAGGGATTCAAAAAGCAGAAGTCCCAGGAAGGCTCGCGGAGACCAGACCAGCCAGTTTTGGCAGCTCTGGAGGTGATAAAGCGTCCTGAAGAAATGAGCCTGTCTCCCCACCGCTCACTCCCCCAAGTATTTATGGGGCAATTATGTTTGAGGGAAGGTTCCGGAACTTGGCAGCCCCCTGCTTCCATCCTGCTTGCTCATCCTGTTGCCTTGGAGCCTTGAGCAAAACACGTCATTTCTCTCTGATCAACCTTCCATCTGCAGAAGGTGACTCCACAGGAGCAGTGGGAGACAGGGATGAGAGAATACGTCTTAGAACTTGAGAATTCTTTATTTAGTGTACTTCTAGGTTTTATGGGAAAGTCACACAGATAGTAAAGGATACCCATCACACCGTTCCCCCCACTGCTGACATATAACACGTGTGGCACATCAGCCCAGATAATGAGCCAATATTGGTGGTGGCTCAGATGATAAAGAATCTGCCTGCAGTGTTGGACACCCAGTTCTATCCTTGGTTTGGGAAGATCCCCTGGAGAAAGGAATGGCTACCCACTCCAGTAATCTTGTCTGGAAGATTCCATGGACAGAGGAGCTTTGCAGGCTACAGTCCATGGGGTCACAAAGAGCCGGACATGACTGAGCAACTAACACTTTCAGTTTCACTTCTCATTGATACAATAATCTTACCTGAAACCCATACCCTCTCTGGGGCTTCCCTGGAGGCTCAGTGGTAAAGAATCTGCCTGCCAATGCAGGGTCTCCCCGATTCTCCTGGGTTCAATCCCTGGGTCGGAAAGATCCCCTGGAGAATAAATGGCAACCCACTCCAGTATTCTTGCCTGAATAATCCCATGGACAGAGGAGCCTGAGGCTATACAGTCTATGGTGTCGCAAAAGATCAGACATGACTTAGTGACTAAAACCCAACAGCAATACTCTCTTCAGGGTTCCTTGGTTTTCCCTGAATGTCCTTGTCTGTCCCCAGACCCACATTCTGCTCAGTCATCCCGTCTCCTCGGCACCTCTAGACCGTGACAGTTTCTCAACAGCCCTTGTTCGGGTGACAGTCTGGAGAAGTCCTGGGCATATATTTTGTGGTGGGAGGAGCCGTTTGCTGGAAGGAGGGACCAGGCAGCAGCAGCGAAATTCTCAAATCAGAAACTCAGCCCTACTGGGGAGGTGCAGGGTTTCCAGGGCTGGCCAAGGCTCTGCACCCTGGAGGTAGGTGCTGACAGCATGAGGAGCAGGGGGTTTTCTTCCTGTGCCTGGGGAGCACGTGAAACAAAACCCAGGGACCCCTTTCTTAGCCTATCCACACCCCTCAGTAGACAGCGCAACTGGAGGAATTCTCACGCGTCCAGGGCAGATTAGGGAATACAACATCACACTCTACTGGCGACACTGAAGGGAAGGAGCCGGGCTCGCACACTGATGGTGGGAATGGAAATTAGCAAAACCCTCAGGAGGGGCAATATGGGAGGAGCTGAAAGAGCGCCGTACGTGTTTACCTTTTGCTTCAGCAATCCAGCTTCCAGAATCCAACCTAAAGATACACCTGCAGCAACGTGGAATAGATACACACAAGGTTATCAACGGCAGTGTTGCTTTGCAAAATACTGGAAACAGCCTAGTGACCACAATCAAGAGAGAGGCTGAGTGGACTGTGGCCAGTCCGTTTGGAAGATGTGAAAACAAGAAGGAAGATCCTCATGAAACACTAGTGACGCTCAAGATGTGAAAAGGGGAAGTGTAAGAAGAGCAGGTGTATAACATCATAGGGAAAGGAGAGCGATAGAGCATACCTGTATATCCCTCATTTGCGCAAACAGAAGCCAGGAATGACAAGCTGAAAACCAACAAGATACTCAAAGGGAAAAGGCAGGAAAATTGAGGGGGTGGGGACAGGCGGAGAAAGGGGTGGGGGACACCCCTCTGAGGATAATATTTACACGGTTCTGGCTTTTAGACATGCTAATTCACATACTCAAAAACTTTTAATTAAATAAAGAGAAAAACCCCCAGACAGAATACAAACAGAAACAGATGAACCTAAATCTATTTTGGATGCCAGCACACTGAAGACAAGAGAGCCAATTCAAGGGACCTTTAAACTGGTCACTCTGTGTCTCCCCTTAGCACTGCAGGCTATGGATAAAACAACAACAAAAAACTGCTTTAAAAAAAAAAAGGATAGGACGCCAGTTATCTGATTTGCCCACAGCGGTATGAGATAGCAATTCTAAAATTATGGGTTCCCTTTTTTTCTTCGGCTGCACTTCACGGCATGCAGACCTTCCCCAGCCAGGGATGGGACTCAAGCCCCCTGCAGTGGAAGCAGAGTCTTAATCACTGCACCACCAGCAAAGCCCAATGCTAAAATTATTCTGTGGATATTGTCGTATTGAGTAAAAAGTAAACGCATTGTGTGTAATGAGAACCAGGTTTTTCACTGTTGGAAAAGAGAGTTACAAAAGTGCAAGGGAGGAAGATTAGAATGGACCCCATGGTGCTGGATTAGATCTGGAGGTCAGGACGGATGGATGGATGATAGACAGATGATTAATAGAAATGTGCACACATACATACGTTTCCTACCTCTGTCTGCTCATGAGAGGGTTTGAAAGAAAATAGTTGCCATGGGCACCAGCAGAGCCCCAATCTTGGTTTCTGAATACCTTTCTCCAATGAAAGGAATCAGAGCCTCTTGGAGAAATGACTGGTTTCCAGGTGGGTGCAGCGAAAAGACAGGACGGACCTAGACTAGCATGTTGTGCCAAAATCAAGGAAGTGGAACATGTCCAGAGGACACAGGGGCCAGCTCCCCACAGTCAGGTTTAGGGCAATTTCAGCATCAATAGTGATAGCAATGGGTTATTAGCCATAGACCAAAATAAGGGTCTATGGATCCATCCAGATACAGAAGAAATTAAAAACAATAAAAGGAGAGAGGAAAAGTTCTTTCTAATGGTAGAATTCTAGCTAAACACAGAAGTAAGGATGGATTTCTAAAAATCACCACTGGGCAACCCGCATCATCATAATTGTTTCAAGCAAGAAGCGTCAGTGGATGCTAAGCCTAGTGACGATGTCATGGTCACAGGATAATTATGGGGCTTCCAAGAGCCATCCCCAAGATACTTAATAATTACGAAGGGGAAGGTAGTGATGATACAGGAGAGAACCCAACCGGGATAGCTGACGTGGCCAGAGACAGGCGCAGGAACATCATTCTCCTCCTGGTTCGATGGTGCCCTGAGGGCTGCCTTGCTTTCCGGCTTCTAGTATCTTATTAAAAATGCACAGCCTGGATTTAGTCACAAGGAGACATCAGACAAACTCAGAAAGAGGGACAGGCAATAAAGTAGCTGTCCTGTACTCCTCAAAACTGTCATGCTCATAAAAGACAGGAAAACCCAAGATGACGCTGAAAGTTAGATAGCGTAAGGAGACAGGACAACTCAGCAGTTGGAGTGGGGCTCTCAGGGGGATGGGGAGGCAGAATTTGCTAGAAAGGACGTTAGCAGGACCACCCATGAGACCTGAACAAGGCCTATGGGTTAGTTAATGCTGCATGGGTGCTGGCTTCCTTTTGTTGGTCATTGTGCTATGGTTTCAAAAAGAGTGTTCTTGTTTTTATAAAGCACACGCTGATGTATTTAGAGATAAAGGGGCATCAGTTCCGCCACATGCTCTCAGGTGGTAAAGGTCATAATGTGTCTATAGAGCAGAGAGAGTTCAGTTCAATCGCTCAGTCATGTCCGACTCTTTGAAACCCCATGGACTGCAGCACTCCAGGCCTCCCTGTCCATCACCAACTCCTGGAGTCTACTCAAACTCATGTCCATTAAGTCAGTGATGCCATCCAAACTTTTCATCCCTGTTGTCCCCTACTCCTCCCACCTTCGATCTTTCCCAGTATCAGGGTCTTTTCCAATGAGTCAGTTCTTCGCATCAGGTGGCCAAAGTATTAGAGCTCCAGCCTCAGCATCAGTCCTTCCAATGACGATTCAGGACTGATTTCCTATAGGATGGACTGGCTGGATCTCAGATCTCCTTACAGTCCAAGGGACTCTCAAGAGTCTTCTCCAACACCACAGCTGAACACCACAGAGTGGAGAGGAGAGTAAGGCAACTGTGATAAACGTTAACATTTGGAGATTCTGGGTAAAGGGAGTCCTTGTATTCTTCTTGCAACTTTTCTATGAGTGTAAAATTATTGCCAAAAGAAAACTTTTTCAAATGCAAGTATCAGGCTTCCCTGGTGCTCAGTGGTAAAGAATCCACCTGCCCATGCAGGAGACATAGGTTCAACCCCTGGTCCAGGAAGATCCCATAGGCCGTGTGGCAACTAAGCCCAGGCACCGCAACTATTGACCCGGCGTGTAAGAGCTCTGGGGCCTCAGCTGCTGAGCCCGTGTGCCGAGTCCATGCTCCATAACAAGGGAAGCCGTGCACCACGGCTAGAGAGGAGCCCCCACGCAGCACAGCTAGAGAAAAGCTCACAGAGCCGAGAGACAGCACAGCCAAAAACAAGGAAACAAATAACTTTTTATTTATTTTTTTTTTGCCATTCTCCCAAATCATCCCACCCTCTCCCTCTCCCGCAGAGTCCAAAAGACTGTTCTACACATCTGTGTCTCTTTTGCTGTCTCGCATACAGGGTTATCGTTACCATCTTTCTAAATTCCATATATATGCGTTAGTATACTGTATTGGTTTTTTTCTTTCTGGCTTACTTCACTCTGTATAATAGGCTCCAGTTTCATCCACCTCATTAGAACTGGTTCAAATGTATTCTTTTTAATGGCTGAGTAATACTCCATTGTGTATATGTACTGCAACTTTCTTATCCATTCATCTGCTGATGGACATCTAGGTTGCTTCCATGTCCTGGCTATTTAAACAGTGCTGAGATGAACATTGGGGTATATGTGAAGTTATTTTTTTAAAAATAAAACAAATAAAATGCAGGTAGCTCTGTAAATGGCAATAACTAGCCCCTGGGAACTCACCCCATGTAGGTGCCAGGTGAGCCCCCTGAAAATAAGCTGGTCCTTGTGAGAGATGCTGTCTCAAGTAGGGGACTCATAAGAGCCTCAGCTCGCTGGAAAGGCTCTTTCCACAATTCCTGGGTAGAATCTTCTAGAACACCCGAAGAAGGCCTGGCACTCCTGCTCTGTAACCTCCCCAGACCCTGCTCATGATGAAGCTAGCTGGATCCTGGTCACACTGAGAGCTTCCTGGCTCAGCGTCTAGAGAGGAAGAAAGCCCCGTGCAAGCGGAGCTGTTCACAAACTGGAGAGAGGCGACGACGACCTCACATTTCTAGGCAGAGCCAGTCCGTGGCTCCCCTCCCCAGGGCAGTGTCTCGCCCTCAGTGCTGTTGACATTAGGCGAGGATGAATGTTTTCCGCGGGGCTGTCCTGTGCATTGCAGGGTCTCGACCAGCAGCCCTGCGTCTACCCTCTGCTGCTGCTAAGTAACTTCAGTCGTGTCCGACTCTGTGTGACCCCATAGACAGCAGCCCACCAGGCTCCCGTCCCTGGGATTCTCCAGGCAAGAACACTGGAGTGGGTTGCCATTTCCTTCTCCAAAGCATGGAAGTGAAAAGCGAAAGTGAAGTTGCTCAGTCATGTCCGACTCTTCGTGACCCCATGGACTGCAGCCTACCAGGCTCCTCCGTCCATGGGATTTCCCAGGCAAGAGTACTGGAGTGGGGTGCCATTGCCTTCTGCGTCCACCCTCTAGATGCAGGTAACTAGTGACCACCTCCCCCCCATCATGACCACCCAGAATGCCTCCAGATGTGGCCGGGTGACCCTTGAGGGGCAAACTCTGCCCTCGGTGAGAACGACTGCTGCAGAGCTGTCAATTCAGCAGTGTTATATAGAATCCAAGTGCATTTTCCCTTTGAAAGTGTTCCTAAGTACACCAAGGCATCTGATGCTCTGTCATCAGTGATAATATGGGCCATGTCCACCAGCATAACTCAGCCTGAGTCTAGAAGGTAAATACTGGATAACAGCTCTGTTCCCACAGTGGCTCAGGGAAGTTTCGAGACCACGTTGAATGAATGTCTATCAGCGTTCTTCCAGCCCCTGAGTATGTGTTCTTGTGTTTGTTCAATAAATAATGGAATCAACTTATTTTTAGCCAACTCTCACAGGGTACAGTCATCCTTGAATGACTGAGAACACCAGTTTACATTCTCTCCAGGTTATGTCCCCTAAGATGACCAATTTGTTGCAGTTTGAGCCCTGAAAGTCCTTGGTCCAAGGCAAACCAGGAGGGCTGGTCATCCCACTTAGCTGTAAGGTAAGTCACACACACACACACCCCATCAACACAGCCAGGGGTGGGAGCCCGGATCTCTGCTACAGGGAGGGTGACAAGCAACTGGCACTGCTTTTGTCACTATTTTTTTTAATTAAATATAGTTGATGTGCAATAGTGTATACGTTACAGGGGTATAATGCGGTGATTCACAATTTTTTAAGTTATACTGTACAGTTGTTATAATATATTGGCTACATTCCCCATGTTATACAATATATGGGGTATCCCAGGTGGCACTAGTGGTAAAGAACCCACCTGCCAGTGTAGGAGACACAGATGTGGGTTTGGTTCCTGGGTTGAGAAGATTCCCCTGGAGGAGGGCCTGGCAACCAACTCCAGCATTCTTGCCTGGAGAATTCCATGGACAGAGACTATAGTCCACAGAGTCACAAAGAGTCAGACACGACTGGAGCAACGTCGCATGCGTATAACACATCCTTCTGCTTACTTATTTTACACCTAGCACTTGTACCTCCTCATCCCCTACCCCCACATTGCCCATCCTCACTTTCCTCTCCCCACTGGTAACCACACTAATCTGCTCTCTGCACCTGTGGGCCTGCTTCTTTTTTTATTATATCCACTAGTTCGTTGTAGTCTTTAGATTCATATGTAGGTGATATCATACAGTATCTATCTTTCTCTGTCTGACTTATTTCAAGTCCCATAAGGCCCTCCTGTTCCATCTGTGTTGCTGCAAATGGCAAAACCTAGTTCCTTTTTATGTCTGTGTAGCATACCATTGTGTGTATATACCACATTTTTAAAGGGTGAGATCATTTAGGACAGAGAGTTAATCTCACAGAGACAAGCCCAGTCCTACAACCACTGGCCTTCAGGGGAGGGGAGGAGGGCCCAGGGGTCACCTAGGAAGGGCAGCTGCAGGCCGGTCCCCACACCAGGGCCTCAAGGCAGAAAGCGCAGCCTGGGCTCTAGGAGAGGAGGGTGCTTGCCTCCCGGGGTTCAGCAGAGGGACACAGGCCAGCTTCACTTCTCCCTGCGATCTCGAGTTTAACTACCGGCAGCTCCCAGGCTGGCTTCCCAGCCCAGAGACCCCCCTTCCCTGAAGAGGATTCAGACTGTGAGTTCCTGAGCTCTAATTCCTGCCACCAACCCAAGCTGTGACCCTGGAGATGAGAGAGGTTGGTGGGCTGGGCCTTGGAGTTTCCAAACCCCCCAGGCACCACCCTTACTTCTGAGAGGCGATCTGTCATCTCAGACTGGCTTTAAAGGAGGGTGGCCTGCCCCTGGCACCCCTCCCACGGCTGTTTTGTGGGCCTGCTCTTTTTTCCTTTCATTGCAGTTAATTTCAAGGTTGTGTTAGTTTCAGATCTCAGCAAAGTGATTCAGTGTTACATACATACATATGTACACACACATACATACTACTTTTCAGATTCTTCAACTTACAGATTCTTAGAAGATATTGATTGTAATTCCCTGTACTGTACGGCAAATCCTTGTTGGTTCCCTATTTTACATAGTGGTGTGCATACATTAATCCCAAACTCCTACAGATTTACCCCTCCCCACTTCCCCTTTGGTAACCCTAAGTTTGTTTTCTGTCTCTGAGTCTAATTCTGCTTTGTAACTGAGTTCACTTGCATCGCTTGTTTAGATTCTGCATATAGCGATATCATACAATATTTGTCTCTCTCTTTCTGCCTTACTCCATTTAGTATAACAACCTCCAAGTCCATCCATGTTGCTGCGAATGGCATTATGTCACTCTTTTTTATTGCTGAACGAAACAAGTGTTAGAGGCTCAGGCGTGTCCGACTCTTTTCTTTGCAACCCTGTGGACTGTAGCCCATCAGGCTCCTCTGTCCATGGGATTCTCCAGGCCAGAATACCGGAGTGGGTTGCCATTCCCTTCTCCAGAGGATCCTCTTGACCCAGAGATCGAACCCAGGTCTCCTGCACGGCAGGCTTCCTTACTGTCTGAGCCACTAGGGATGCCGCAGAATTAAAAATGAACAGCTACAAAACGTACAACCTCTGTTTTTCCTCTCTCTTAAAAACAGCTAACAACCCTGTTACAGCTTTCAGTTCATCTTTCTTTGCTCATCAAGGATTTCTGATTCATTGTGACAAATTTAATTGACAATGATGCTGTTATAAATATCAAATTACTCTTCATGTAATTGTCTGCTTTCTAATGACTAAATGTCACCATTAAATTCTAAATCCACTTTGTTTATTTCAAAAAAATTTATACAACAGGGAATTCCAAGGAATAGTTCAACTTGTCTTTGTTCGGAATTGAGAGAACCAAAAAATGGAAATCATCACATGTTCCTTCCGTACCTGTGGTGCTGTGTGAGACACTTCCATAGGCATTCCAACGACACTAATACATTGGTATTATTAAATCCATGGTGGTGGCTTAGTCCCTAAGTCTTGTCCAACTCTAGCAACCCCAAGCCACCAGGCTCCTCTGTCCATGGGATTTCCCAGGTAAGAATATGGGAGTGAGTAGCCATTCCCTTCTCCAGTGGTTCTTCCTGACCCAGGGGTTGAATCCAGGTCTCCTGCATTGCAGGCAGATTCTGTGCCTGCTGAGCTGCCGGGGAAGCGGCTGCCCACTCTGGTAAATGTGTGTATTAGTCGCTCAGTCTTGTCCGACTCTTTGTGACTCCACAGACTGTAGCCACCAGGCTTTTCTGTCCGTGGGATTCTCCAGGCCAGAATACTGGAGTGGATTACTGTTCCTTCTCCAGAGGATCTTCCCAACCCAGGGATCGAACCCTGGTCTCTAGCATTGCAGGCAGATTCTTTACCATTTGAGCTACAGGCAAGTATTTACTTTGGTAAATAATCCACACCAATAAACTCCAAAATTTCTCAGGCCTTCCCTGGCCCTGAGCAGGTACTCACCCAGCATCCTCTCTCCAGGCCTCAAAGCTCTGAGACATTCATGGCTGCATCAGCCCATTTTACAGACAGGAAGCCTAGACTAACCTGCTGGGGATCACACAGCTAGAGCGGGAGCCAGAATCCATGCACCACTGCCAGCCTCAGAGAACCTCCCTGCCTGCCCTGCCCAGCCAGCCGCGGACATCCATCTCATGTGGAAGAGACTGGATTTGATGTAGATTGTTGACATCAGCTACGCTCCTTTCCGTTTAATCTCTAGAAAATGGAAAATGTTTGTTCAGGGCTTCCCTGATAGCTCAGTTGGTAAAGAATCTGCCTGCAATGCAGAAGACCCCGGTCTGATTCCTGGGTTGGGAAGATCTGCTGGAGAAGGGATAGGCTACCCACTCCACTGTACTGGGGCTTCCCTTGTGGCTCAGCAGGTAAAGAAGCCGCCTGCAACGCAGGAGACCTGGGCCTGACCTTTATTTATGATGTGCTTTGTGCTAAGTCAATCAGTCGTGTCCAACTCTTTGAGACCCAATGGACTGTAGCCCACAAGGCTCCTCTGTCCATGGGATTCTCCAGGACAGAATACTGGAGTGGGTTGCCATTCCCTTCTCCAGGGGATCTTCCCAACCCAGGGATTGAACCCAGGTCTCTTGCATTGCAGGCAGGTTCTTCACCATCTCAGCCACCAGGGAAGCCCCACATTAATTCAAACCCATTTCTAGTGGCTGGAAAATAGAAAGATGGATATTGATCCTCCAAGTTGTCTCATCTAGAAGCAGAGGAGATAGGAAACCCATTCTAACAGGTGTGTTTCCGTGAGTGCAAAGAAAGAAAAAGGAATGCAACCCAAGTAGGTGGCAAGGAGAGGAAAATAGAAGTCCTACTCCAGTGATTATTGAAGAACGTGGAATAATTTGCTAGAAAGAGAAGATGAGGTGGAGGAGGTAGCTGAGAAACACATGAGCACCCAAGAAAGGTCAGCCACTCAGAAACCCCCAGGGTGTGGCTGGACCACAGGGCCTCTGCAGCATCACCAGAAAACCAGACAATGGGGGGATGGAGCCACACTGAAAACCCCATCTAGACATGTCGCAACTTTGGACTTTCTCCAGAAGCTTGTCAAGAGCCACTGGAAGACTTTTTTAAAAAGGAGGCATCTTTGCCAGGTTGGCATTTGGGGTGGACACTTCTGCTGATAGGGTAGAGAGAATGAGGCAGGAAGGAGTGTAACTAGAGCCAGGTAGACCAGGAGAAGCAGAAACCCACAGGAGAAGAAATAAAAAAATGAATTAAGACTATTTCCTTAATGGAGAGGAAGAGAAAAAGACAGCATTCAAGAAATAATGTTGAGAAAGTAACTGCTAGAAAAAATATATATATCCTAAGGCAGACTGTGTACAACTTGTCTGACAAAAAATTGAAGCTTTTATTATGTATGTCCCACTGCCTGCCCTGTCCTGCGCCTGGTCCCATCCATTGAACCTGCCCCACCTGTCAACCCAGGAGGGACTGACAGAGTCAAAGATGGACATGTGACATGGAGAGAGTCCAGCCGTTGGCTGTCCCTTGGGCGGCTGGGCTCAAGGAAGAGCTAGGCTAGTTGCATCGCCTCTCTAAAGACACAGGGAGCTTTGAGGGTGCTGCAGCTGGAAGGTCATAGAGGGAGGACATGGCCTGGTCACCATGTTGGGTCACTAGCAAGGTGAGAAGGCAGACAGAGCTGCCTGGGACCAGAGGATGGGGCAGCATCAAGAGACCACCGAGCAGGTGAGGCCAGGGGGCTACGAGACTGAGAAGTCGATGGGTTCTGACACTTGGCTCCCAGCCGGGGTCAAAGGAAGCCCAGGTGCCCCTCTCCCCCTTCTCCTTTGGCGACACTGCCCCCTTGCAGCAGACTCCAAGCTCACCTGTCCTAACTCAAGTCGGATGCTGTTGCTTGCAATCAAAAGTCTTAATTAGAACAAATCCTTTTTTAAAAAGTCAAAAATGGGAAGCACCACAAAAGAAAAGTGGACAAAAGACATGAGCAAGCAGTTCAGGAAAGAACACAGCCAACCAATGAACACGTGAGACCATGCCCATCCCCACTTGTAACCCAGGAAACGCGGCAGGTTCGGAAGCTCGTAATAACTGAGAAAGCATCATTCATTTGCAGTGGAAATACATTTGACTATCGCTTTCTAAAGGGCAATAAGCAACCACCAACATCTTCAAATTCTTCATATCCTTTGAGTCACCAGATTGCCTTCTGGGAATTTATCCAAAGGGAATGCTAAATCAGCTAAAAATTGATTCTCTTTATGAGCCAATCCTGGGCCAAGGAAACACAAAGATGTAAACACTGAATGAGGATGTTTACTGTACGGCTGCTTGTGAGAGGAAAGATTCAGAAACAACGTAAATGCTCAGCAATAGGGAATTGGGAAGATTATGGATGGTTAGATAGATGGGGGCTATTATGAAGCCATTAAAATAATGCTTGACAAAAGCATTAAATGGACTGAACATGAGTGTTCTTTTTTAAGATAAAGATATATATGTTGTTCAGTCACTCAGTCATGTCCAACTCTTTGCAACCCCATGGACTGCAACATGCCAGCCTCCTCTATCTTTCACTATCTCCTGCAGTCTGCTCAGATTCATATCCACTAAGTCACTAGTGCTATCTAACCATCTCATCCTCTGTTGTCCCCTTCTGCTTTTGCCTTCAATCTTTCCCAGCATTGAGGTCTTTCCCAATGAGTCAGCTCTTTGCATCAGGTGGCCAAAGGATTGGAGCTTCAGCATCAGTACTTCCAATGAAAACTCAGGGTTGATTTCCTTTAGGATTGACTAGATTGATCCCCTTGTGTCCAAAGGACTCTCAAGAGTCTTCTCTAGCACCACAGTTTGAAAGCATCATGTATCACTCACCAAAATAGAAAATTCCCAAGGGTAGACAGGCTGGATGAACTCAGTTTTGGACTTGCCAAGGCAGCCGAGTGGATGGGACTGGAACTGAGGACACATAGCCCAGAGACGTTGAGCATCACCAGCTCACCAGTGGCTGTAGAAGCCATGAAGCAGTGAGATCGTCCAGGGGATCAGAGAGCAGAGTGAATGGAACCCCAGACAGCAGCAATGTGCAAAGACTCAAGCGGTGGAAAGAAACTACAGAGAGTTAAGAGGAAATGGACAGAGAACGAGAAAGGCAAGAGGGTAGTGTTTCAGAAGGCAAGGCCAAGGGGAGATTCTGGGAGGAATGAGTGGGGATTGAAGAACCGGGTCAGGGGAGCTTGGGAATGAACATGGTACCATGTGGTGATGCTTGTGTTGGAGCTGGGTACCAGCCATCAGACCTCACGCTACCCAGTGTGATCATCCTCACAGACTGGGGACAAGTACATCAATCTTAGTATTTTGCCTGTCACACTGTTGGGACGTTTAGTTGTTTTGTTAGGTTTTCTTGCTTCCATCTCCCCCCCAGCCAATAAGGTTTATCCCAGCTGTCCTATATACACCCCGCCCCCTCCACCCTGGTGCCCCTGACCTTGCTGGATTCAACTTTTCCTTCTTTCTATAACACCATCACCTTCTAACACATCCTCCAGCTGTCTTATCATAGTCCTCGTTCACAGGAGGAAATCATGCTTTGACCATTTTGTTTACAGACGTATTCTAAGCACTTGGCACAAGGCTGGTACCTAGTGGATATACCATAAACATTTGTTGCAAAAATAGTTATGATAGAAGTCAAGTCCACAGAGTCGGAACTCTAAGGTTTGGTTGGGAGGAGGGCTCATTACCTTTAAACTTCTCATTAGAAAAACTCTGAAAAGGCTGTAAGGACCATTTCTGTATCCCCTTAGCAGACACTGATGAGAACAAATGTTGTCTTCCTTCCCATTACAGGCTGTGGCTGCCTGTCCTCTGTCCAGAAGACACTGGGCTTTGAGGTGCACATGTCTGTGAAGCCCTCCTGGGGACAAGGTAGAGAGTCCCCCCGACAGCACCCGTAAGGAGGGAACGGGGCTGAGAACTGCACTCAGCTCGGCTCACCAGGCCTCACACCGGGGCATGGTGTAGACAGCTCACCCATCGCCCTCCATCGCACTTCCATTATCTCTCAAGATTGAAACCAGTTCTCTGAATTTTTTTTTAACAGAACGCAAAAACTGTTCTTTATCAAGATATAGCCAGGCAGCCATGTGCTTTTTATAAAAACTGATTACAGAGACCAGATGAAAGAAGTTGATGAGGTCAAAATGCATTTCAAACTCCCTCCGTTTTCTAGGATGGGGAAATGTTTTCTATTATATTCATTAAAAGTTCACCACCACCTGATAAAAATCTTGAGAAAGGGCATGCGTGTTGCTAAATTAACTCTAAAAGGGGACAAGTTGAAGTAAAATAAATCTGAGTTAAACACAAGCTCGGGTTACCTGTCCCCAGACTCCCAGAAAGCTGGAAAGGACCTCAGCTAGCCAGCAAGAGAGGTACCCCAAAGACTAGAGGGGGCCCGGAAGTCTCTCCACAATTATAGCAATTATAACACATTCATTTTGTATACTATTTTACAAGCTGTAATGGCCTTCCACATTGTCTTATTAATTGTAAAGCCCTCAGAGATTTTTAAGCCCTGAATAGTCTATTTACGTCACTCTATATTAGTCACTCACTTATTCATTCAACAAACACCAACTCAGGTCCAGGCCTCTACTCCACAACAGACAGACAAAAACAGTCATGGAACACTGTCTACTGTGGACCAAGGAGCACAGATCATTGAGCAAAACCTGAAAATATAGAGTAAAATCATCCAGAACATCCGTCACAGATACCAACTGTTAACATTTTTGCAAAGATTCCTTCCAATTACAGAAGGTAAATGGATGGTTACAAATTCAACACTCTCATCACACGATGGTTCTATTTTTCCACAGACACTGTTTCATCAAACATTCATCTGCAAGGTCCTTTTCAATGGCTAGAAGTCTGAAACCTGGGTTGGGAAGATCCCCTGGAGAAGGGAAAGGCTACCTACTCCAGTGTTCTGGCCCAGAGAATTCCATGGATGTATAATATAGTCCATGGGGTTGCAAAGAGTCAGACATGACTGAGTGGCATTCACATTCACACCTGAAATTGTTCTCCAGTGGGCTTTGCCCATCAGTCAGTTAAGGACTGTCTTTTTAGACTATCACAGTGTTGAATCCTTAGGATCTGGAGAATCTGAAAGCAAAAAAAAGCCTGAGGCCTTCACAGACTTTTCAGGAAAGGCAGGAATTACCTATCCCAGCTGATGAGAAAAAGAGAAAAAAGATTCATTCCTGTAAAAAGCCATGTGGACTGTCCCAGAGGTATGACAGAGTGTTGGGAAAAAAATTGTTAATAGAGGTTTTGAGGAGGATTTTGACCTACAGTTGAGTAGGTGGGGAAGATATTCAAGGCAGAAAAAAATAAGAAATTCTAGAAGGAAGAGTATTGCTTATCTCCTCTTCTACATCTCATTCTTTCTGGCAACCCTAGACAGCTCTATGCCTCCAGACTCCTGAGCCTTTTCTGCTTCTGTCTCCTCAAGCTGAAATGTCCTCCCCCGCCCCATCTATAGATGTCAGGCTCCAGTGTGTCCCACCCTGCAATGCCATGAGCCCTCTCTGACCTTTTTCCTGTGGCACCCAATGACAAGTCAAAATAACCCACATAATGTCCATCCTGAAGGAACAAGTCAATCCAAGCTGAAACACATGAGAGAAAGTATGCAAAGTGCACTAAAATAATGTATTAAGAAAACTAGTGAATCCCCAGAGAGTGAATACAGAAATGTAAAGAATGACAAGTTTAAATACTCCTGACCAAGATAAATCTTCTTTCATCATAACTCCATGGGTTAATGCAAGAAGCCACTTGCAGGAACATTTGAGTCTACAATGGCTCCCTCAAAGAGAAGTTTCACCCAACACAGCTAAGACTTAAACCCCACTTATTTTCCTTATTTTTCAACAGCAGAAAGAAGCTTGGAAGAAAGACGAAGAAATAACACTTGGAAAAATTCCCCAAGAGATTCCAGTATGATTCCTGCCATACCCAGAGAGAACTGAGACTCTGTGCCATAGACAAAATGAGCTGCAAAAGCATGATTAGTAATCCAATACGTTAGATTCAAGATCTTCTAAGAGCTTAATGGCTACAGAAGAACTTCCCTGCTCCATATCCGTCAGCTGAAAGGAAGCTCAGAACGTTTTGCTGCCAAATGAGCCAGAAAGGAAACAACAGACAAACGGACAAATACAGTGGAGCATCAGCAAACAATGGAATGCTGCTGTTGTTCCATTGCTCAGTCGTGTCTGACTCTTTGCAACCCCATGGACTGCAGCACACCAGGCTCCCCGGTCCTTCACCGTCTCCTGGAGTTTGCCCAAACTCACGTCCATTGAGTTGTTGATGCCATCCCACCATCTCATCCTCTGTCACCCCCTTCTCTTCCTGCCCTCCTCCTGCAGATTCTTCACTATCTGAGCCACCAACGAAACCACACAGCATACTAGTAAGTCATAAAAATGGAAGGAAGGAATGGATGCAATTAGAGATTATCAAACTAAGTGAGTCAGAAAGATAAATTCTATATGATGTCATTTATATGTGAATTTAAAGTATGACATAATGAACCTACCCACAAGAGAAATAGACTCACAGATGTAGACAACAGACTTGTGGTTACCAAGGGGGGGTTGTTGGGAGGAGAGGAGCAGGGATTTGGGGTTAGCCGATGCAAGCTTTTATATATAGCATGGATGAACAAGGTCCTACCGTATAACACAGAGGACTGTATTCAATATGCTTTGATAAATGATAACAGTAAAGAATATAATAAAATAATTTATATATGTATAAATGAATCACTTTGCTATACAGAAGTAATGAATACATTGTAAGTTAACTGTGAAACTGAAAGGCTTCCGTCGTGTCCGACTCTTTGCGACCCCAAGGACTATACAGTCCACGGAATTCTCCTGGCCAGAATCCTGAAGAGGGTGGCCTTTCCCTTCTCCAGGGATCTTCCCAACCCAGGGATCAAACCCAGGTGTCCCGCATTGCAGGCGGATTCTTTACCAGCTGAGCCACCAGGGAAGCCCCAAGTTAATTATACCTCAATGTAAACTAAAAATAAAGTGGATAGCAGATTTTTAGCAGAAAAAAAGTAAAATGAGAAAATTGTAAGAGAAGGAAATTCTGACACAGGCTACAACATGGATGAGCCTTGAAAACATTATGCTGGGTAAAATAAGCTAACGTAAAGGAACAGATGTTTTATGATTCCGCTCATGCAAAGTACTTAGAGGAGACAGGTTCATACAGACCCAAAGTAGAACGGGGGAGTCCACGGGTGGGAGCGGGGAGTGGAGGTCAGTGTTCGATGGCTGGAGGGTTTAGGCTGGGAAGATGAAGAGCTCCGGAGAGGGAGGCGGGGTGAAGTTCGCACGAGTGTGAAGGTGCCGCTAATGCCGCGTTAACGTGGCTGAACTGGCAACATCTACGCTGCGTGTCTTTGACCGTAACAAAAAATGCACCCACTCCTCACACTGAGCGGGGAGGCATTGCTGGCTCCTGCCAGGTCTCCAGAGAACAGAGAGAGCGGGGGCTGGAGCGGGAGGCTGGACACGGCCCACGGCATCCTGCGGAGCCTGAGGGACGCCTGCGGTCGAGCAAGGAGGACGCAGAGAGAAGCCCCCGGGGGCGGAGAGGCGGCGGAGAGGCGGCGGAGGAGAGGCGGAGGAGAGGCGGCGGAGGAGAGGCGGCGGAGAGGCCGCCCAGCGGCGCCCGCGCCCGCGCGCCCTCAGAGCCGGCGCAGGGGGAGTCCCCGTGTGGCCTGGACCTTTTCCCTCAGAGCCGTCCCCGTGCGGCCTGGACTTTTCCCTCAGAGCCGTCCCCGTGTGGCCTGGACCTTTTTCCTCAGAGCCGTCCCCGTGCGGCCTGGACTGTTTTCCTCAGAGCCGTCCCCGTG